>OY744520.1:10169990-10362490 GCA_963556195.1 Sepiola atlantica
CACAATAGGTTTTACCTCTCCTAAAAGTTCGCTTTTAGTACACCTCTTTATATATATATATATATATATATATCTCGTGTTAGAGTGAAATAAATTCCAAAAATAAATCCGGGTATGAGAGCTCAATGTAATAAGGTGCAATAATTTATTTCGACCTTACGACCTTATTCAAGCAACTAAGCGAATGATTACATTTTTGAAAATGAAAAAAAACTCACACACCATTTCAATACACATATATATATAGAGAGAGAGAGACAACATATATGTCTCCATGTGAAAAAAGTATTCCGAACTGGACTAAAGGGTATATGAAAAAAGAATGATGTGAAATACATTTGTGTATCAAATAAAACATGGTCTGAGGGGAAAAAATAAAAATTGACTAGTCAGAACCAAATAGTCATTAATTGCTAAAACTGACAAACTCTGAAAATCCGACAAGATAACTTTATATATTAGATATAAACATTGATTCAAGTCAACATAATTTAACATAAGTTTTTTTTTTAACGTAGTTCACCCCAAACAAGGCAGGCCGCCACTGTAGACGTAAGGGGCTACTGAGAAGAAAGAAAAGGGGAGAAGGTTGGGGGGATCAACCTAAACTGGGATCTGTGCAGCGAGATGTCTGTTTACATTAATTTTAAATTTCTGCATGTCAGTACTGTCGGAGAAACAGGGGCAGGGAGGGAGTTCCAGAGGCCAGCAGCACAAGGAAAGAAGCTATTTGAGTAGAAAGCTCTCCGGCATCTGGGGACCTCCACAGTGAATGGATGGGATTTAGTTGCTTGTCGAGTTGGTCTAGTGAATTTACGTCGAGGGGCCACCAGAGTAGCCAATTCATCGGAGTTAATAAAAATGAGGTAACCCATGAGAATAAAATCCTCCGCAATTAATATTGGTTGTAGTTGAGAACTCCACTCTTATGGCCTTGCGCCATACTAAAGTTAGCAAAATAAATTGCCATATAGGTGAATAAATTCTAAACACTGATTACCGAGTGTAAAGTTGTTATACTCACCTTGGCCATGAATTAAGAAAGCTTGGCTAACAGCGCAAAGTGCTGCGACAAGGATAAGCAATTTCAACATTTTCTGCTGTTCGACTTCGGAGCAAGAATTAGGTGCACTGGAGGGATCAATCCTGTTATTGTTTTACCGGACGAGCGCAAAGCATTTTATAGAGATTCGATTAACACGTGTTCATTTCTCATCCAACCCTCAAAAAATAAAGTCAGAAAAAATCGCACGTGTCTTCTTATTTGAAAACAATTATGACTTCCTTAAGCCTGTCAATTCCCAAGGTGTGCCTTATCAGACCGAAGTGAAGATACTTCAAAGGATGGGCCAATGAAGAGATTGGAAATCATGAAATATATTTCATCTCTCAAGGCTTTGAAAGGAAAATGCCTCACAATTTGTCTGTTTATGTGTGTGTGCGTGCGCGGCTCTATGTATGTATGTATGCATGTATGTATGTATGTATGTATTTATGTATGTATGTATGTATGTATGTATGTATGTATTTGTACTCACTAGGAGTTCTCACACAGATCATCGTCAGTGATTGCTTACTGACAACAACCAGTGGTATTTCCTGGAGTTTGAGTGACAACAAGCCTCCCCAGATTTCCAATATTCTTCACCTCTTTTCGATAACTATACGGTATCGAAACAGCCTCTTACCATTGATTTCTTGCTGGTAATGACAATTGGTCTTCTCTGGGATTTGGGTGGCAATAAGCCTCCCCAAGGTCCCAGCATTCTCTGCACTTTTCCAGTGGAGGTCTGGTTTGTGCTGTCCCTCCTCGGTCTTCTCATCCTCCTCGACCCTCTACAAATATTTTGTCTGGTGTCAGCCTAGGCCGGCACGATTTTAAAAAAATAAATGAATAAATAAATAAATAAAATAATTTTTTTTTTTAATTAATTTAATTTTTTTTAAATTTAATTTTTTTTTAATTTTCTAATTCTTTCCTTTTTTTTTCCTTTCAATTCCTTAATTTTTTCCTTTTCTCTTTCCTTATTTTAAAAACATAACGTTTAATTCTTTTTAATTTTTTAATTTTATTATTTATTGGGAGCTTATAGCGTTTCTTGTAATTTCTGTTTCTTTGGTTCATTTTTGTGTAGTGATAGCTGAGGCCGGTGTAATTTATGGGAGGGAGGGAATGAAGTGCTGTTTCTTGCAGTTTCTGTTCCTTGGTTCTTGTTGTGGTGTTCTTCGTGTGGTTTTGTTTTCTCCCTGTTGTAAATTCCTTGTGACTGGTTAGCCTTTGTAGCTTATGCGTGTTGGTTTCCGCATTCGAGGATTTTCCTTAAGATTGCAACTGTTTTGATCATTGCCGTCCTTTGTATGGTTTCGATGGTCCCTTTGATTCCAATTTCTCCCAGTCTTTTCTCCAGGTTTTTTGGGATTGTTCCTAGTACTCCTACGATTATTGGTATTATACTAACTTTCTTCATGCTCCATATTCCTTTCAGTTCTCTGGCTAGTTCTGAAGATCAAAGACACGGAAAAACGAAGTAAATACTTTGTTTTTCCGTGCCTTTGATCTTCACTCTGTTGTCTGCTGGAACGGCGAAGTCTACGATTTTACAAGATTTTTCCTTTTTATCTATTATAATAACATCAGGTCTCCTTGCTTGTATGAGTATATCTGTTTGTATATCCATATCCTAGAGGATTTTGTGTTTTTCGTTTTCCAGTACTGTTTCTGGTTTATGTTTGTATCATTTGTCTGCATATTCGAAATTCAATTGTTTGCACAGTTCCCAGTGTATTACGTTCCCAACATAGTCATGTCTGTTCTTGTATTCTTTTTGGAAAAGTTTGCTACATTCACTTATTATATGATTTATTGTTTCGTCTCTTTGTCCACACAGTCTGCATTTATTGTTTTCCTGGGTTTTATCTATTTTAGCTTTAATACTGTTTGTCCTAATCGCATTGTTCTGTACAGCCATCAGTAAAGATTCCGTTTCTCTGTTCAAGTTTCCTCTTCTTAGTCATGTCCAGCTATTTGCGTTGGTTTCTTCTCTTGTGAGTCTTATGAAGCGTCCATGTAGTTGTTTTTCTTCTTATTTTTATTTTCTTGTCTGTTTTTGTCCAGTTTCGATGCTTCCTGCGTTGTTTGTTGGGACGGTATCTCTTGCTGCGGTGATCAGCATTTCTGTGTTCTGGTTTATGTATTTCTCCAGCTATTTTTTAGTGTCGTCCACACAGTCTTCTATACTTACCAGTCCTCTTCCCCCTTCGTTTCTCTTCATGTAGAATCTGTCTGTATCGTCTTTTGGATGTAGTGCATTGTGCATAGTCATTAATTTTCTAGTCCTCTGGTCAAGGTGCCTGAGTTCTTCTTTAGTCCAGCTTATGAATGGCCCAGAATATCTCATTAGTGATACTGCCCAGGTATTTATTCCTTTGATTAGGTTTCTGCTATATAATTTTGTTTCTAAAAGCTTTCTTGTTCTTCTCAGGTATTCTTTTCCAATCTTCTTTTTCATTTCTGTTGATTTGATTGTGTCTGCTTCCAAAACTCCCAAATATTTATAGCTGTCTTGTTCATCTGCTCTTGGTTGGGTAGTTCCATGCCCTCAGTCGTCTCCAGTTTTCCTTTTTTGATCTCTAGCAATGCACATTTTTCCATTCCGAATTCTATTTGAATGTCCTGACTGAAGATTCTGGTCGTATTTATCAGCTTTTCCAGTCCCTTTTTGCTTTTTGCAAATAGCTTCAGATCGTCCATGTACATGAGATGGTTTATTAGTTGTTCTCTGCCTGTGAACTTGTATCTGGCATCACATTTCCTGAGTATGTAGTTGAGTGGCATCATAGCTATGATAAACAGTAGTGGTGATGGGGAGTCTCCTTGGAAAATGCTTCTCTGTATTTTTATCTCCGTCAAGTATTGTCCTCCAGCTGTCAGTTCTAATCTCCATGTTTTCATTGCTTTCTTGATGAGATTAATAATCCTGTCGGGTATCTTGTACATTTTTAAACATTGAATTATCCATGCTTGAGGGATTCTGTTGTACGCTTTCTTGTATTATTGTTATTATTATAATAATAATAATAATAATAATAATAATAATAATAATAATAATAAGGCGCAAGCATAGGCTGACGCCACAAAAATTATGGACAGAGGGTCGAGGAGGGAAAGCGCAAACCAGACCCCCACTGGAAGAGCGCGGACAGCTCTGGGACCTTGGGAAGGCTTGTTGCCACTCGGGCCCCAGAGGGGACCAATGGCCCTTATCAGCGGGAAATCGTTGGTAGGTGGCTGTTGCGATTACCGCAAGGTCATCAGCGGTGATGAACGAAAAGAGGTGGAGCATACTGGAGGCCTGAGGACACTTGTTGTCACTCGGACTCCAGGGAATACCACAGGTTGTCGGCAGTGGGCGACCACTGACGATGACCAGTGTGATAACTCCTAGTGAGTAAATAATAATAATAATAATTTCTTTGATCAACTGGGGGACAACGTTCGTTGATCAACTGGGGGACACATCAACTCGAACGACGCGCACCAACATGGATAGAGGGTCGAGGAGGGAAAGCGCAAACCAGACCTCCACTGGAAGAGCGCGGACAGCTCTGGGACCGTGGGGAGGCTTGTTGCCACCCGGGCCCCAGAGGAGACCAATGGCCCTTATCACCGTGAAATAGGTGGTAGATGGCTGTTGCGATACCGCAAGGTCATCAGCGGTGATGAACGAAAAGAGATGGAGCATACTGGAAGTCTGAGGAGACTTGTTGTCACTCAGACTCCAGGGAATACCACAGGTTGTTGGCAATGGGTGATCACTGACGATGACCAGTGTGATAACTTCTAGTGAGTAAATAATAATAATCAACGATAAAATATAGATCAGAATTAAATATTAAAATCGATCGGAAACGCAATTTTTTTTTTTTTTTAGAAGCCACACCAATATTTGCCTTATATGACTAATGATACAGATCTAATCATGCACCTTTTGTTAAGTAAGCTATAAACGTCAATGAAATGGGGGAAAACTGTCTTTACTTCATACAGAAGAGTATTTATTTCATCTTCCTATTCTTCTCTCATCCGCCATCTTTATTCATTGTACCAAATTCACAGATAATAAGATTTCATTACTACAAGTTATATAATTACCATATTTATTATTTACTAGTTGTCCGGGAGTCTGTAGGGACTTGCTCCCTTGAATTGTTGAATTGTTATAAAAGTATTAAAAAAACAGAGAAAAGGAGGTAAAAATATGTATGAAAGTTGAATGAAAGAAGGATGGTAAAAAGAAAGCATTATTTAAAGAACACTATATATATATATATATATATATATATATACATGAAATACTAATATATATATATATATATATATATATATATATATATATATATATGGTTTCGAATCGTGTGACCGGTATTGAATAGTCATACTTCTATGCTGATGAGTTTCGACTGAAAAGAGACGAAACGTATACGTCCATAGATATAAACAATAACAAATATTTATATATTCATATATATATATATTTATATATATATATATAAATATATATATATATATGTATATATATATATATATATAAATATATATATATATATATTTATATATATATATATATAAATATATATATATACAGGGTGTTTCAAAAGTCTTGGGAACATTACAAATGCGTATATCTCATGAACTATTCCAGGTAGAAAAATGAAACTGGTGCCATTTTAAAGCTTGCTTAATCAAGTTTTTGGTCATACTAATGATTTTCGTGTTATCTTTCCAGGTGCAGTAATGGCGTTCTCTAAACATGACAAGGCATTTTGCGTCCTCCAATTTGCAAAGACTGAATCGTGGACATGTGTTCAGCGTGCATTTCGCAGGAAATTTAAAAAAGAAGCCCCTGAAAGGAAATCCATTGTCAGATGGCATGCTAAATTTGTGAAAGATGGGTGTTTGTGCCCAAGTAAGCGAACAGGTCGCCCTTCAACTTCAGAAGATGCAGTTGAGCAAGTTCGGACAGCCTTTCAGCGGAGCCCCCGTAAATCAGTGAGAAGAACCAGCAGGGAACTTCAGCTTGCTCCAGCAACTGTCTGGCGTGTCTTAAGGAAACGACTGCAAATGGTACCTTACAAGCTCAAGTTGGTCCAAAAGTTGAAGGACACTGATAAGCCACTTCGCCGTGACTTTTGCATTGCAATGCAAGAGAAGTTGGAAGATAACGGCTTTGATGACCGGCTTGTTTTTAGCGATGAGGCGACCTTCCATCTGAATGGCAAAGTTAACAAGCATAACACTCGCATATGGGGTACTGAGAATCCTCATGAACTTCTTGAGCACGAGCGAGATTCACCAAAAGTGAACGTGTTTTGTGCAATTTCCAAGAAAGGTGTCTATGGACCGTTCTTCTTTGAAGAGGCAACTATCACTGGTGAATCCTATCTCAACATGCTGGAAGACTGGTTAATGGCTCAGTTGGAACAAGCAGAATCTGATGACTTCATTTTTCAACAAGATGGTGCACCACCACACTGGAGTCTTAGAGTAAGGCAGTTTCTTAACACAAGGCTGCCTGGTAGATGGATTGGGAGATCTGGGCGAGGTGATGACGTTCTCATGCCCTGGCCTCCTAGGTCTCCAGATCTTACCCCGTGTGACTTTTTCCTTTGGGGCTTTGTCAAGCAACAAGTCTATGTGCCGCCCCTTCCAAGAGATATTGACGAATTAAAGGCTCGAGTAACGGCAGTTGTGGGAACCATTGACGTCAAGATGCTGGAACGCGTTTGGCAGGAAATGGACTATCGACTAGATGTCTGCCGTGTGACGAATGGTGCTCATATTGAGCAACTTTGAGGATTCCCCACAAAACTTGAAACTTTAACCTTTCCAACGGTACCAATTTCATTTTTCAACTCCTAATAGTTTTTGAGTTATTAAAAATCGTTATGTTCCCAAGACTTTTGAAACACCCTGTATGTTTGGTTTGGTAGTTTTGTTTTACGGCATATCAACCCTTTTTGGGTTATTTAATGCCGAATCTGGTCATTATAGTAAAAGTTTTTATGCTTCAAGTTCTTTATATCTTCAAATGTTTAATCATCGTTTTTGGTTTGGTAGTTTTGTTTTACGGCATATCAACCCTTTTCGGGCCATCTAATGCCGAATCCGGTCATTATAGTAAAAGATTTATGCTTCAAGTTCTAAAAATAAAATAAAAAAGGGGAGGGAGAAAGGGAAAGGGGCTGTTGTTTTTGTTTTTGGTTTTGTAGAACATAATTAAGTTTTACAAAAAAAAAAAAAAAAAAAAAAAAAAGTCAATGTAGGTGAATTTCGTCTCAGGGAGCCACAGGGCAGCCTGATCTGGTATCACCAGTATATATATTTATATATATATATTTATATATATATTTATATATATATATATATATTTATATATATATATATATATATATATATATATATATATTACAAGATATCAATTGTTCATTTGAAATGTTCAGTTAGAAGTTTATAAGTGTGTATATGCATGCGATGGTGTAGACATTTGTGTGATGCTTGCGTTAGAGCATGTACGTGTATGAATGTATGTGTCGTCTGTGAGTTGAGATTTTGTTATGGTGCGTAAATGTACGACTCTGTGTGTGCGCGTGTGTGAGTTGAGAATTGATAGGGCATGTAGGCACTTGCGTGTGGGTGATGCTTTTTTTTATTAGCAGGTGTGTAAGCATGTGTGTGAGTTGAGTAGTCGCCCGAACCGCAAAGGGGCAAGAAAGTGGGGAACGTTGTCTCCTGGTTCCATGTGCTAGTTTATTTTCAACCTTCTTCCTTTCTTGACGAAAACCTCACCTTATTTAAAGGTTTTAATCAGCTCCAGGAAGCATGGTGTGGCGGACGTAGTAGGAAGCATACCACGTGACAGCTACTTTTGCTTTTTTGCTAAATAATGCCTGTGGGAGCCGTATTTTGAAACAAAAATCTAATTTCGTCAATTGCATAAGTCTTTTTACTTCCAATTTTGTTTCACCTTTTTAACTAAACCGGATTTTTTTTGGGGGGGGGGGTGCTAAATTATTTGTTAAAACAAGATTTTGAGAGTTAAATTTAATTAAGACGGTATCGTTTGGTCATTAAATTATTAATTGAACCAAATTGTTATAAAACTATGAATAATTTTGTAAAGATAATGTTGTTTTAATTTTTTTCTCTTTATAAAATTATTGGATGCAAATAACTACCAAAATCTTTAGTCATGAAGATTTGCTAAAAAAATTAAAATCACAAATTACTTCATATTCGGCAGTTTAAAGGCTTCTAAATTCCTTTCAAGTTTCGAAGTCTCACGAAGCAATTCGTTCTTTTTTTTCAACTATTAACAAACGATTAAAATGGCTGACTTGTTTGAAAAGAAACCGAAATGTATTCTGATTGATTTAATTTCGTAATTAAATTATTGTTTTAAATAGTATTTTTTAAATTCCGTTTTATTTTACGCTATTGCATTTCTCATTCTAATAAATATTCGATGAATAGTAAATTTAAAAAATAATAATTCAATGTGTAATTAGGAAAGTTACGTTGACGCGAGAAACACACGCACACCGTAATATAGAGATATATACTTCACAATAAAAAAATAAAAACAGCCAAACCAAAAATTCGTTAAAGTTTACGATGACCCACAAAAATGTGACCAATTTATGTCACTACAGTAAAGTGTACTTTATCGTTAACCCGGAGTAGCGAAATAACGACTTACGAACAATTCATGATACGAACATTTTTTTCTGGAACCTAATGTGTTCGTAAGTTGCGGAGTGTCTGTATCTGATTAAGTTGATACATGATTGTGTGTGTAGTGCATGCGTCTATCAGACCTTCCAAATCTCTACTTTTCGCCGGAAGTCTCACAGTAGTTAATCTCACAGTCTAACAGGTAAGGAAAGATTTTCTCAATATAAACATTAACAATAAACAAAGTTAAGTTTGTTTATATAAACATTAGCGCCTGTTGCAGAATTGAATCTGTTTGTTCATCATATAAATGCGCAATTCGAAATACTGTTTAGTGCTCAGGGCCGGCGGGACAGTTATAAAAGTGGGAGGCGTTCTCCTAAAAAGTGTGTGGGGGGGGGGGGCTGCCCACATTGCGCCCAGAATGCCAATGATGGGAATTAAATTCAATATCTTGACTAAAAATGATCGTCCGATAGTGGTTGAGAGCTCGTTAGAAGCGGAATGGAATTCTCTTGGTGATAGAAAAAGAAAAATTCAAAATATTTCAATTTTTTGGCGTCTGGACTCAAATGACCTTATTTGGGCATATTGGGGGGAAATCACTGTTTGGGGCATATTTTGGTTTAAAATGATCGTCTGGTAATGGTTGATGACTCGTTAGAATCGGAATGGAATACTCTTGGTGATAGATAAAGAAACATTAAAAAAATTCAATTTTTTGGCGTCTGGGCCCAAACTATCATATTAGGGCATTTTGGACCAAAAATACCTTTTTTGACATAATTTAGACATGAAATGATCTTCTGATAGTGGTTGAGGTCTTGTTGGAAGCATATTAGCAAGTCGCTTCTGGTGAAAAAAGAACAAACAGAAATTTCAATGTTGGGGGGCCTGGGCCCAAATTACCATATTTTGGACTTAATCTAGACATAAAATGACAATATAAGACCAACAATCAATTAATAGATAAGCTAATTAGATAAAATTAAACACATGCATATCAACTTAATTATTGATGACCGTAAAGTGGGGGGGCCCAAGTCAAAAAGTGAGGGGGCTAGACCCCCCCCCCCCCCCACCTGCCCGGTGCCGCCGTCCATGGTGCTGTTAGGAAAAATAAGTATTCGGAAAAGTTTTTCTTGATGAAACACTTACTTTTACTATGAAAACTATATACCGGTTTGTGCTGTGGACAAGTGTTCCCAGTTAGTTCCCCATAAACGACCTGCTTGGGCAGTCTGTCATCAGTAAGATGAACAAGATGACCAGCCCAATGCAGTCTGTGTTTTTATAAATATAGTATTAAAAAATTGTGACCCGTTGGATTACCCATTGAGCTTGGGTTAGATTGTTTGAATCAGGAGAAATGTGTTTGCAAGGTATAACAGTATGTGGGACAAATTTGATAATATTTCATATTCTTACATTTCAGAACCATTTGAAGTATGTAATAGCAGTAAAGTGCAACGGATAGCTGTTTCAGATTTGCAGATTAGAAATTATTTTCGATGCTTTTTTTTTCGTTGATTTTTATTGAATTTTTTTCTCTTGTCTTTTTGTGACGAGGGATTTTTGCTGTTTTTTTTTTATTTTCGTTGAATTTTTTTTTTTAATATCATAAAGTAGTGGTTTTCCTTTGTTGCGAAAGATTTGTTGATTTTCATTGAACTTTTTTTCTCTTGTCTTTTTGTGATAAGGGATTTTTGCTGGGTTTTTTTTGTTGATTTTCGTTGAGTTTTTTTTTTTAATATCATAAAGTAGTGGTTTTCCTTTGTCGCGAAAGATTTGTTGATTTTCATTGAACTTTTTTTCTCTTGTCTTTTTGTGATGAGGGATTTTTGCTGTTTTTTTTTTTTTTGTTGATTTTCGTGGATTTTCTTCTTTTTTTAATATCATAAAGTAGTGGTTTTTCTTTGTCGCGAAAGATTTGTTGATTTTCATTGAACTTTTTTCTCTTGTCTTTTTGTGATGAGGGATTTTTGCTGTTTTTTTTTGTTGATTTTCGTGGATTTTCTTCTTTTTTTTTAATATCATGAAGTAGTGGTTTTCCTTTGTCGCGAAAGATTTGTTGATTTTCATTGAACTTTTTTCTCTTGTCTTTTTGTGATGAGGGATTTTTGCTGTTTTTTTTTATTGATTTTCGTGGATTTTTTTTTTTTTTAATATCATAAAGTAGTGGTTTTCCTTTATCGCGAAAGATTTGTTGATTTTCATTGAACTTTTTTTCTCTTGTCTTTTTGTGATGAGGGATTTTTGCTGTTTTTTTTATTGATTTTCGTGGATTTTCTTTTTTTTTTAATATCATAAAGTAGTGGTTTTCCTTTATCGCGAAAGATTTGTTGGTTTTCTATTGAACTTGTTTTCTCTTGTCTTTTTGTGACGAGGGATTTTTGCTGCTTTTTTTTTGTTGATTTTCGTGGATTTTCTTCTTTTTTTAATATCATAAAGTAGTGGTTTTCCTTTGTCGCGAAAGATTTGTTGATTTTCATTGAACTTTTTTTCTCTTGTCTTTTTGTGATGAGGGATTTTTGCTGGTTTTTTTTTTTTGTTGATTTTCGTGGATTTTCTTTTTTTTTAATATCATAAAGTATGGTTTTTCTTTGTCGCGAAAGATTTGTTGATTTTCATTGAACTTTTTTTCTCTTGTCTTTTTGTGATGAAGGATTTTTGCTGTTTTTTTTTTTGTTGATTTTCGTGGATTTTCTTCTTTTTTTTAATATCATAAAGTAGTGGTTTGTCTTTGTCGCGAAAGATTTGTTGATTTTCATTGAACTTTTTTCTCTTGTCTTTTTGTGATGAGGGATTTTTGCTGCTTTTTTTTTTTTGTTGATTTTCGTGGATTTTCTTCTTTTTTTAATATCATAAAGTAGTGGTTTTTCTTTGTCGCGAAAGATTTGTTGATTTTCATTGAACTTTTTTTCTCTTGTCTTTTTGTGATGAGGGATTTTTGCTGTTTTTTTTTTTTTTGTTGATTTTCGTGGATTTTCTTCTTTTTTTTTAATATCATAAAGTAGTGGTTTTCCTTTGTCGCAAAAGATTTGTTGATTTGCATTGAACTTTTTTTCTCATGTCTTTTTGTGATGAGGGATTTTTGCTATTTTTTTTTTGTTGATTTTCGTGGATTTTCTTCTTTTTTTTTAATATCATAAAGTAGTGGTTTTCCTTTATCGCGAAAGATTTGTTGATTTTCATTGAACTTTTTTTCTCTTGTCTTTTTGTGATAGGGGATTTTTGCTGTTTTTTTTTTTTTGTTGATTTTCGTGGATTTTCTTCTTTTTTTTTAATATCATAAAGTAGTGGTTTTTCTTTGTCGCGAAAGATTTGTTGATTTTCATTGAACTTTTTTCTCTTGTCTTTTTGTGATGAGGGATTTTTGCTGTTTTTTTTTGTTGATTTTCGTGGATTTTCTTCTTTTTTTTTAATATCATAAAGTAGTGGTTTTTCTTTGTCGCGAAAGATTTGTTGATTTGCATTGAACTTTTTTTCTCTTGTCTTTTTGTGATGAGGGATTTTTGCTGGTTTTTTTTTTGTTGATTTTCGTGGATTTTCTTCTTTTTTTTTAATATCATAAAGTAGTGGTTTTTCTTTGTCGCAAAAGATTTGTTGATTTTCATTGAACTTTTTTCTCTTGTCTTTTTGTGATGAGGGATTTTTGCTGTTTTTTTTGTTGATTTTCGTGGATTTTCTTCTTTTTTTAATATCATAAAGTAGTGGTTTGTCTTTGTCGCGAAAGATTTGTTGATTTTCATTGAACTTTTTTTCTCTTGTCTTTTTGTGATGAGGGATTTTTGCTGTTTTTTTTTTTTGTTGATTTTCATGGATTTTCTTCTTTTTTTAATATCATAAAGTAGTGGTTTTTCTTTGTCGCGAAAGATTTGTTGATTTTCATTGAACTTTTTTTCTCTTGTCTTTTTGTGATGAGGGATTTTTGCTGTTTTTTTTTTTTTGTTGATTTTCGTGGATTTTCTTCTTTTTTAATATCATAAAGTAGTGGTTTTTCTTTGTGTGGGGTTGAAAGCTGGAGACTATGAACGACTGGAAAACACCTGAATATTAGAAGAGAGTGATCTGCATAGAATTTTTTACCCGATTAAAATATTTGGAAAAATTAGCTACAGCTCAGAGTTCTTTGAGTACACTGAATGCTGTGAGATGTGAGCTGGAGAATTGCGATGAAGATGTGGAAACAGTGGCTAGCAGGAAGGATCATAGCAGACATTCTGACTGTGTCCACACAACAATATTCGATGAGAAGGTGCAAAACAAGGTGCAGTAAGATCCAAGCGAGGCAATACGGACCTTGGTGAGAGCGATGGACATTGGAGTGGTGACTATGAAGAAAGCACTGAACAAAGGTCTTCACTACAAGAGTCGCAAGGGCCAACTATTCACCACCAAGATCCTTACAAAAGCTAACAAACTTCTCATTGTGTGACTTGGTGAATCATTTCCTCGGCTCTGGTGGGGGGGGGGGGCATTTCATAGTGTCACAATATGACTTTGTTTCTTTTTCAAAAATTATTAAATTTGTCCCGGACACCCTGTAAATATAAAAAACAAAACGACAAAATCAAAAATTAATCTTTTTCTGCTCACTATATCTACTCCCCTCTTTCTATCTCTCTCTCTTTCTCTCTCTTTCTCTTTCTCTTTCTCTATATCGCTCTCCCTTTCTCTCTCTTTCCTTCTACAGCTACAGATTAAATAGTATTACTACTTGTGATGATATCCCCTTTCTTTCCTTTCTTTATTACCTTCAACTGTTAATAAAGAGAGAGAGGGAGACACACACATACAGACACACACAAACAGACAGACAGTGTGAGAGAGAGAGAGAGAAAGTGTGTGTGTGTGTGTGTGGGTGTGTGTGTGTGTGTGTGTGTGTGTGTGTGTGTGTGTGTGTGTGTGTGTGTGTGTGTGTGTGTGTGTGTGTGTGTGTGATGGAAGCAAGTGATAGATACGATAAATAAGAGAGAGCGTGAGTTATAGATAGAAACTTCGTAAGAGATAGGTCACTAGATGAATTAATTGCAAATTACAGCTAATTAGAACAATTAAAATGTAAGTTTTTCAGACATAACTCAATCCTAAAACTAAGGAATATTTTAGCATGTATTTTGTGTGATTAAAATATATAGAAAAAAAACCTTCGCGAAACAAACGTTGATTAACTCAGCTTTAGTATATCAAAAAAGAGAACAGAATTTCTGAAGATGGAGTTTATCTCCGAAATTAATAAGATACATGTCAAAAAAAAAAGAAAGAAATATATCTTGCATTGTAAGGGGCTTTTATTCTCAATTTAATACTTATTCCTCAATGCTTATATAAAATAAAAAATAAAAATGTTGAACTACCAATATTCTAAATATACCAGCATGCCCGATGTGTTTCCATTCAACCAAAGAACCGCAAAGTTACAACGGACGCGGACAATACGTCAAATAACACGCAAGGACGTTTTACCGATAAACAAAACTAAAAAAAAAAAAATGGTTATTTTTATATATATATATATATATATATATATACACAAGCTAGTCACCCTCTTCCTTTTTTTCTTTCCTGCTTATACCAGGTTAGTAAGAAGTCTTGCGAGCATTGTTAAAAATAGTTTTGGGGTATTTTTTATTCAGTTATCCATATTTTGATTAAATCATTTTAATAAATTACTGTTAATACCGACAAAATTATTGCACATATATAGATAAAATAGTACAATGAAATTAGAAATGAATAACATCAAATATTAATTAATTATGAACCGTTTTAAAAATAGATAGTGTCTTTAAATCGTTCATCTCTACAATATATAAAGAATTTCAATGTTCTTTGTATTATTATTGATTATAATAACAGTAACCCGTTTTGATCGTGATATAAGAGTGGTAAATGAAAAAAAACTTTAGCATTTATTCATTTAGACATACAGAGTGTTTGGAAAATCAACGGCATAACTTTGAGATTATGTTCTCTATATGTATATAGGTCTGGAAACGCTTGGTTTCTGAAATATAGGCCATTGAAACGAATACTGATTAACATGATTTATTGTAAACACCTCACACGTACAATGTATGTGTGATTGTGCACTGTTATTTCTACATATTAGAAAGAAAGAAAAAACACTATTCTTGTGACAGGTAAAATAATCCTGTGCTTGGTGTGGCCACATGCACCAACAAAACCATGAAAAAAGGACACAAAAAAATATTAAAGTTGTGGGTCTCAGAACAAAGATCTGAGCGTCATGATCAGCAGATGATCCTTTGATAGCCAACATGGGAGACCTGATCAGCATCCTGCGGATGTTTGTCCTTCTTATTTCAAGTAACAGAATACAACAGACAAAATAAATATGATTAGTACAAGCTAAAGACCGGATAGATGGACCACAAAAGAAGTAATGGAGTGTTATAACAAAAGAAGTAATGGAGTGCTACTACAAAAGAAGTAATGGAGTGCTACTACAAAAGAAGTAATGGAGTGCTACTGCAAAAGAAGTAATGGAGTGCTACTGCAAAAGAAGTAATGGAGTGCTACTACAAAAAGAAGTAATGGAGTGCTACTACAAAAGAAGTAATGGAGTGCTACTACAAAAGAAGTAATGGAGTGCTAGTGCAAAAGAAGTAATGGAGTACTACTACAAAAGAAGTAATGGAGTGCTACTACAAAAGAAGTAATGGAGTGCTACTACAAAAGAAGTAATGGAGTGTTACAACAAAAGAAGTAATGGAGTGCTACTACAAAAGAAGTAATGGAGTGCTACTACAAAAGAAGTAATGGAGTGCTACTACAAAAGAAGTAATGGAGTGCTACTACAAAAGAAGTAATGGAGTGCTACTACAAAAGAAGTAATGGAGTGCTACTACAAAAGAAGTAATGGAGTGCTACTACAAAAGATATAATGGAGTGCTACTGCAAAAGAAGTAATGGAGTGTTACTACAAAAGAAACCTCCACACAAAGAGACTCATTTAAAATATAGAACATGATCCCGAAGTTATACCATTGATTTTCCAAACACCTTGTATATAGAAATAGTATAAAATATACTTATAGAAAGTAAGCTACACAGAAGCATTTGTGTTTCATCCGCAAACGAATTTTTCAAGCTAAATGGAAATTGGAAAATTATTGGTTGATGAGAATAAACCCCAAGGAATTGTGTGAATATAAGCAATAAAATTAATAACTTTAATTGGTTGGAGTTTCATATAAACACTGTTTGCTTATAAAAGGGATTATAAAATATAATTTATATATATATATAGTTTGTAGAATATAATTATATGTATTATATACATTTATATTCTACAATCTCTTTGATAAGCAAATAGTGTTTACATTAACCTCCAACTAATTCAAGTCATTAAGTTTATTGCCTATATTCACACCACTTATTCCCTGTTTATTCCCATTAACCAATAATTTTTTTCCCTATTTCCATTAAAGTTTTGTACTAGCTTTATTTTTAAGTAGGTCAAATAAATAAAGTTTGACCTTAGCTACAATAGCTTCAGCTGTGCTAACTTAGCATAATTATGTGATCTATTTGTTAAAAATAACCTTGTCTTATTCTTGTTCCCCCTTTACACACTAATATATTAGATTTAAATTCTATAAAAGCTTTTAGGTATTCTTCCATAACGATAACCATAACCCTAACTATAACCATTACCATAACCCTAACCCTAACCATAACCATAACATAACTATAACCATAACCATAACCATAACCATAACCCATACCCTAACCATAACCATAACCCTAACCATAACCATAACCCTAACCCTAACCATAACCATAACCATAACCATAACCCTAACCATAACCATAACCATAACCATAACCATAACCCTTTATTTACTTACAACAGCCGATTTACTTTTTCCTTTTACATTTTACTAAAAATTTAGATGCACTCTATTTTTTGAACGGGTTACTTTTTTTTCTACTTTATTAGTAGCTATCCCAAAGTTAAGTTTATTCGATTTCAACAATTAGTGGCAACTTTGCTTCAATGGTTTAGTAATTTTTTTACATCTTTAAACCTTAACATTTCTACTTTCTCGCTCAGACATAATCTACACAAATTGTTTAAAAAGCTACCAATTTTAGTCCAACTTAATACTTTTCACTTAACTACAGGGGACTGTCCACTATCTTTAAGTTCCCAAATATGGTTAGGTAGCGATCTACTGTCTCTATTTTTTTTATTAAATGTACTTTTCTGATTATAAAATCTTTTTTAGAGTTTAATGCAGTTTCCCCTATATAAATCCTTGCATTTAGCCTGACGAATTACTGCAAGGAATTAGGCACAAACGTCTCTGTGTAGCTTACTTGCCATAAGTATGTTTTTATACTACTACGTAGCTCCACCTATGTATTAAGCAATGTTCAAATAATTTATTACTGAAATATAATTCTTACAAGAAATGAATACGATAAGAAAATGTATAGCATTTAATTTTATTTGGGATTAAATGTGTGTGCCAGCATTCGCCACCAGCTTCTCAAGCCTGGGGAACCGCATCAACTGATTTCACAAGAAACAATTCTTTCTCTTTCTTTTTTTAAATAATGAGTCACCACTTATCAAGTCTAAAAAAAACAGTCGAGGATAAGAGTTATTGAGCTGGATAGGTTGACAGTTGAATGATGACGAATATTATGAGAGGATTTAAAATGATGGCCAAAATTTGATTAATTATAGGTTGAATGATGACGAATACGATGACAAAGTTGAAAATATCAACATAATAATACTCACTCAAAACAACAACCGACCCAGAAAACAGCAATTCTTCCCCTTTTGTCAGAAATATGACTCAAAGAATATGAGGACTAAAGGACAAAATAGAGGAGAGCTACCTCGTAACTATCGCCCTCGGCCCCATTTTGAGATTTCCATTTTTGATTAGAACATGATTTTAAGTAACAGAAAGTTATTTGGGAATAATGCCCAAGCCCATTTCATTGTCACTAATTTGGGTGACTAAAATAGGATTCAACCAGTCATTAAATTCATTTTATTTTTCCAGGCATTAAATTTATTTTATTCTTCCAGGCATTAAATTTATTTTATTTTTCCAGGCATTGGTCGAATACATCCTACTCTACGGATCAGGCTCTTGGAGACTAAACGTTGCTCGATCTAAGAAACTTGATGGATCGTACACCAAGATGCTTTATGGTCGTCTACAACATATCGTTTTAGTGCTGGCTGGACATGTGTCAGCACTAAAAGATGACGTAATACTTTTTCTTATATATGGATGCTTGCACATTCTCAAGCGGACATGCAACATCTTATGGATTCTACAAGCTTGAAAAAAAAACGTTGTTTAGTATCAACCAGCACCAGGTTAGGCTCGAATTGAGCCATCTATATTTGTGTATAGCAAAAAATGGAATGTGTTTGACTAATTTGTGTATATGGGTAATACAATGAGCTCCTCATATAAGCTTGATGCAGAAATTGATTTCTGTCTTAGCAAGTGAATCGTTTGTGGAAAAACAGAGAAATATTACTTGAAGAAAAACAGAGAAATATTACTTGAAGAAAAAGTCACTGTTTATAATGCTTGTATTTTGTCGACTTTGTTGTGTGCATATGAAACTTGAGTGGTATATACAACACACATGAAAAGGTTAGAACGTTTTCATCAGCCGTGTATTCGTAGGATCCTAGATGTGAGATAGCAGATGCATATTACTGATGTGGCGGTACTTCAGCAGAGTGGTTGTTGCAATCGATGTGTAATGATGTTATCGTTTTTGTAACCTGTTCTACTTTTGTGTACACTCGCAACACTGTGCGTCCTTTGATAAAGGGTTTTCTATGGTTGTCTGTAAACATTGTTTAAGATGGTGTGGCCATGTATGTAGAGTGAGCGAGGATCGTATCCCAAAGCAGTTTTCTTATGTAAAATTTGTGGAGGAAAGAAGCCACTGCCAAGAAAGAGTAAGTAAACAGTGTGCTAACCCTTTTATAATCTCTTGTCAGGTACTCAGCTCACCTGAGAGATGACCTCTGATTGGGCAAGCCAGAAAGGAAGTTAAATGCTAGCACCAATCAGTGCCGAGCTTAGAAATTAAGCATAGATTTAAAATCGTTAATCGGGACCTGTCGCTGCTGCTGCAATTGTCAATGGTACTGCCGTTACAACCTCATAAACTGAAACTGAGATACAAGGACTTTCCGAAGATCTCTCTCGGAAAATTTTGGATCCTTAATCGTAATTGGGAACAGAGGGTAATGTAGCGGTTACGTGACAAAAAATTTATTTTTTTATATGTACATGCAATCTTTAATGTAGTAATAAGTTGTGATTCGGTTGGCGAAAACAGGCACCTCCAAACTCGCACATTGATACACAGGCAATTGACATTACTACGGACACGTGTGACTTTCACCCATTTCCGTTTCCTCCTAGCCTTAGCTTGGTGCTGAAATAAAAATCAGTTCGAGCTAAGATGCGAATCTGACAGGATGCGTATTTCCTTCCTCGTCTCCCGCCTTTTTTCTTATTCAAGTCAGAAGATACACAAAGACATGGCCGACTCAGCAAAATGGCTATCTCTTGTATCGACACTCTCAACCAACAACACCTCCAATCTACTCAGTCACTCTCAGACCTTTACTTCCCATAGCATTTCTCCAAGTAGGTCTTCCATTGTTTCACAGGCAAGTACTAAATAATCAGCATACAGCATCTCTTCCCGACGTTTGCCCCGAGGTTCTTGGTACTCTGTCAAAAGCTTTCTCCAAATACACAAAAGCAAAATACAGGTTCTTCTTCTTATCAAGGTACTTCTCTGCATTTATCTCAGGATAAATATAGCACAAATGGTACTTTGTCTAGGCATAAAACACAACTGCATTTTATCTATTTGCAGCTCAATTATTCTGTCAATCACTTTCAGGACCTGATACATCAACTTTAAGTGTCTATCTAGTGCTTCCCCTTACGTTTGTAACAAAAAGGTTGATATCATACATTAAATCAGAGAGCATAGACAACCCGTGACTAAAAGTAACATGTAACTGTTGGTATATTTATATAATACTAACAGTCTGCGGATGTGTATGTTTGTTTGAAATTTCAAAATGTTTTCATAAATATTTGAACTTTCCAAATGGATTACTTTTATGTACATATAAATTAATATATATATATATATATATATATATATATATATATATAACAAATATTGAGTCAACGCCTAAATGTGAAAATATATAAATATAAAAAAAAATTTCATATTTATATTATACTAGTAGTACCCGTCGCTTGGCGTTGCCCGGGAGAGTTTTTTTTTACTTCGCGTTTTAAACAGAATATTTTTTTACTTCGCATTTTGAACAGAATAATTTTTATTACTTGTATAAATGAAGTTTGAGGAAAATATGTAAGTACTTATGGGTAATGTATATTTTTATTAAATTAAGTCAAAGTTATGAAAATATCAAAGCGTTCCATGGTATTATGAATGTTGTTTAGTGATCAATGATTGGCTGGTTTGCGAATTCTGTAACCGGTGTTTCCGTAATTTGTTCTTTGTGAAATAATAGGCCGGTTATGCTAGGCAGTGTTTTTGAGTTTTGTGTGAGGACTTAATTCGTAGCAGAAATATTATTTGCTACTCTCTCTTACGTTTACTTAGTTGGGAGAGGTTTACAGGGGGTAGGGGGGGGGCTAATAATAATGTTTTTGGTTTAGGCTTAAAAAATAAGTTAAACTTTCTGAAAACACGGTCGAAGGTTGTAGTTGAATGAAGTGACGTGTTTCGATGCGTTTGATGCATTATTTTTATTGTCTACTCTGAGTTTGGAGGGGAAAAACCAACTCTATTTTATACATATAGATAGAAGAAGATAGATATAAACGAATCGGTAATACCTGGTGTGGAATATCAAATTCACAAGCGGTACCCAGCCACATGTATATCCCGATTATGGGAAGATGACATATAGCGCCTAGCATTCCTAAATAGCCACCCATCTGATACTGGCCAGGCTCCATGTCACTTAGTTTCGGTGATCTAATAAGAACCGGTGTGTCATCGCGATTATGCCGTATATCCTATATTTATTTTATTTTTGCTGAATTCTTATTTCAGTCACGTAAAATATTTAGATTGAACAAAAGTTTCAGCATTACTCTCAACCAACTTATTCGTTTTAGTAAAAAAAAAATAACATTAAAAACATTAAGTTATAGCAAGTTTCATCGTACAGTACACGCTATATGCCGAAATGAAAAGTCTACCGGAAAAATATAGTCGCCATATTTATAAAGAAGTCGTGAAATAAGCTAGTTAAGGAAGAACGATAACTCAAATTCATTTAAGGAGAAAATTATGAACTTGAGTCATCATTCTTCTTTAGCTAGTCTTTTGCTCGACTTGTTTATAATTTTTCTCGATAGATTTTTCATGTCAGCGTTTTACGAGTATGCTGAAACTTGCTTTTAATGTTATTTATTTTATTTTATTACTAAAACATAGTTGAAGTAAAAATAGAAGTAATACCAAAACTATGCAGAAAATTTCACTTTAAATAATTTAGGTGACTGAACAAGGAATTAACTCTATTCGTGTTTTTTGTTTTTGTTTTTGTTTTGTTTTTTGTTTTTTAATCATCTTACGTTTGTTTTTGTTTGTGTTTTGAGTGTTTAAGTTTGTTTTTGTTTGTTTTTTACTGAAAAAAAAAACATTTTCCCCTGGCTTTCCAGGTTTTATTTTAACATCGTGAATAGTAGATAAGGTAAAAAGGCAGAATAAGGGCCGGCTGACTGGCTAGTGGATCGTGCGCAAAACCAGATTGGTCTTTTTATGGCTAAACTTCACGAATTTGGTGTGTTTTGGCCATCGAAAATTCCGTTTGGCCTGTTTTATGTGAATATTCTGGAGTTCGGCCAGGCAAATCGCAAAATTAAAAACAAACATAAATATTTCGCTAAAATTGAAGAAGAAACACAGAAAAAATTTTTTTTTAAATAAAAACAAAAAGTAAAAATGGAAAAGTGCCCTTTTCTCGCAAAAAAAGCTTTTAAAATGTAACCAGGAGTTTTCTATATTCTGTATATAAATACTCGTGTCACTTTGCTAAAAATGAAAAACAAATACAAAAAAGAAATTTTAAAAATATAACCAAATATTCTGAAGTTTACAGACGATACCACATATATATATATATATATATATATATATATATATATATATATATATATATATATATATATATATATTCCATGAAAAATTGCCAGTATACTGAAATCATATGCCCTTAATAGGGTTAAGATGAAAATTCATCTACACTAAATGTACAAAAGCAAGAAAATTCCCAAATTTTTACACTTTTATTGTCATTAAGGGTGTACAGTATAAATCTCTATGCATGAGTGGATGAAGTGTGTGAGGTGCGCTGAAGAAAAATTGCTACCAGTAAAATACATAGCCCTGTTGTGCTTGCATACCCTTAATAACAATAAAAGTGTAAAAATTTGAGAATTTCCTTGCTTTTGTACATTTAGTGTATATGAATTTTCATCTTAACCCTATTAAGGGCATATGATTTCAGTATACTGCCAATTTTTCATGGAATGTCACTACTTTTGTAAAGGCTATGCCTCAATACAATGCCTTCTCATAACTGATATAGTTGGTAGTTTGACTAATCAATGTTTCTTCCAATATTCACAGGTAAATATTTTTTTTTAAATTATGATGAGTGTATATTTACTCATGATACAATTCAAACTAGAACAAATTTTTTCAAAACTAAGGTATATGGTAAACTGAAATTAAAATGCCATCAACTAGACACTAGAACCTCTATCTTTGCCAAAAATCAGCTGAATCTATCAAATGGTCGATAAGATATAGAATAAAGTGTATGAATACTGGTCATTTTTAAGGTTTTTTGGACTTTTCTGGAAAACTAAGGTATATGGTAAACTGAAATTAAAATGCCATCAACTAGACCCTAGAACCTCTATCTCTGCCAAATATCAGCTGAATCCATCAAATAGTTGATGAGATACAGGGTGGCACATACGTATATACGTACGTACGCACAGATAACATGATTTCATGATTGAACTTTCTGGATCTCTGGGTTGCCTTGACTAATGATGCTGAAATTCTACACACTTATAGAACCTATCAAGTAAAAATTGTGTGCAAAGTTTTAACTAATTTGGTTTATTGGTTTTTGCGTTATGATTGATCAAAGAAATGAGATTTCCAGCATAGGCCATTTGTGAAGTCTATTAAGGGATAGAGCGCTCTCGCGCCTCCCTTGATATATATATATATATATATATATATATATATATATATAAAGTGCAAAAGTGGTTATATTCAGCAGATTGAAATAAAACTCAACAAAATCGGCATCGAATATTGTCGTTGCTTCTACTGACGATAAACGAGAAGAATTTGTGTTTATCATGGAAAAGAAAGTAAAAAATACTTTAAGCAACGGTAGATGGTAGTCGCTTTTTTCTATGGAGGCACAGACGAATAATAATGAAACTAATCATGGAAGAATTAAGCATGTGGCAAGAGTTACTGGCCTGCTAAGCCACTTCCTTTCCTTCTCTACCCGTGTTTGCTTCATTCTTTCCTTTCATGTTCTTTCTCTTTTGTTCAAGCGAAGTGGAAATGGGAGTTACAATAAACAATGGTTTACATTTACGTCTGTATAAACAGATCAAATGACCAAAGTAGAATAATAAAATAATAATCGAATGTGGATTAACTAAGCAGAAAGCTTCCTGCGTTATTCCGCACAAGTCGGGGAGCCGATCAATTGAGATAAAACCAACATTTTTGTTACCCTGTAGAGGTCGCCTTTACAACTTTTTTTATTTTAGCCTAGTTCACCCCAAACAAGGCAAGTTGCCACTGTAGACGTAAAAGGAGGCTTTAGGGTGAAAGTTTAGGGGGTCATCCTAAATTGGGAGCTGTGCAGCGAGATGCTTGTTCACATTAGTTTAAATTTCTACATGTCAGTACCGTCAGGAAACAGGGGGCAGGGAGGGAGTTCCAAATGCTAGCATCTCGAGGAAAGAAGCTATTGGAGTAGAGGAGTAGAAGGCTCGCCAGCATCTGGGTACCTCCACAGTGAATGGATGGGATTCAGCTGATTGTTGGGTTGGTCTAGTGAATTTGCTTCGTAGGGGCACCAGAGCAGCAAGTTCACCGATGCAGATTCCATTGAAGTACTTGTAAAACAAGCACAAGGATGTAACATTGCAACGATGGGGCAGGGGCTGGAGCTTGGTGGATAGTGAGGGACCTATTAGATGAGAGACTCTTTTTGGGACTTTGTCTAAGACTGGTGGATGGTGCACCAGCCCAGATCTGACAACAATATTCCATGCATGGGTGAATGGTGGCTTTATAGAGATATAGGATACTGTCAGGTGTGAGAAGTTTCTAGCACAGTAGAGGGAGCCACTTTCTTTGCAGCAGCCTTGGCAATGTCTTCTATGTATTTGTTCCAGTTCATGTTACCTGTGAATGTTGGACTCTCGGGTTGGGTTCTGTCAGTCATAGCAATCGGTGGTGGGAAAAATTTCTTATAATTGTTAAAGCAAAAAAGCTTTGTCTTAGTGGCATTAAATGGCCCCATGCCACTAAAGACTGGAGGTCATTTTCTAAGGATTTAGCCATTATCTTGGATATGTACGCATTCGTTGTGCCCACATGTCGAAAATAGAGTGTTGTGTCATTGGCAAATACACCCATCTCTGGACGCGATTGCATCAGGGAGGTCGTTTATGAAAATCAATCATAATAATAACGGTCCAAGGATCACCTCCTTAGGCACATTCACATTAATATGATGTTGTTAAGACGACCTGGATTTTTATTTTATCTAAGTAGGATTTGATTAGATTAAATATTCGTCCAGTAATACTGTACAAATTAATTTTCATGAGATGACCTTCATGCCAGACCTTGTCAAAGGCGTTGGATACATCAAGGGCTACTGTCATAGCTTCACCTGCCTTATCCAGTGTATTGTATATGCGTTCGGAGATCACCATTAGGATATCCACAGTAGACTTTGCTTGAAATTCTTGAAAACTGATACCACCGAGGCAATTTTCCAGCTATCAGAGAAGCAAGATTCAGCAAGTAATAGAGTTTGGAGAGGACACGGACCAGCTCAGCAGAGCCTTTTTTTTATTACTATAGCAGTGGTGAGATCAGGTCCACATGCTTTGGAGTGTCAAGGTTTTTTATGATATCCAGGACATTGGAAGGGATGATGATCAGATGATTCAGTGTAGTTTCTGTCCATAATCGAAACTTTGGGAGGAGATGATTTGAGGAGTCCAAGGTGGAGTTTACATCATAACTACATAAGATCCCCCCTTCTTTTAATATACAACATAATAACACAATAAGTCTGACCAATTAACTCAAAACAATTGAATAATTGTTTCTGGTATCTCTTAAAATTTATAGATATAGAATTCAATAATAAAATGCACCTAGTTGTAACATTTTACTCCAGTTTCACGGTTCTATCCGATCATCAGAAGTGAAGCATGCTGTATGTTTTGGTAACAAAGTAAGACCAGGGAAAAGTTTCTTATTGTCAATATTCAGATAATCATAAACAAACAATTGCAATTGCTGCTGGTGATTTTTTCGAGGCAATCCTGACATATTTGCATAAACAAACAATTGCAATTGCTGCTGGTGATTTTTCGAGGCAATCCTGACATATTTGCATAAACAAACAATTGCAATTGCTGCTGGTGAGTTTTTTGGGCAATCCTGATATATTTGCATAAAAAAACAATTGCAATTGCTGCTGGTGATTTTTTCGAGGCAATCCTGACATATTTGCATAAACAAACAATTGCAATTGCTGCTGGTGATTTTTTTCGAGGCAATCCTGACATATTTGCATAAACAAACAATTGCAATTGCTGCTGCTGATTTTTTTCGAGGCAATCCTGACATATTTGCATAAACAAACAATTGCAATTGCTGCTGCTGATTTTTTTCGAGGCAATCCTGACATATTTGCATAAACAAACAATTGCAATTGCTGCTGGTGATTTTTTCGAGGCAATCCTGACATATTTGCATAAACAAACAATTGCAATTGCTGCTGCTGATTTTTTCGAGGCAATCCTGACATATTTGCATAAACAAACAATTGCAATTGCTGCTGATGATTTTTTCGAGGCAATCCTGACATATTTGCATAAACAAACAATTGCAATTGCTGCTGGTGATTTTTTCGAGGCAATCCTGACATATTTGCATAAACAAACAATTGCAATTGCTGCTGGTGATTTTTTCGAGGCAATCCTGACATATTTGCATAAACAAACAATTGCAATTGCTGCTGGTGATTTTTTCGAGGCAATCCTGACATATTTGCATAAACAAACAATTGCAATTGCTGCTGGTGATTTTTTTCGAGGCAATCCTGACATATTTGCATAAACAAACAATTGCAATTGCTGCTGGTGATTTTTTCGAGGCAATCCTGACATATTTGCATAAACAAACAATTGCAATTGCTGCTGCTGATTTTTTTCGAGGCAATCCTGACATATTTGCATAAACAAACAATTGCAATTGCTGCTGGTGATTTTTTCGAGGCAATCCTGACATATTTGCATAAACAAACAATTGCAATTGCTGCTGGTGATTTTTTTCGAGGCAATCCTGACATATTTGCATAAACAAACAATTGCAATTGCTGCTGGTGATTTTTTCGAGGCAATCCTGACATATTTGCATAAACAAACAATTGCAATTGCTGCTGCTGATTTTTTCGAGGCAATCCTGACATATTTGCATAAACAAACAATTGCAATTGCTGCTGCTGATTTTTTCGGGCAATCTTAGCATGTCCGCTTGACTGGTTTTACTGTTGATTCCTGTTGGCATGAAAAAATCAGCAGCAGTCGTCTATAAACAGTAAAACCATATAGTTCCTTTTATCTACTGGTGATAATGAAATCGGAAATATATCTGTTATCCAGACATTTCTGATAAAACGTTCTCACAGGTTTCTATATAATCCCCAAAAATATTCTCCAAATGAAACTATTAATTTAAAACATTGTTATTTTTGTTTTTTCAAGAATCACTTTTTTGTTTTGGTGTTTTGGTTATCAAGTGCAATGCACTTTATCAACTCCTTTTTCTTTAGACACACCTTTTCCTTTCCTTTTTCCTATCAAAACATCTTATCTATTATATAAAGGAAGGTCGTATTTTCTGTGTGTGCGTGCATGCGCGTGTTCGTCTAAAACTCAGAAAGTATCAATGATAAGCTTACGAAACTTACATATTCTGATTCAGTGTGACCCTGACCTGGTTATGGTAAAAAATATACTGTACTATTCATTCGCTGTGGTTCACCAGGAATCAAATTAATGAATGGATGTTGGATTTCATCCATACTTGTTTATATATATATATACTAGCGGGACCCGTGTAAATTACACGAAATGATGTTTTTAATACTAATTATCTTATTCCTAACCTATACATGTTTGAATAAAATATGATAAGATTTAGACTTGTATATTTATTTTTTTTAAATGAACAATACATGAAACAATTTACAAAACTTCTTTATATACAATATTTCTAGTGACGGTAATATTTCGACGACTAAACCTTACTTTGTAAATGTTTTCGATTAAATTAAATTTGGCTCCAATTCATGAATATTTATTTACTCCTCTCCAGGAGTTAGGCACAAGGCCAGTTTTATCTTATTCCCACAAGTAAGATGTGACCCAAGGTCGGGTCGGGAAAGTGGGGTTTGAAAAGCCAGCGCTCTGGAAGGTGAGCACTCTGGCCATTAAAAATTGCTTGAGCAGCCCCGTCGGCATTCCCCGGTAGGGGCGCCCCAGGCAGTAAGCAATAAATTTTCTCCTCCCCAAAGAGGGGAGGCGAAGCCTGGGAGGGTGGACCTCCTAGAACTGCACAGGACAGACCCATAGACCGGCGTAAATCAAGCCTCGTCCCCTCCCTACCTCTCTTCCCCTTCCCCTCGAAATGTAGAAAAAAATCTTAGAGGTTGGTTGGGATCGAACTATAAACCAGTCGGGCCGAAGTCAAAAATACTACGTCACTAACCATTGTGCCAAAGAGAAATACTTGTAAGTGTTTCGAAAATTAGGCGAGTTGAATGTTTTTCAAAATCTAGGTGCGGCACGCATGCGCAGAGCTTTTGCCGGAAGCGTGACACACAAACAATCACGCTATCGTATTAATATATACATATATATATATATATATATATATATATATATATATATATTACTATTTCATGTATCTGCATAAAATTTTATAAGGAGATATAATTTTTTATGTATCAGTTTTCAGTATTTACTTCAACAGCCTGAAACGCGGGAGCCTCTGTGTAGCTTAATTGCGATAAATATATTTTCATAACTTACTAATATAAAGTTACACACTTTACAAGTTTATAATATTCAAATTGTACAACAAAGAATAGTTTATAAAAAAGTCCTTTAAACCATGGTTTTTCAAAGAAATAAGTCCTTTTATCAGAAAGAAAATAAACAATAAATTATAAGCATTATTAATTTGAAAAAATTAGAAAAATGTTTTTCAATCGTTTATGAGTTCTGATAGACGCAAAACTTGCATGTATGAAGGAGCAGAAAGTCTTTGTAATAATGAATCTCCAGATATATTATGAGGTGTCAAAGTTTCATCCATTGGAATATCATATTATAATATAAAGGATATTGGCTTCCAGAACATAGGTAAAAAGAGTCAACATTCTATATATTTTAAGATCAATATATGTAAATGCATTCTGTCGCAAAACGTCTTCCTTGGCATTATTTTATATATGATACGATTTGCTCAGAGTTAGGTGAATAATAGTATTGACTGATGTGTTATATATATATATATTATTTAACTTATTTTCAAATCATACTCCAAATAAAGAGTACAGTATCCGAGAAGATGTTTATCTTCAGCTGTACAGAATAACGCAAAATGTATTTGCATCTGTGTCTTTCTTCAAAACCGTATTCGGAAGCAATTTCATTTGTACCCAGGAAAAAATGATGACAATGTCTGAGTGAAGCATCTTTAAACAAAAACAAAATAAAACCTTCAAGCGTAGATCCAATGTTAAATACCTCAGCAAATAATGAAATTATATGCACACATCATAGTGTATATTATATAATCTTGGAAAATCGATGGAGTTTCTTAACAGTCCGTATTCACATTTTGCAAGTCACAGTATTGAGCAAGGAAGGTCACTCTATCTCACTAAGGTCTTACCAAGGGCGATAATTAAAATTTATTTTTATTTTTTATACTATATATAGTCATTAACAGACAGAGTGTTTTGCTGTATCACAGTTCTTCAGTGTGGCAGGATGAGCTGATTGGGCATCTCTTAGAGATCTCATCAGGGTGTACCTTGGAGCAAAATCTTCTCTTTTTCTGCTGAACATTGTACTGAGTAGGTAACTGAATGGGTCAAAGCAGGCATAGAAACATTTGTCCCTAAAAAGAAAATCAGAGCCTCTATTTTGTTGAAAGCAATTGAAATAGTGGTTTCTGTTGGAATGTTTTGGAGGGTATAAAGCTCTTAATACCAGCGGTAAACCATTCATATATTTCAGATGTGACGCAGGACACATTCTTTTTAAAAATGGATTTCAGATATGACGGCCTTAAGCTGTCCCAATCGGTTTTTGAATATCGATAAACTTTGCAGTTGAAAAAGACATCAGAGAACTTTCTGAGCTTCGTTTTGATCTTAATTAAGACAACTGAGTGGTTCTCAGAAAGAGATTGAGAAGGCTTGCAAAGTGTTCACGGGCATCGAGCACGCCTGTTGGCTGGTCAACAATTTGAGTAAGCTTGTATGCAAGGGAGAAGTCGTGACAAAACCTCCCTTCATCATTTGTTTGAGTGAACTAGCCACTCGAAAGTGTGAACATTAAAGTCACTGACGACATGAATGCTAGCAAAAGGGTTAGCAGCAAAGATCTTTTCAATTTTGTTAGAAATCCGCTCAATGACAGTAACCCCATTAGTGAGGAGACGATATAGGGCAAAGATGAAATCGGTGTTGTGCATATGTGCAACACAGAAATACATATAAGGCAAGTTAGGGTTTTCATAGGAAGCGTCCCTACCACATGGAAAACGGTCCCTGATTTATTTATCTACCTCTCACAGCGGTAAGATGTGACACAAGGAAGAGCACTCTGACCTTTAAAAATTGCCTAGGCAGGCCCGTCGGCATTCCCCGGTAGGTACGCCTCAGGCGATTAGCAATAAACTAACCCCTTCTCAAAAGGTTGGGAACGCAAAACCGTGGAGGGTGGACCTCCTAGAACTGCACAGGACAAACCCATAGACCGGCGGAAATCAAGCCCCAAAGGCCAAGACGATACCGGTCTATGGGGTATAGTATCCATCGCCCAGCCTTTTAGATAAGATCAAAGTGTAGTATCTGTTCCGATGGATACTATACCCCATAGACCGGTATCATCTTGGCCTTCTCGACAATGGCGATCCTGGGGGTCGAGTTCAGAGGTCAAGTTTGCATATCCTGAGATCATGAAGTCATCTATACAAACTGAGAGGCTTATGCCAGTTTTGCATAAGTTGGGCTTGGTCTCCTATAAATAAATTTCAACCTCTGGAAGGTTGGAATGTAGATCCCTGATGTTGAAAGGCAGATCTGATAGTAGGGATCTACGGACCCAGGGGTAGATACTTGGACCTATATTAGTCCTGGTTTTCATAAACGACCTCTCTGATACAATCATGTCTAAGATCGGCGCATTTGCTGATGACATCAAATTCTATTCCCAGCATGAGAACAAGTTGTCAGAATACGGCATAATCACATCGACAACCCGGTTCTCATTAGATCACCGGAGTTAAGCAACGTTGAACCTGGTCAGTACCAGATGGGTGACCATTTGTGAATACCAGGGGCTGTTTGTAGGAGGACATCAACAATAACTGCAAAAATCTAACATCGTCATCTCCTCTAACTGGGATATACATGCGACTAAGGACCGCTTGTGAATTTGATACTCTTATGAAACTTCCATGAAACTTCCATGAAACTGCCTCCTTCAGAGAAAGCTTGTTCAACTCACCCAGGGTGAATGCCATACAAAGTATGAGGGCAAATCGAATGGCCACGCATACCAGATAATGGCTGAATCCTTAGAAAATGACCTCCAGTCTGTAGTAGAATGGGGCCAAAGATGGATGGTTGTATTTAATGCTACCAAGACAAAGCTCCTCTCCATAAACAACTACAACAAACCTTTCCGACCACCCTTCCTGAGAGTCCAACGTTCAAACTCCTTGGACTGACATTCTCAGGTAACATGGGTTGAAATAAGTACACAGAAGATGTTGCCAAGTCGAGATAGAAAACTTCTTATATCTTATACTTCTATTAAGACACTATTCGCCCGTGCATGGAGTATTGTTGCCAACTGTGGGCTGGTACACCAGCTATTAGTCTCTCCCTCTTGAACAGCGTGTACAAAAGAGTTTTAAACTTAATAGATCCTGCACTGTCTGTCAAGCTCCAGCCCCTGTCACATCGACATAGTGTTGCATCTCTGTGCTTGTTGTATAAGTACTTCCATGGAATATTGTCTGCTGAATGTACTTTCCCTCCAAACATAAATACCCACAATCCACTTGACTAGCTGCAAAATCCCATCCCTTTGGTGAAGAGGTCTCTAGATCCTGGAAGATGTTCTACTCTGATAGTTTCTTTCCTCAGACTGCTTGCCTTTGGAATTATCTCCCTGCTACATATATATAGTATCATCATCATCATCATCATCAGCAGCAGCAGCAGCAGCAGCAGCAGCAGCATTATACTCGGTTAAACGTCCATTTTACATGTTGGCATGTGTTGGACAGCTTTAAGAAATTGACTTCCAAACTAACCTATCTCTGACCAGGTCTTTATTTATCCCTCTTTCCCTCAAATCCATTTTTATCACTTCCTCCCATGTTTTCCTTGGCCTTTCTCTTTCAACTGAACCTGCTACCTTAACTGTTCTACATCTACTGACCAAAGCACTCCCATCCATTCTTTCAACATGGCCATACCATCAAAATCTCCTGTTCTGCACACATCTCCCTATACTGTCCAGATTTAATCTTTCTCTTAGGTCAGTAGTATTAAACTATTCTTATGGCAAGTAAGCTATGTTTCATTCCAATGGAAAGTATCATGCTAATTCTGTGGATTTATGCTTAAAAGTAGCCTTTTTATCTAGTTGCTATAGCTACTAACCAGTCAGATTCGGTGGTTCTAATCCCCCTGCCCCATTTATTTATTTCCATCAGCCAATGGATTTCAACCCCTTTGTTTGAGAGAGGCTTCGGCTCTCCTTACTTTTAAGTAGGTCAAATTGACAAAAGGTGACATTACTCTGAGATGTGGGAATTAAAATGACTTATCTTTCCTATTTTTATTACCTATCGTCCTCTTAGATTTATTTTTGAGTTATAATGTTTGTATTAATTTATTTTAATTTTTGATTAGTTATCCTAAAGTAAAGTTTATTCTCTGTTAGTTGCTGTTTCGTTTCTACGATTTAGTAATTTTTTGATATCCTAAAATTGTTTAATTTCTAATTTTTCGTTCAAGCATAATCTACATCGATTGTCTAAATATCTGCACGAGGACCAATAATGGAAACATCTTACCTATAAACGCTCTATCACGCTATTAAGCACCCCCCTTATAAATATAGCAACTAATACAACTATATTCATTAATACTAGCCAAAATATGTGACTTGTGATTGCATATTATTGCTAGTACATCACTACCCTTCCAAAGGAGAAAGTAATCCCTGGGAGAATGGCATCATGACCACAGAACAGATACTACACTACCTCTCCGAAAAAGGGGGAGATAATGCCTAATGGTATCATGATGAACGAACATATGCTATGCTACCACCCCAAAGGAGGAGTTAATGTCTGGGAGATTGGTCTCATGACAATAGAATAGATACTACACTCCCTCCAAAGGAGGAGGTAATGCTTGGGAGGATAGTCCCATAACAACAGAACAGATAATACACTAACCCCCCGCCCCATAAATTGAGCATTGAAAGATAGTACAATCGTACATTAATAGAAGTAATCGTATAATTTTGGTTTCAGACAGACAGATACCAAATTTCCGTTAGTAATAAATATATATGTTCACAGTTTATGATGTGTAAATATGTAATTGTATAAATATAGTAATACGAACATTTTAGTCTGAAAGTTGAGAAAATATGTTTCGAAATTTTTAATTTTTTTTTTTCGAAAGAATTAATAATTTGTATCATTTGGATTATTCGGACTACTGTTCTCATCTTGGATGTTATTCTCACAACGTTTCGGCCGATGTAACCTCCAACCTTCTTCAAGTGCGTCTCATCAACCTCAGGAATCGGTATGTCAGACTCTGGAATCTGTACAGAATTTCAAACAGAAGCTTTTCTTTAATCTACGAGAGTAGTTTGATGACGGAATGAGAGCAAGTTGCTCCCGTGGATTAAATAAAGGCTTCCGTTCAAAATTCTATACAGATTCCCGAGTTCGACAATATCCACTTGAAGAAGATCGGAGGTTACATCGGCCGAAACGTTGTGAGAATAACATCTAAGATAAGAACAGTAGTCTGAATAATCCAAATAATGCAAATTGATAAAATATGAAGAATTGTCCCCTCCAACAATTTAAATTTGTTGAACACAATACCACAGGACTGCTTCTCTACTGATTACAATATAATCTTTGTCAAGTCTAATCTCAACAAATAGTTGTTGAGCCATCCTCTTAAGTAATTAAATACTACTTTTTTCCACCTATCGTTTCCAAACCTCTCATAGTATTATTCATCAATCCAATTGACAATCTCATTAATTATTATCCTCGAATGGTCTTTGGGCCTTGGTAAGTGGTTACTCATTAGTACACAAAAAACAACCTTTTAGTTATTATTAAATATCTTTGGATAACGTTACAAAAGTAACCAATTCACAAGAACTGTACATAATTTCTAAACTGCATCAGGTATTAAGGATTTCTAAACTGCATCAGGTATTAAGGATTGCCTTATGTTTTGTGGTTTGCAACAAATTATAATTATTTCCTTCTTTTTCAGACATATTGACAGCATCAAGATGGTGGCTTCCAATCATATTAGAAGTAAAAAGAAGACATGTTCATATTTTTAGACACCAATCACGGCAAGATGGCCTATTTCTTGAATGTGGTCAGGACTGAGGAAAAAGTTTCTGGTGAAGATGGGCCATCTGTAACAAGAAGAAAGAAACGTTATGAGCAGTCGGATGTTTTCAGTTCATCCAGTAGATCCTGCATATCAGCAAAGATAAACCCAGCAAGTTGAAGGTTATCAGCCAGCAGCTGCAAACAATGTCCGATCAGAATTGTAGTTTCGGAACGACACATCAGCTATAAGTTGTAAGTGAACAGGAAGGGGAGGAGGGAAGACATGTGTGATTATTCAGACACCGCACTTGGTAAATTCATTCAACCGGACAGGATGACCGAAATGTACTGATTTTTATCTAATGAGAACTTAAACTGGGACGAAAAATCATTACGAATGATGGAGAATGTCTCTATGTAGATCTCCATTGATTTGATAGATACTAACTTTCAACCATTTTTCATGATCCTGCAGATTGTGAACAATAAAGATCATGTCATGTGACCCAATTTTTCATACGAGGCTTAAAGGTAATAACATCTCCTACACAAACGTGCGAGCTATAGTGATCAAGATTAGGGTCACCAAATTTATGTTTTTGAAGGAGAGGTTATGTGGTTGGTTGGTTGGTTGGTTGGTTGGTTGGTTAGGAAGAAAGTCAAGATGAAGAACTTAACTTGGTAAAGTTAGTTGTATATGGTCGCATCTGACTGAAATAAAATATTGAACAAAAAGGGTCACCATCTTCCATAAATAAGACCACATCTCCACAACTAAATACATATCAACTTTTAAAGGAAAACTGGAACACAACAAGAATTGTTCGGTATGCTGATTTTTATCAATTAACGAATGCGGAATCCTAAAGTTCCATTCTAGCAGGCCTGTTTGTAGTGAAAAGGCTAGCAGAGGATAACATTCTATCAAATGATTAAAATGGGAACTGCTCTTGAATCGTCTTTTTTGGCACCAAGACATGTCTACACGTATTAATCTTGCTTCTGCATAGATGTATCATAACACCCACACAATAAACAGTCCATAGATCAGCTATGGTGAATTCAAATCTTATTGGATTTTTTGCATTCAATTAAGCATGAATGTGGTACTTCAGGTTATGCGTATGCAGCTTTAATCTCATTGGTCTGGTGACACATCGCAGCAATTTGTTTTCTGTCCTCTTCTCTCACATTTACAAGCACATTGTTTATAGAAGTTGGAAAACTAATCAGCTGAAATGTAGAATAAAAGATGAAGTTAATTCAAATAAAACTACGTGAAAATAATTGCTACATATCCAGCTAGATGGCTTAGTAGAGAGAAGTTATTAAAGAATATAAAATTATCTGCTTACTTCCAAAATTTCACCATTAATTTGCAATTAAATAATTCCAGTTATTTGATAAATTATATGATAAATTATTCAACCATATAAATTATTCAACCATATAAATTATTCAACCATATAAATTCTTCAACCATATAAATTATTCAACCATATAAATTATTCAACCATATAAATTCTTCAACCATATAAATTATTAACTATATAAATTATTCAACCATATAAATTCTTCAACCATATAAATTATTCAACCATATAAATTCTTCAACCATATAAATTCTTCAACCATATAAATTATTCAACCATATAAATTATCCAACCATATAAATTCTTCACCCATATAAATTATTCAACCATATAAATTATTCAACCATATAAATTATTCAACCATATAAATTATTCAACCATATAAATTCTTCAACCATATAAATTATTAACTATATAAATTATTCAACCATATAAATTCTTCAACCATATAAATTATTAACTATATAAATTATTCAACCATATAAATTATTCAACCATATAAATTATTCAACCATATAAATTATTCAACCATATAAATTCTTCAACCATATAAATTATTAACTATATAAATTATTCAACCATATAAATTCTTCAACCATATAAATTATTAACTATATAAATTATTCAACCATATAAATTATTCAACCATATAAATTATTCAACCATATAAATTATTCAACCATATAAATTCTTCAACCATATAAATTATTAACTATATAAATTATTCAACCATATAAATTCTTCAACCATATAAATTATTAACCATATAAATTATTCAACCATATAAATTATTCAACCATATAAATTATTCAACCATATAAATTCTTCAACCATATAAATTATTCAACCATATAAATTCTTCAACCATATAAATTCTTCAACCATATAAATTATTCAACCATATAAATTATTCAACCATATAAATTATTAACTATATAAATTATTCAACCATATAAATTCTTAAACCATATAAATTATTAACTATATAAATTATTCAACCATATAAATTATTCAACCATATAAATTATTCAACCATATAAATTCTTCAACCATATAAATTATTAACTATATAAATTATTCAACCATATAAATTATTCAACCATATAAATTATTCAACCATATAAATTATTCAACCATATAAATTATTCAACCATATAAATTATTCAACCATATAAATTCTTCAACCATATAAATTCTTCAACCATATAAATTCTTCAACCATATAAATTCTTCAACCATATAAATTATTCAACCATATAAATTCTTCAACCATATAAATTATTAACTATATAAATTATTCAACCATATAAATTCTTCAACCATATAAATTATTAACTATATAAATTATTCAACCATATAAATTATTCAACCATATAAATTATTCAACCATATAAATTCTTCAACCATATAAATTATTAACTATATAAATTATTCAACCATATAAATTATTCAACCATATAAATTATTCAACCATATAAATTCTTCAACCATATAAATTCTTCAACCATATAAATTCTTCAACCATATAAATTATTCAACCATATAAATTATTCAACCATATAAATTCTTCACCCATATAAATTATTCAACCATATAAATTATTCAACCATATAAATTCTTCAACCATATAAATTCTTCAACCATATAAATTATTCAACCATATAAATTATTCAACCATATAAATTATTAACTATATAAATTATTCAACCATATAAATTCTTCAACCATATAAATTATTAACTATATAAATTATTCAACCATATAAATTATTCAACCATATAAATTATTCAACCATATAAATTATTCAACCATATAAATTCTTCAACCATATAAATTATAAACTATATAAATTATTCAACCATATAAATTCTTCAACCATATAAATTATTAACTATATAAATTATTCAACCATATAAATTATTCAACCATATAAATTATTCAACCATATAAATTCTTCAACCATATAAATTATTAACTATATAAATTATTCAACCATATAAATTCTTCAACCATATAAATTATTAACTATATAAATTATTCAACCATATAAATTATTCAACCATATAAATTATTCAACCATATAAATTATTAACTATATAAATTATTCAACCATATAAATTATTCAACCATATAAATTATTCAACCATATAAATTCTTCAACCATATAAATTATTAACTATATAAATTATTCAACCATATAAATTATTCAACCATATAAATTATTCAACCATATAAATTCTTCAACCATATAAATTATTCAACCATATAAATTATTCAACCATATAAATTATTCAACCATATAAATTCTTCAACCATATAAATTATTCAACCATATAAATTCTTTAACCATATAAATTCTTCAACCATATAAATTCTTCAACCATATAAATTATTCAACCATATAAATTATTCAACCATATAAATTATTCAACCATATAAATTCTTCAACCATATAAATTATTAACTATATAAATTATTCAACCATATAAATTCTTCAACCATATAAATTATTAACTATATAAATTATTCAACCATATAAATTATTCAACCATATAAATTATTCAACCATATAAATTCTTCAACCATATAAATTATTAACTATATAAATTATTCAACCATATAAATTATTCAACCATATAAATTCTTCAACCATATAAATTATTCAACAATATAAATTATTCAACCATATAAATTATTCAACCATATAAATTATTCACACATATAAATTCTTCAACTATATAAATTATTCAACCATATAAATTCTTCAACCATATAAATTATTCAACCATATAAATTATTCAACGTTCTCTAATTTAGTCTCATGTGTTTGGTGACATATCGCAGCAATTTGTTTTCTGTCCTCTTCCCTCACATTGTTTCCATCTTCTTCTTTTCAATAATAAATAAAAGTGGTTAACATTATTAATAAAGATCGGTACAAAATCATTTGGGGTTTAATCATCTTTTGTTTTTTTTCTTTACATTATTCACTGTTATAAATGATTGATAACTAAACGCTTTATTGCGTCGCGAAATCAGCACAGTGCAAATGGAACCGAGCATTTCATTCTGTGAAAAAAAACAAAAAAAAATTTCATTCAGGTTTGAATATTTACGTATATGGCAACAAAACAGTGTCTGATGCCAAACACAAAGCTTTGGAATAATGGTGATTTATTTAAATAACCAAAAAAAATAAATAAACAGGATTTTTGTGGAAACTAGGTGTGAGTGTGTATGCAGAATTTTGTTTATATTGATAAAATAAAATTTAGCTGGTCTGCCGTCAATTTGAAATAAAAGAAAGGTTAAAGTCCGTATCTCTTTACTTTTTCCCCCTTTTTTTCTTAATTTATCTCCCCCTTTTTCATCCCTTTTCTTTTATACACATTTTTTTATCTGTGTCACATAGTCTTTCGTTTTCTCGACTTGAATTATCACATAATGTGAGTTCCCCTCCTCGTGAGATCGCTTTTTCATTTCCTTTCCTGAAAATAAATAACTTCTCAACACCGGGCTATTCTTTCTTCTGTTGCTCTGTGAATTCTCTTCTGGAAGGGCTTAGATTGAATAAGATTGAATAGATGCAAAGCTTGGGGGGGGGGGGGCAGAAATCTAATTTATGCGCGACGAACAAATAAGTCAGAGTCTTTCTTCAGCCTTGTACCAGAAAGTTTATACGTTTTCAGTTTCCGCTTTCATCGTTGTTGACATTCTGTTGAAAGTAGAAGGTTCAGTAGTTACTTCTCTCATATTTAGCTTTGGGCTTCAGTAAGTATGGCAAAACTATATCTTTGGGGGATACATTTTATTTAAGGCATGTTTGTCTAGCAAGATGATTTACTGGAACTGACGCTGCTGTTAATTTTTTTTTTAGTTTGCAGTGTTGACTTATGCATTCGGACAGTCGTCACAGAGTTCCTTAGTTGGGCATGTTGGTTGGTTTTTTCTTTCATTCTTTTCGGAGATGCGACTACTATCGTCTTTTTGAAAATTTGTCTGTCCAGCGTTTATAATGAAAGGGAGGGAGATAAACGAACATAGTGTGCTGTCATGTATTCAGTGAGAGGGCGAGGTTGTAGAGATAGCAGATGAGACGTTCGCTAAGTCAAGGGGAAGGAGTTATATAGGAAATGGTAAAATAGGTTTAATTACTATCTGCGTGTATGTGTGGCTAAGTTTGTTTTATTTTTTTAATTTTTTTTTTCTAAGACGGGTTAATAATGTTACACCTATTCACCTAAAAATAAAGAAAAATCTTGATTTTTCTTAAAACGGCCGGGTGTTTTAAGGGCGGGAAAGGGCGTCTGCGCACTTATTGTTGACACCCGTAATAAGGTGTTTGATCTTTAAGTTATATTCTTTTAGCGCTAAACTCCAAGACAAAAGTCTAGTCTTTATTTTTCATTTTATTTACAAAAAAAACAGTTGGTTATGGTCGGCATAAAAAACAATAGGTTGCACCAAAGCTGAGACATAGATCTCAAAGTGCTGTAGACCAGATAGCAGAGCTAAAGCTTCCTTTTCTATTGTAGAGTAACTTCGGTGGTATTTGTTCAACTTTCAGAAGTAATAGTTGACCGGGCGCATATTACCCTTTTCATCCACCTGCATTAATACCGCACAAATTCCATTGTCACTTGCATCGACTGCAAGAGAAAATAGTTGTTCATATCTTGAGCTTTTAACACCGGCTCTGAAATTAGGATAATTTTAATCTCCTTGAAGGAGTTTTGGCAATTTGGGGCCCATGAGAAGTTATGTTTATTTCCCAGCAAGAGAGTCAGAGTGGAGACGATGTCAGAAAACTTTTGCAAAATTTCCGATAATATCCTGCAAATCCCAGGAGTCTTCCCAGCCCTCGGACATTACATGATATTCACCTTAAGTGGTAATACTCGACCATGTCCCACCATGTGTCCCAAGTACTTTACTTTGGCTTGGCAGAACCCGCTTTTCACTAAGTTTATAGTGAGGTTAGCGTTTTTAATTGTCAAACACTCTCTGCAAGAAAGGACATGGTCGTCCCAGTTTTCACTAAATATCATGATATCGTCAATATAGACCTCAACACCTGGTAAATCTTCGAAGCATCGGTTCATTAGCTGCATAAAGGTAGCTGGGATGACTATCTGATCGCTCAAAGACCAGGCTTCTGAATCGCAGATACAAAATGGTTTCCATTATCTCACCAACATGTTAGGTATTGTTGGCAATTTTGATTGCTTGCATTTTCAGGTGTAAAATTGCTTCAGCTCAGTCTTCAACTAGTAGTTGTTTCCCAGAGAGAGGGATATCTGGAATGAGTCTGTCTAAACTAGAACTCCTTCTTTCATTAGAATTTAAATCATATTCGCCCCCCATAACATGGTTTGGGAAATATCGACTATTGCATTGTTTCCCCTATTAGATGGGTCTATTCTTTCTCTCTGTCTGTATAGTTGCTGGTTCAGATTTCTCCTTTTAATTACACTTGTGTTGTCACCATGGATCTTCTTTTTCTGCCCGGTCGGGGGAGTGACATGCACCTTTCTGCCACTCAATTCATTGCCTAACAGCATATGTACTCCCTTCATGGGTGAGTCGTATACCACTCCTACCACTATCGGTCCTGAAACTATATCAGATTCGATATTAATTTTGTGAAGGGGGATCTTCATGGTTTCATTACCAATGCTTGAATATATCTGCCTTGCCAATAAATGTGCAATTAATTAGTAAATCCTCTTCTTCCAATTGTAAAAAGTAAATAAATAATTATTTCTTGACCATACTAAGTTTCCTCAGTCAAATTCTTTCTCATATTTTTGTTTGTTAACTCACATTCACATATTCAAATTTACACCCACTCAGCATTATTCAATAATCGACACGGTCATTTCAGGGAGATTCAGGCAAAACACTGGGAATGGGGAATTACAGGTGTTGCAAGTTTTCTGAGAGATCTGCGGTTTCGCAAAGTGATTCTGTCAGACCCATCAATCCTGATCCGATACTGACGGTTAGGGAGAGTTTTGACAACACAGCCTGTTGTGTCCCATCGACAACCATTTGCGCATTGTGTTGATACTCTCTCTCCTTCTCGGAGTGGGCATAGAGTATGCGCTGTGCAGTTGTACAGCTCGGTGAGATGAGCGTCACGTTAAGATAAGCTTATCTCACAATTCCTAGCTGCAGCTATTCATTTTGCATGTGGCTTATATAGCACAGGTTGGGATGGTATGAAGTCACAAAGTCGGCGGTGGAGCAAGTGTTGTGTTGGGGATAGCCCAATGCCTTGGATAGGGGTGTTGCGATATTGCAGGATGGCTCGGGCCACACTGTCATTATTTAATGAGCCCTAAGGACCTGTATTATCATGAATTATCTTCTTTGCTGTTTTTATAGCAAGCTCTGCTTGGCCATTAGATTGAGGGTATGCCACTGAGGACTGTCTGTGCTTCACTCACCATGTCTTGAGGAACTGCTGAAACATGTTGGAATTAAAAGGTGGGCCACCATCGCTGCTTAGTTCTTCTGGGATGCCATATGTGTGGAATAGTTTCTGACAAATAGATATTAGTTTTGAGGTTATGGCATGACCTTGTTTTAGATGGTACAAAATAATTCAGCTAGTGAGTCTGTCTGCACAGACAAGCTATGCAATGCGTCCGACGTAAAAAAGGTCCATCACTATCTGTTGAAAGGGCCAATCTGGAGCTCGGGTTAATACGAGTGGTTCACGTGGCTGACTTGGGGCAATGCTTGTGCCTACAAGGCATTTATACTTAAAGTTGCATATGGATGCATTTATAACAGACCAATATACCGATTCATTGGCACGGGCTTTCATGCCAACCATGCCCTGATAGGCTGAATGTAAATAGCATAGTACTTTTCCTCTGAGAGATTTGGGTATCATGATTCTCCCATCCATCAGTGCTAAGCCCCTGTCGGTACTGAGTCATCGCGTACCTCCCAGAAGTTACAGATTTCTGGTTCAGTGAGCGTTTGTATGAAAACCCTAGTTGTATTGTGTTGATCAGACTTGTGTAACACAGATCATTTCGGCCTGATGCACGTATGCATCACAATGATTTGCCTGAATGTGAAAAATGCATTCTCTGAATGAAGCATGAATTTTGTTTGACAAGGTCTCAAAAAGGAAACATTAAGGGGCTTAGGGAATGTGCCCATGCTACTTGGTTAACCAAACCAATACCTTACATCAGTAATATTCTTTGGGGTAGGAAAGTTAGTAACTGCATTGCGTAAATTCCTGTTTTTACCGTTATCGAATAAATTTAAAATTTTCACTTTTTCTGAAGATGGCTGTTGATCCGAACGAAACCGGTAAAATCTCTCGTCTTCTTTGATGATTTTTTCCTGTATTTAAAATTTGTTTTTTTCGTTTATCTTTTCTCACACATCTTGTTTTTCACAGCATTTTATTTTTATGATATATCGTGCATTTTACCCTCACGCACATATATATAAACAAGCAAGTCAATCTCTAAATGAGAGTGGTACATAAGTGGGAGGACATGAAATGGTGGTGGACTTTGAGAGTGGATAGTGTTTCTTCCAAGATAAGAAACAATTGGGGAGTAAAAATAAAAGTGGCGAGTGGGGAGTGGGCACCTTCTATCACTACACATTGAATTATTTATTTACGAAAAATATAAATGTTACATTTTGAACAAATTAGGCACAAGGCCATCAAAAGTGTGGGGGTTTTGAGGGTCATTAGTCATCTTTTGTTAACTCTAACATATTTGTCTATCCTACTTTTTTCTAGAATCACTGCAGTCACCACAATACCACATTTACTCTAGGGGGCCATCCGACTTAAAATGTCCCCAAGGTGTTGAGAAATTTAAATTTTAATCATAAAAGCATGTACAAATTCATTGGAAGTGGAGAGTGGGGAAACAAAACAAAATAAGACTCTTTTTCTAAAAAGTAGAGTTATGAAGTGTTCAGGCGAGTCATCTAATGTGAAACAGTGATTGTAGCCGACGCAATCTGCCCCTTTAGGGTGCACTAATATGCATCAGGAAAATCAGGCCCTACGTAGAATTAAGGTAGAGAATTGATACTAGTATATATTCACACGAAATCACCTACGGGAAACGAGCGAGAACCGGCGCCGGGCTGGCTGGAGAAAGCGTGTAAAGTGTCAGTTATAATTATCTATACACAATGGGAGAACATTAGCCAGAAAGAGGGAATGTGATAATGCCTGTACAATTTTGGTCAAGAGTCTTTTGGTCACTCCCCTCCCCCCATGGTAGGGAGAGAGAGAGAATAAGTCTTTTACGATAGCAGGAAAGAAAACAACCCAGCCAGAGAGAGAGGGGAGAGGGGAGAGGGAGAGGGAGAGTAAGTCAGTATGCCCCACCCTGGCCCCGAGAGAGAGGGAAGGAATAGAGAAATGGGCTGGAGAAAGAAAGGGTTTGATGATATGCCTTTCTGGGAACGAGAGAACCATTGTTGTTGAAACGAGGAGACAGTTACAGGCAGTTAGAAATTGGAATTCGGCCTGGACGGTAGTGTTAGCCGGAGCTGAGACACGAGCCGGCCAAGCAGGGGATCGCGCGAAAGGCCCCTCGTTTGGATGACGTTGCCCGTGGTATTCCCCACCACCGTTTCTCCAAACATAGATTAAGTTACAACTTATTTAACAACTGGGAAACCGTAAATAGAGTTTCATGCACAGAGAGACGAGATAGTAAACAAAGCCATTATCGAAAAGCAGACTTTAATTCACCGTTTTAAAAACACTTGTTATCTTATTGATAATTAATTGGATACAAAAGGAAACCGCAGAGTTTGTTAAATTATTCCTGTTGTCAGTTTGTTGTTTGAGTAACCTTGCCTTCACAGTGAATCAAGCTTTCATCATCATCCGACCGAGAGGAGTTTCGAACCATTTTTCTTTTTCTGCCGCTATGACATCACGAGCCCAAAGAGGGTGTTCACAGTCTAGAAGGATTCCTGCACCGAGGACCAGACGTGTGAGTATGGAGATAGAGACACGAGTGGACCACCTATGTTACAGTGGTTCAGTGACACCGGATCAGAGTGAGGTATCTGTATTACTCGGCACTGCGACCTATGTTTACATTTGATGCCGTCACCAAGGAAGAAGCGTGCGGGGTCCCCGTTACATAATGGCAGACACATCCTGCTCTCCACACTGCAGTCAACTGTTTGCTTATGTTGGGTTCCATTTTTATAGAGGTACAATGATTTGCATCCGATACTACACTTTTATCTTTTTTTCAATTAATTTCAACATTTTGAAGCACAGCAATCATTTATTTGTAAGTAAACCTGTCATCAAAGTTTTTTTTTTTCTATTCCATAAAAAAGGAAATTAGCAATATTGTCAAATAAAAATTACAATAGTTTTTTGGGTTTTTTTTAATGTAAAGCAATTAACAAATATTCATCGATTACTGTTTAATTAAATCTTTAAAAAACAATGATTTATTTTTTCTCCTGTTTAAAAAGATATTTTTTCCTAACCCCAAATCCAAATAAATAACTTTCAATTTCTTTTAACCACATCTAAATATAAATGTATTTACATGGTGTATGTACACATTTAACTAGAATACCTGTCTAAAGAGCGGATAAAAATAATTCTCCGAACAGTAGTTTTGCACCACTTTTATATTTCCTACGAAGATTAAAATTAAGATATAATGCTACTAAATCTCATTTCTAGAATCCTTATTCCAATTTTGATTCTAGAAAATGTCTAAAATTTGATACTTAAGCTTTAGGGATCTTAAGAAGAAACTGAAATTCAAGGAATCTTGCTTAATTGGTGTCTAATGATTATGGATCAAATGTAATGCAAATCTGAAATATTTTAATTTTCAAATGGCGTTAGGGTTAGGGTTGTTTCCATATCAAATAACATTTAAAATACTCCAATAAAATTGAAATTTGGGGAATATTTATTAATTGATGACTAATAACTATTATTCAAATTTCACAAAATTGTTTGCCCCCCTTTACATAAAATATAGTCCACATTGCCCACCCTTACGTCTAACAACTGTGTTTTAAAATTAATAAGGATCGGTTAATGAGCTTAGGAGTGAATCCTATACAAATATATAAACATATACACATACATAACTTTATAAAAATAGAAGTTATAATAATTTTCAAATCCAATTACCGAATTATTAGAACAAATTGTTTTGGGTTGGGAAGTAGCCTTGTCTCTGCTTAAGGATTCTTCTCGTGGAGAAAAAAAAAATACTCTAAAAGTTTTGTTTTTTTTAATCATTTTTAGAACAAAATGTGATTTTTGTCTAAGTTTTTTATTTCTAAATTTTAATTTAAATTCAAAAAGTTAGGTGATGAATTTTGCTTAGAATGAAAAATCAAATATAATTCTAATTAAGAGAAGGGGGGGAGAAGAGAAAGAGAAGCAGGAGGAGGATTGGATTAATTTCGTATTTTCTAATTTTCAGCAAAAAATAAATATTATAACTTACGAACACCAATAACCATTTTAAAGGCAGTTTTTAGCAACGTTATTATACGCAACAATTATTTCTAGTTTAGTTGTCGAGTAAGGCAATAAAAATACATAAAACTAGACATAGATACGTTTACAAACAGATTTTTTTTTTAATTAAGAAAAAAAAATATTTCATGTTTTTTTTTCTTAACTTATCAAACAATAGTTGCGTGTCACCTTCAACAAACAAAAAAGTAATCCTTAACAATATAGCCATTCATCTGTTGTATAAAAGAAGGTCGTAATTCTGTGTGTGTGTGTGTGTGTGTGTGTGTGTGTGTGTGAAGCTAAAAGTCAGAAACTACACATGGTACACTTACAAACAGCCGTGATTCAGTGCGATCCCGACCTGGTTATAGTAAAAAAAAAAAAAAAAAAATATTGGGGTCACCAGGAATCAGATTAGTGCGGGGGTCGGGGTAATTGCATATTTAAAATCTCTACTTGTAGTTGTTTTAAAAACAACACTTAAACTAGGGCAAACAGGCAGTCAGCTTTCCTTTTCTTGGACGAGTTGCCAGGGAGAGAAAAGGGGTAGTCAGGGGAGAAGTAGGGGGGGAGAGAGAGAGAGAGAGATTACACAATGTTTTTTTTTAAGTTTGTTATCCATGCACCCGGACAGCACCGGGTAATCTTGTAAAATCAAGTAAAGTCTGCTTGGCGAATATTATAGCGCTTAAAGGCCTCCGTATTTCAATGAAAGCGGAACGTCATCGTTTACTACTTTGTTCGTTGCTTTGGTTTCCTGCGTAAAAAAATATATATATATAGTAGCAGTAGCAATGGAAACAAGTCCTCTAAGAATACGAATAATAATAATAATAATAATAATAATAAAGCACAGAGAAATAGTAATAACATGGATGGTAGTAGTAATATCGCTTCTCCTCGTGGTTGGCTTTACTACTAGATGCTAAGACGAAGAAGGCAGGCAGGCAGGGGCGGGTCTCTGGTGTCGACATTCCATCCGTGCGCCATATTTGGCCGTGTCGCCCATATATGGGAACCCCGTATTTCCAAACTTGATACGGGTAACGCGGTCTGCCTTTCATAATTCCTACGCACATTCGACTACGACATTCATTCGCTCCCAGCAATCGAAAACAATCGGATAAAAGCGAAAAGAAAACCCAAAACTTATCGAACAATCGTTAAAATACGATATTTAGACAGATTTTGATTTATAAAATCGTTATAAACTCGTGTTTGTATACGGACTATTTCTCTTCACATGTCGCGTATGGGGAACTCTCGTCGGCAGTGCTTTAACCCAGTCTTCCCGTTATGGCGAACACCGACTTTTCAATTTGGTAAATTCTTCCTTTACGGTTTTTGACAATGCAGACGTCGAACCAGTGTGAGACGATAACAGTGTCGCAGTACGTCCATTCAGATGGTATCAACAATGGCGGTGGTGGGATGCTGGTGGATCAGGGATCGTTGAAGAGTTCGTCATCTTCATCAAGTAGTAACAACACACAGACAACGAACCTTTCGACGGGTGTCGGCCGTGACGCCGCCATCCTCAGTAATCTGGCGCCGGCGAACAGGATGAAAATGCAGACGGCCCCGTCGATGATTGTCGCGACACATTCCAACAACGAAATGGCCGAGGATAATTCAGATTCCGAATCGGAAGGTGAGTACATTGGCGACGAGATGATGATGTCTAATCAGATCCATCATCATCAGCAGCAACAATCGGGTGTGGTCAGCGGTCACCCTCACCAACAACAACAGGCGAAAAGGATCCCCGAGGGTCTGAAGCCCGGAAAGAAGACGAAGGGCCGCGTGAAAATAAAAATGGAATTTATCGAAAACAAACTTCGTCGGTACACGACGTTTAGTAAACGAAAGACTGGAATAATGAAGAAAGCCTACGAACTGTCCACCCTGACGGGTACGCAAGTGATGTTGTTGGTGGCCAGCGAAACCGGACATGTCTATACTTTTGCCACGCGTAAACTTCAACCCATGATCACGAGTGAAAGTGGGAAGGCCCTTATCCAAACCTGTCTAAATTCTCCGGACTCTTCGGCCGATGGACCTGCCCATCAACAACGGATGAACCCGACGGGCTTCGAGGAAACCGAACTTACTTACTCGGTGGAAGATGAAAGCAAACAGGATATCAAACCGATTTTGTCTCAAATACCTGGCGAACAAATGGTTAATAATAATAACAACAATAATAACAATAATAATCGGCCTCAAACGGGCCAAACTGTTAATGTTAACAATCCTCAATCGTCTTCCTCATCGACCGTCTATGTCAGTTCGGCCGGATTCACTCCGGCCCAAATGGCCTCCCTCGTCTCTTCGGCCGTCTCCTCGTCGACCACGATGACCACTTCATCATCCAAACAGAACGTTGTCGTTTCGAACCCATCTCCGAATAATGTTAACCCCAATAACAACAACAACAACATCGCCATGCAGGTCCCTTCTAGTCTCACTGCTATTCTCCAACCGGGTACGCAATTCACGATTCCCATTCAACAAGGAACTCAGCAACTGAGCCAAACAACACCCCAGACCATGTACCGTCTACCCAACTCTCAAGTGGTTTCCATCCCCAATTTGGCCCCTAACAATAGCAACGGCTCTATGGGGAGCCCTACAACTCTAAGTGGGGACACAATTCAGGTGGTCAGCCCTTCCACGTCCTCTTCTTCCTCCTCTTCCACTCCGACCCCTGCCAACAATAATCAAAACTCTGTTAGTTTCATGTCCGTGCCCAATAGCCAGGGGGGTTCTGGGGGCGTGACCCACGGGATTGTGATGTATCAAACTCCCCAAGGTGTTGTCTATGCCACCCCGACTACGGCCACTCTATCGGATGGCTCTATATTCAACTTTCAACAACCGGCCATCTCGGTCGGCAATTCAGGTGAGCAAGCGGCCAATGGGACTCAACAGATTATCACAATCCCCATGCCCTTGACTGGATCGCAACTTTTACAGTTCACAACAAACTCTAACACCGACCAGGCCAACATCACAGAATTAACGCAACCCACTATGCCCAAAAAGGCTCGGAAATGACCACAACAGTAAAAACCGAAAACACATCCTGTTTTTGGTCATTTTCCAACACCACCCTTTTTGTTTAACCAATATACCCGACTAATATTGTGATGATTATTGGGTTATCACCTTCGATCATTAACCACTAAGCCCCCATCACAAAAAAAAACAATGCTCAATTCTGAATGAAAACAAAACCAACCCCCAATCGGTCCTCAATACACGAATTGAATTCCTTTTATTTGGTTTGAAAAAATAACCATGACCCCCCCCCCCTTCCAAATGTTTATTTATTTATTGACTCTTATTATTGTGTGCCTTTTTACCACAAAATTATTTATTTTTTTAAATTTGTTTTAAAAAAATCCTATTTAAAAGAAAGTGCTTGTACAGATTAGCTCCCATGTCTACCAATATTGGCTCGGTAAAATCCGATAACGAGTTACGAAAGCCAAGAGGCGTCCACACAAAATTAAATTCGAAAAACGAAAGAAAAATTATTTATTTCCATTTTTTTTTTACTAATATATATTCAATGTATTATACTGCATTGTACTATTTCTTTTAAATTATTGCTTTTTATTTATTTATTTGGTACTTATGTAATTTAGGACCAACACTAAGCCTAACCGACGCCAAGTCGATTTTAGCTTTGGGTCCTAATCTGCATAAGTACCATTTATTTTTTGTAATTGTTTTCGAGTGTTTTTTTTTTTCAGTCATGCAGACAGTTTAAATTTTTTTTTAAAATCAAATGCAACACTACAAATAATATGTATGCGTTTTTTTGTTTGTTTGTTTTTTTCGTTTCAGGAACTCTGGTTTCATTTCGTGTGGTCGCCTTTTACTTGCTGTAACTCGTTACCGGATTGTACCGAGCCAATATTGGCAGATCTGTATAAGCACCGAAAAATAATCAACTTTAAAAAGAAATTCCATTATTTTTAGGGGACAAAAACGGAAAATTGTTTTTCCTTTTTTTTTCTCCTCTTTTTAAGTAACAAACTTTTCCACATTTCAGGTGATTTTTTTTTTTTTTATGTAAATATTTGAATTATTTTTGCTTTTTTTTTGAATTCTTTATTTTTTTTAGTTGGAGGAAAGGGAAATAAATCTTCTGTGCTGTTAATTATTAACCTTAAAAAAGAGAGTGAAATGAATTCCCTTTTTGTTTATTACAAAAAGGGAATTCATTTCACTCTCGTTTTAAATTATTTATTTCAAACTAGTTTTATTTACCCGGCGTTGTCCGGGTGGAGTCATATAGACATGTAGAGAAAAAGAATAATTCAAAATATAGTTCTGTTTAAATTTATATATGATTTTTAAAATTTCGTTTTAGTTTTCATTTATTTTATTTTTGATCAATGATCCAATAAATATTGAATTAATATTAAGCAAAATTTAAAAATTAATTCGATGTGTATTTATTTATCGAAGTTACGTATAGGCGAGAAACACAGACACGTCTGATAATTTTATCAATACAAGAATTCATCTCCAAAAGATGAGATGTGTTAGCCTTATTTATTCACAGTTTTAAATATTTACAAAAAATAAGCTTAATTTTTAAAAAATTATAATTAATGAAAGATGTTAACGAATCCAGAAAGAGATAACTGTCTTTAAAATTACATTAAAATGTTTTTTTGTTTTTTTAACTAAGATTCTTTCTGGCTAGGAGTTTTAAGACTTGTTGATCAGGTTTTTTTGGTTATTTTCTCGATAAGATTTTCTGGTTTTCCTTTCTATTCGGTTGTATTTATTTTAGTTTTATTTGTTCAAATCAGAAAAGAAGACCCGTTCGGACTGTCCAAATATTAAACGAAACCGGTAAAATGCCCCCTCCCCCCGCTGTCAACGGAAAAATGAAAATTAGATTTGTGTGAGATTATACGTCAACACCCTTAAAATAACCTGAATTTCTTTTTATAAATAAAACATTTGAGACTTTAGAGAGAGATCCACTAAATTTAACGTAAAATGATTACCCAGTTCCTGTCTAAATAGAACAGAACGGGTAACCATCTTTTTGTATTTCTAGAATGGCCGCCATTTTTTAATTTTTATTTTATATTGTCACCTGAGGTTAGTGTTGGGGTTAATAAAGGGCATATATTTTAAAGGTTCTACTAGAAGTTTAAAAAAAAGAAATGGCGATCAATTTGGAAAAACATAAAATGGTTACTCGTTCTGTTCTATACTATGGCTGATCATTTAAACGATTACCTTTAAATTTTTAAGTTATATTTAAATATGAAATTGAAACTCCTCAAGTCTTTTTTTATCAGTTATTTCTAAGGTGTTGAAGCGTAATCGCACAAAAAAAGTAGAATCACAATTGACAGCAGGGGGGGGGGGGGGGCAAAGGGTAAAAGTTTATTAATAATCCTTCCAAAGAAAATGGTTTAAAGTTTTCAAACTTGTTCGACGACAAACTTCAATCCAATACTCGACTTTTACTTGCAAACTTTAATTTTAGCCAGAAATTCCTAATAAATCGGCAGTTTAAAGCTTTCAAAATCACGGAGAAATTAACGTTATAGCCATTTTATTTTTATCACTATATTAATAAAAAATATGTATGTTTTTTTTTACTCACGACTACGTAACTTACACATTGAATTAATTTTTTATTTATAAAAATCAAATCCAATTCCGTAAAGTACCAAAAGCATATTTTAAAAAAATAATTCCGAAATTAAATTCACCAGAATGCATTTCGCTTTCTTAAGTCGGTCATTTTAATCTTTTGTTTATAGTTGAAAAAAAAAATTTCAGAACCTTTCGAAATTTGCCCGGAGGTCTTTTTACTTTCCGTTTTATTTTTTCATTTATTTATTTTAGAGGATTTTGAAAGTTAAATTTAATTATTATGTTATCGTTTAGTCATTAAATTATTAATTGAACGAAATTGTTATAAAAGTATAACTAACTTTGTTATGGTAATATTGTTTTAATCATTATAAAACTATTACTTTAAATGGCTTTCTATTCGATAGTTTATGCTTTCAAATTTTGAAATCACGAAGTAATTAATTCTTTTTTTTTTCTCCAACTATTAGCAAAAGATTAATGGTTGACTTGTTTAAGAAAAAAAACGAAATGCATTCTGGTGGATTTAATTTTCCGAGTGCTTTTTTTTTAAAATAGAATTTTTCAATTTTGTTTTTATTATAGAGATGGGTAATTTTGCAAGATGATTAACAGCCGCGAATCGAAAAAAATATATATACCATAAATAACTACTAGAGATGATTTCAAATCAATTATAATTTTCTCTTACACCCCCCCCCCATATATCTTTAATTTTTATCTCACTATTTGCTTTTTTTTTAATTAGGTTTTTGATTCTTCAAAGTCTATCAAAATAGTCACACACACCCCCAAAAAATAAACAACAATTTTTGTTAAACTTATAATCCTGTTTATCTCAAAATATCTTAATTGCTGTTTTTCACTAAATGGCAAAATATGGTAATGTTTTTTTAATTATTATTTTCAGAAAAAAAATGCTATTTTAAAGTTTGAAAAAATTGATTATTTTTATCTTGGTGCTTATATAGGTCAGCCCTCATGGCTGCCGATATTGGCTCTGTAAAATTCGGTAACACGTTACAACAGCCGAAAGGCGACCATACAAAATGAAACACGGGTTCCTGAAACGAAGAGAACACTTGCTTTATTGGCATTTAATTTTTACTGATATATTTACATTGTATTTTTTTTTTTTTAATAAACTTGTTTTTTATTTTTATTTATTTTGTTTAAATTGTTTTCTACTGTTGGATTTTTTTTTTCTGTCACGCGGACAGTTTATTTAATTTAGTAAATTGTTGCATTTTATTTTTTATAATTTACAAAAGAAATGCAATGCAACAATGTAAATATATCGGTAAAGAAAATGATTTTTCGTTTTCCATTTCAGGGACCCAGGTTGAATTTTGTGTGGTCGACTTTCAGCTGTTGTAATTCGTTAAGCAGAAAATATCAGCAGCTATTGGGGCTGATCTGTATACGCGCAACTATTTTTGAAGGAGGAATTGTCTTTTTTATTTTATTTATTTTTATTTATTTTTTTACTTCTTTCTACTTTAGTAGAGGGAGGCAGGGGCAGGCTGTCACTTCTCTTTCGGAGTTCTGAAGTATTTATTTACCCTTCATCCCCCCCCCCCCCCGCAAAGACTGGATGTGATCGGTTTAACGTGAGGTAACCCACTAGTGCCCACAAAACGGTGGTTGCAGAATTTGCCGTGATCGGACCCGTCGGCATTCCCCGGTGGGGGTGCATCAGGCGAACGGATATATATATATACAAAATTACTTCTCCAGGTGGAGGAGGTAATTCCTGGGAGGGTGACCTTCTGAGACTGAACAAAACCATGCTCCACTCTGATATACCCGAAGGCCTGCGATAAGTCTTGGCAATGTAAGAATGGTCTCTTGTACCCCGGACGCATTTAATAATAATAATCAGCTTTATGGAGACAGATGGTGTGACTCATCGGTCAGAATATAACTGTTGCAATCAAACAAATTTGAAGAAGAAAAAATAATAATTAACTTTTTTTTTCTCCCTGACCAACTGATTGAAAAAAGCACACCAACTCCTTGAGTAACAGCTCGGTGGGGACGATTCAGGCCGGAAATAAATCAATTCCCCACCCCACCCTCAAGAAGGGTGGGGGTTAATGCCTGGGATGATGACCGAAGGACGAACAGAACCATCGCAACCAATCTTATGACACAATAATTCTGATCTCATTTATAAAAAAAACGAATGAAATTTGGCTAAAAATGTATATTTATTTTTCCATTTATGAAATTAAGTTTTAATCTTGCAATGATTTTCGATCCAAAACAACAAAACTTGCTTTATATTTCTTGATTATTTCGAGTAAAATGGATTTCGGCATTTCCTCCCAAACAACTTATTGTAGAATTTTGTATATTCGGACTACTGTTCTCATCTTGGGTGTTTTTATCACAACGTTTCGGCCGATGTAACCTCCGACCTTCGCCAGGTGTACCTTGTCGAACTCTGGAATCTGGACAGAATTTCGAGCAGAAGGACCCGTGGCGCAGTGGATATAGTACTAAGTATAATTCAGTTCTAAGTGACAGGCATCTGAAGGTTGAAGGTTCAATCCTCAGTGCGGGCGATACAAAGAATTGCTTTCTTCCCAGTCATGACAGATGGAACGAGAGCATGCTACCCCTGTGGATTTAATAAAAGGTTCCGTTTGAAATTCCGTCCAGATTCCCGAGTTCGACAAGGTACACCTGAAGAAGGTCGGTTACATCAGCCGAAACGTTGTGATAATGAGAACAGTAGTCCGAATATACCAAATTCTACAAATTATCAACCCTCATCTCAAAAATTCCAAAACATAAACTTATTTTTTATTTTTACTTCAACCATATTTTAGTAAATAAAAGAAATATACATTAAAAAGATTTAGCCAGTTTGATTGCACACATGAGACTTCAAAATGAAAACTTGACCGGAAAATATATAGTTGAAAATATATAGTTGTTTATAAAACAAGTCGAGAAAAAGACAGGAAGAACAATAAGTCAAGTTAATAACTCTATCCTTTAATTAGAAAATCATGAACTTGAGTTATCGTTTTTCTTTAGCTAGCCTCTTTCTTGATGTGTTTATAAAGATAACAAGTATATTTTTCGGTCAAGTTTACATTTCAACGTTTTACGTGTACGATGAATCTTGTTATAACGTTTTTTTTGTTTTTTTTTAACCTGGTGTAAGTAAAAAAAATAAATAAGTTTGTGAGTAATGCCAAAACCCCATTTCACTCTGTGACTGAAATAAGAATTTACAAAAAATAAACTTTTTATAGATTTGAAGAAAGTTAAATTGAAAAGGAACATCTCTTGTGAGGAGAAAAAACTTTTACACTTGAAATGTTTTTGTTTTTTCATTGCTTCAAAGGATTGATTATTAATCCTTACAATTACAAATTTGTGTGCCCCACATCAATTTTCCTCACCCTTTGGTTTTCCCCCCCCCCCTCTATCTCTCTTTTTTTCTGATGTTATGGCTGTTTTTGTTGTTTTTTTTATTATTCATCAGATTACTTCCGATTAAGCACCAAATTTTTAGATCAATGGGTGGATAATGAGGGTGATTTAATATGTAAGTTTAACGTAGAAATGACACTATAAGTGGAATATCTAATATATAAAAATAAGTCAGACTTTCAATGTTAAAACTAAATAACAATGCATCTGACAACTTGATATTTGAATCTAACTAGCTATTTTTTTTCTTTTTTTTTTTTCAATTTTCTATGTTACTAGCTTGAATATAATTTGGTTCACATTTATTTATGATAACGCTTAGGCTGGCTAGGAATATTAACATAATGGTGACATTTTCCCTTGCTTTTAAACCCTTAAAAAAAGGTTTACCATTTTGTTATTTATTTTGACTATCAGATAAACAATTACATGTGTTTAAATTATAATTATTCAACTATTTATTAACATTTACTTGATATCCACAGTTAATTATTAATCCTTACTATTACGTTTGTTAGAATGTAAGTGGTTGCTTCTTATTCCTAAACGGTGCATTATTTTTATGGTACGTTCACATTCTGATTATTATATGAATAACACAATCCTCAGATTATTTTTTTGAAATAATAATAATAATTACAAGAAACGACCCCCCCCCTTCTCTGCTCAAAATTATGAAAAAACATTTGTAAATAGAATTTTTGGTCATTAACTTATTAATTATACCAACTTGTTATACAACTCTAACTAATGTTGTTATAGATGTAATGTTGTTGTTTTAATCTTTATTTATAAAATGATTGGATGAAAAAAAAACTTCCAAAATTTTCAGTTTTTTAATTTGCTAAGAATTTTCAAATAAGAAATAACTACCTCTTCAAATTTCTAAAGGTCATAAAGTAATTCATTTTTTCTCAGCTATTAACAAAATATTAATATGCCTTACTTGTTTATGAAGAAACTGAGATGCATTCTGGGGGATTTAATTTCATTTTTTTTTTTTAAAAAGCTTATTTTAGTACTTTTTGCTACTGCATTTTTTATTTAAATAATCGATTTGTAGTAAGTCACGTAGAGGTAAAAACACACCTACAGACACATGAGAAGTGATCACACAATTTTATTGCTATAGATTTTCATTTAGTTCATACATATGAGAGGCAGATATTTCCTCTTCATAACAGATGATAGGAATTACAACACACACTTTAAGATTTTTATAGACTTTTTTTTGACTCCCAAAACGACTATTTCTCTCTCTTCTCTCTCTCTCCCTCTCCTCTCCCTTCCTCTCTCTCCTCTCCTCTCTCTCAACTTGTTCAATTCAGTATAAAAGAAAGCTGACTGATTGTTTGATCTGGTCACACTGAATCCAATAATGTATGGTTTACAAGTATATCTTGTGTAGTTTCTGATTTTTAGCTGGACACAAAGAATTATGCTTTTCTTTTCTATATTAAATGCTTGTATTTTTTTCTTTTCTCGTCCTTAAAATTGCAAACTTTTGATCATCTCTAAACGCTTTAAGGTTTATTTAACGACTCGGCTAAATTTTTCTTTCGCCATCCAAAAACAATTAGCGCAAAAAGTCTTTGTTGAAATTTATTCTCATCTTTATAATACGAGCAACAAAAATCTTTTATTTGCCTCCCCACGAGGGATAAGTTAGGCGTAAAGTCAGTTTTTAATGTGTATCCAATTCTCCAAAAAAAGAGCACTCTGGATAGGGCAAAAATAAAAATTACCCCAGTCAGGAAATATTTCTCCTCTAATTGAGGACAGAATAGATATACTTTGTATTATTTATCTGCAAAATTAAGTGAAAATAATTTTACAAATAAGGCACAAGGCCCTCAGAAATGTGGGGAGTAGTGGTCATCCCCTGATTATCCTACTCTTAACTCGGCACATTTTGCCCCATTCCTGTCATGCTTTCATCGTTTTCCCATCACTTTCATTTCAGCAGTCACCACAATACCACATTTACTTTATGGACTATCCTAGTTGAAATATCGCTATTGGTTTAAAATGAATTTTATTTCCAAAAGATATTTAATACTACATTTTGATCGCAGCCTGTAGACCAGGAAATGCAGTGAAGTCTTTCAAAAATCTCTTTGCAATCTCGTTTTTACTGAAGCTAAATGAATTTAAAAAATTAGTTGATGATTTTGTCATTTGTTAAATGTTATAAATGCAGTCTTAGTAAAGATGATAATTAATTCAGGTAATTTCTATTTGAATCATCAAACGATTCTCGTAAGCAATTGCTAAGTCGTAAGCAATTGCTAAGTCGTAAGCAATTGCTAAGTCGTAAGCAATTGCTAAGTCGTAAGCAATTGCTAAGTCGTAAACAATTGCTAAGTCGTAAACAATTGCTAAGTCGTAAACAATTGCTTCGGCTAAACCAAAAGTTGCTGCGTTTCAGTAAATGTTGATTTTATTTCTTTTATTTTAGCAAACAGTGCTTTCTTTTTCTTACATCAATTCAGATTTTTCTTTTTTTCACTTTCGTTGCTGTTTTGAACCCTCAACCCACCCCCTTTTTTAAAGGCAAGAATTGGTTTTGTGTTCATTGTTTAAAACTTTCTTTCTTACCTAAAAATTTCTGCTAGAAGGAATTCTTGGTAACCCTTTTTTTATTTATTTTTTTATACGTTACACAATAAAAGAAGCAGCGAAAACTTTTGCAAAAACTTTCATTGTGTGAAAATAAAACCATTTTTTTTCCTCACCTAAAAGGAAGTCTTCTCGAAAAGAAGAAGAAAAAAACAAATCGTCCGAATTTCGGAGCTTTGAAAATAGCTGACAAAACACAAATCTTAGATATTGATTGGTTGCCAAACGACGGGTCAAGCGAGGAGGAATCGTGACCGACACATTTTTTTTTTGGTGTGCGTTTTTGTTGCAAGTTTGAATGTTAAGCTAACACATCATTTAAGCACGACAAATGATTAAAATGATTTTCAACTGAATTTTGAATCAAAATTGAAAACAAAATTTAAACTTTTTTCATTGAATGGAAATTGTTAAATTATTTAAAGAAAATTCTTTGGTTCTCTTCCGTTAATCTTATTTATTGATATCTGCTGAAGACGAAGAGAACCAGCTATTTTTTTATCGACAATCTCTCTATCTATCTATATATATATATCTATATATATATATAAAATAAAAATTTCAATGACTACATCTGAAAGATGAAATAATGGTAAAAAAAAAAAAAAAAAAGACTAACACTAAATAATTCTAAGAACCTGAGGCATTTCGGTCTTTTCAGAACTACATCAAGGGACAAAATGAGAACATTTGATTGCATAAATAAAAAGGAATGTTCTTATACAAAACAAATTGCATACTCTCTCTCTTTCTCTCTCTCTCTCTCTCTCTCTCTCTCTGGAGAGCTTCGCCACGTGATTTATAACAGAACTTCTGCCCAGGAGCCGGTTGTCAAAACACATGGATTAACAGTTTATACTCAAATACTTAAAAATGCATCTTCAGAACTGTATTATTTTTTTGTTTTGCTGTCCTCCCACGTACAGTATCTGCTATTCCCAAATGGTCACTCATTTGCTACTGGCCAGGCTCAATGTCGCTTAACTATGGTGATCTAACGAGAAGCGCTGTGTCAACGTGATTATGTTGCATGTTCTTGTACACAGGACGAGAATAAGACAACTTGTTCCCTTGTACAGCACCAAAATCCTTTGCTATTTCGCAGACATTGGTCACTTCAATTCTACACAATAACATTTTCTCATTCTGCCACTTGAAATTCTGAAAAGAACAAAATGCATCAGATTCTTAAAGTTGTTCTCCATTTTGTCTCTATTTACTATATATATAAACACAGAGTGAGTCATAAGTAACCGGGTAGTCAAAGCATTTGTAGTTTGAATAATAAATATTGATATTTAGGTAATACATTATTAAATGTACAAAAAGAGTTGGGTCTTGAAAGATCTTGTCATAAATCTTGATTCAGAGCGCTGAAGAAAACCATTTCTTTTTACTGCTTGATCAAATTTTCCTTGAAATCTGTGGCATGTCTCATTCTTGTAAAATGGTTTTACAATAAAGACATGTTCTTCGGTTGTCGGTCTTGGATTATTCATCTTTGCCATTCTTGGCAGACGATTTTCAATCAGAAATACACACACAACTGTAAATTTCTACCAGGCAGGTCGATTAAATTGACCATGATAAGATTTGTTCACATGAACTGCTTTCATTAACAATAATCTGGTATCAATCAAGGCAGTCTAAACAGCTGCTCGTTAACTTACAATGAGAATACATCGACTGTCCTATTACTTCTGACTCACACTGTATATGTCCACACACACATAAAACAAATTCGATCCCTGAAGTGGAAAACAGTTTCTGTTACCTTAAAGTGCCGATAATTTTTTTTTCCTATCCCACATGCCTCTGTTTGGAGGATTGCAACATTTAGCGCATTGGTGCACTTCAATCATGACAGGCATCATCAAGGAATGTTACAAACGCAATGCACTCGTTATATTAAAGACAAAATCATAAGTTATACAAAAAAAAATGATTTTTAATAAATTAATGTAAAAACTTTGCTTGGTTTTGTTGTTTGTCAAATTGTTAGCCAAAACAGAAATTCTTTGAATGCCTCATTAGATTTTTCATTTTTACAGCTCAACTGAATTTGCTTTGGAACTGAGACATCTATAAAATAATAACCTTGTTCCTATGTTAGTACAACCATTATCACCTGTTACCCCCTATTTGAAATCATGGACTTATCCAGATGCAAAGAAAGATTGATTTAGGTAATTTATGACTGATGTCACAATTTCTTCTTTTTATTTTTTTGTTTCTTAAGTTTTATTTTCAAATGTAATTTTTATTTATCTTCCTCCCACAAGGTAGATGTGACACAAGGTCGGGAAAGTGGGATTTGAAAAGCCAGCGCCCGAGAAGGTGAGCACTCTGGCCTACAAAAATGGCTGGGCAGCCCCGTCGGCATTCCCCGGTAGGGGCGCCTCAGACAGTAAGCAATAAACTTACTCCTCCCCAAAGAGGAAAGGCAAAGCCTTGGAGGGTGGACCTCCTAGAACTGCACAGGACAAACCCATAGACCGGCGTAAATCAAGCCCCGAAGGCCAAGACGATACCGGTCTATTGGGTGCAGTATCCATCAGAACAGATACTACACTTTGATCTTGGCCAAATGTAATATTTCAGTGAATTCATATTTATTTTTTAACAACGTCTTTTTAATCCTTGTGTTACAGCAAAAAAAAAAATGTTTAATATCAATTAATGTCTAATCTCTCTTCTGTAAAATATAGCTATGTCCACAGCAGGCAAAGATATTAATAAGTTGATGATGAACAAAAAAGACAACTCAGATAAAAGGAAAGTACGGTTTTAGCTGGTCTTTTTTTATTGTCTTGTGTTGAGGGAGGGAGTTATTTAACATTTGGATAAAGTTTTGCTATTTATCGAATGAAACATCCTCTTTGAAAATTCTGGACTTTTTCAAACCCAATGTTAATTATAAAATGTTTATTTGCAAACAATCACTTTTTAACTATAAGTTTTATATTCCACATAAAAGCTTCACTTTTTAGAGAAATAAAACAAAAAAAAAATGAATTACAGAAAACTGCAACTTCCTGGATTGTTTCTATTTTAATCTCTGGCATTTTTTACATACAATTGGAAGCATGTATATATGTTTAGTGTTTTGCTGTTTTTTTGTTTGTTTGTGTTTTTGGTGAGTGATACTTTTCGGATAACCTCTATTCTTCTGTGGTCACTTATGAAATGCAAAATTCTTCCATTGGTTAAAAAGTCTTGCATTTAAGAATAATTGCATTTGTTTACAAATATACGGATCTCAACCCTTCTTTTCTTTTTTTGTGGAGTTGTTGTTGTCCATGTAAGAAAAACAAAACCTCTATACATGCTTCCAATTGTTCTAAAAAGAAATGCCAGACAGAGATTAAAAATAAAAAAGCAAGTTACAGATTTCTGTATATTTGTTTGTTTTTCTCTCAAAAAGGCTAATACTTATATATATATCTAATATATGAAGTAGAGACGATTTTTCCCCTGTACCTTCTCGGAGTATAGGAAAATAACCACATGCATCACAGGCTACTAAACTCACCTCTATATCACACTTATTCACTCGAGCGTGTTTTAGTAAATTTCTTATTTTTTTCTAGCATTAAATATTACATTTCTGACTCTCCAACTCCATATAGGTGGTAGCAAAAACTTTCCTCCCTAACAATTATGTACTGTCACTCCACTCATCGACACCAGGAACTAATAAACACAGTTTACTTTTCACAAAATAATCCTTCCTTATTTATTATTTGCCTGGTATTAATTTACTACATAATATAAAGCAATACGCAAAGACTTAATGACCACTTCCGTTCACTCCGATGATATTCTGCGAATATCAGATTACGTTATTTCTAATTCTACCTATGACTTCTATATTAAAATTCATTCCGGATTTCAGCAAATGAAATTAACGAACACAATTCCTGCAACATTTAAGCTTAAATGTTGCAGGAATTGTGTTCGTTAATTTCAATGATGACCTTTGTGCCTATCTGCTCCAAGCCCTAACCCCCTTATTAACATTTCTATTATTTTCAAATGAATCAAATAAAGTAAAACATCATATTTTCTTTTTATGGATCTCCGGCGTGAACGGAGACCCTCATGATAATATACCTCCCGTTTGATCAAAATTAAATATACTTATCCAAGTACCCTGGGTAATGTACTTCAGAATATATATAGTTAGAGGGATCTATCTTCAAAATCCTAGGAGGACTTTGTGAACAGTCATGAACTATAATATATATATATATATATATATATATATATGTGTGTGTGTATTTTTTATTTTATTTTTGTAACACAAATTACTTATAATAGCTCAATAGTTTCAAGCTAGAGCCATGCTATATTTAGTATTTTTATGTAGTTCAATACCACATCATTATCACAGAGGACAAGTTCACGTCATTTTTTCCAACTAATTTTTTTATTTCGCAGACAATTGTTTCGGCTAACATCAAGATACTTGTAAAATGCTCCTATGCATTTATTTATTTCTTGGTTTGGCGATCCTCACTGCAAATTGTACAAAAACAAATTTTAAAAAACTTTTAAAAACTTGGCGATTATAGCCCGAATTACAGTCAATATTCATTATCAATTTTTTTTTATATACATGGAATTATGGTCCATTTTACATCTTTTTAAATAACATGTACGTATCCTATCTTTTTATATTTCTAATCATTCATCATCGGCTATCAATATTAATCTAACTATTCATAAAATTAAAGTATATATTTTTATTGCAATAAAATGCATTATTCAAGTTTATGATGATTATCGATATCGGCTCCAAAATAACTGGACCAAAACCAACAATTGTCTAGTGTGATATTTAAACTCTGAAAGATGGCATAAAATATTGGAACTAAAAACAAACACTCTATCCACACAGACATCCATCAAACGAAAATATTTTGTCTTTTTAGCCTACTTGTTGTTCCATCGGTTAATAATAGATAATTTTAAACTGGAACGGGAATGCTAAGAATGTCGGAACATATGTTTCTAATGTTATTTTTATATACTTTTAATTTTGAATAATGAGTTTTAAAAAACGGTTCAAGAACTTCAGAAATGATAAAGACATCGGATCAGAGATACTGATTCCAAATCTCCAGTTAGTTTGGCTCTTACATCACCTGTTGAACTGTGATGCCGTGACACACCTACAGCTAACTTTGCTTTATATATGTATGTATATATATATATGGTTATTTTTATTTACAGACATGTACAAAATCTGCGACACTGGCATGTCGATGTTATCGATCAACAGCTATTATAAACAGATCTCATCAGGCAGTTTATAATAGCTGTTGATCGATAACATCGACATGCCAGTGTCGCAGATTTTGTACATGTCTGTGTAAATAAAAATAATCATATATAAAAACTCTATTTAATATTGAGCACTTTTTATGAACCCGGTTGAAATTCTTTGGATTACTACCCTGTGGATGTTTTACCCAGATTATTATTATTATATATATATATATATATATATATATATATATATATATATATAATTATTGCTATTTCATGTATCCACATAAAATTTTATAAGGAGATATAATTTTTTATGTATCAATTTTCAGTTTTTACTTCAACAGTGCTCGATACGTAAGTAGAGTTAGGTAGTAAGCTATGAAAATATATTTATGGCAATTAAGCTACACAGAGGCTCCCGCGTTTCATCCCCGGGGGGAATCTTCAGGTTAAAATGCATTTTAGCCTGAAGATTCCCCCGGGGATGAAACGCGGGAGCCTCTGTGTAGCTTACTTGCCATAAATATATTTTCATAGCTTACTATATATATATATATATATATATATTGTGTATAGTTAGGTAGCAATCATTCTTTCATTCTGTGTCGATTGGATCTGTTAACCATTATTTTTCAAAGAATGGATGTAAGGTAAATATTAAGAAAAAAAGGTCCACAATTCATGTTGTCAAAGACTTTGTTTATTTCTTGAGCTTTCGATTAACATTAAGTCTTCTTCGGGGGTCTAAAATGAGAAGAATCTGATTAAATGATGCGAATGTCAAAGGGAAAAAACAAAATTTGACATCACATTTATTTTAAAAGATCTAAGACATTTCATAGATATGTTTATTAAATAACATTTTCTTTTGCTATTTTCCATATTAAATCCAAGTTCATATGGTCTACTCATAATTCTTCTAGAACACTGATTGTCATCGCCAGTAGCAACCTTCCCGAGAGGTCAACGTTCAAACTCCTTGAACTGACATTCTCAGGCAACATAAGTTGGAATAAGTAAATAGATGTTGACAAGTCTGCTGCAAAGAAGGTAGACTCCCTTTACCGGGCTAGAAAACCTTATATCTGCCAGTATCCTGTATGTCAACTAAGCCACTATTCGCCCGTGCATGGAGTATTGTTGCCGCATCTGGGCTGGTGCACCACCCACTGGCCTCTCTCCCTTGGACAGGATGCAAAAAAGATTCTCTAACCTAATGGATTGTGCTCTGATGAGCTTGCTGCTCTGGTACCCCCACGACGTAAATTCACTAGACCAACCCGACAATCTGCCAAATCTCATCCATTCACTGTGGAGGTCCCCAGATGCTGAAGAGCTTTCTATTCCAAAAGATTCTTTCCTCGTGCTGCTGGATTCTGGAACTCCCTCCCTGCTCTCTGTTTTCCTGACGATACTGACATGCAGACATTTAAAACTATATAATTGGGAGCTGTGCAGCGAGATGTCTGTTTACATTAGTTTTAAATTTCTGCATGTCAGTACCGTCAGGAAAATAGGGAGCAGAGATGGAGTTCCAGAGTCCAGACTTGTGTCATTTATTTGTTTTTAATGTTTTCTTCTTGCAGTGCATGTTTTCAGCTATGTCCTTGCATCTCTATGAGGCATTGTTAGTCGGTTTGTCACGCTTCAGTTTGAAATAGTATTTTTGTTGGTTTGTCAGGCTAAAGTTTAAAATAGCTTTTCTTTAGTCTGTCATGCTTAAGTTAAAGCCGGCATTGTTTTTGCTCTATCGCACTTAAGTTTGAAATAGCATTTTCCTTGGTTTGTAACACTTAAGTTTGAAATAGCATTTTCATTGGTTTGTAACGCTTAAGTTTGAAATAGCATTTTCACTGGTTTGTAACGCTTAAGTTTGAAATAGCATTTTCATTGGTTTGTAACGCTTAAGTTTGAAATAGCATTTTCATTGGTTTGTAACGCTTAAGTTTGAAATAGCATTTTCCTTGGTTTGTAACGCTTAAGTTTGAAATAGCATTTTCATTGGTTTGTAACGCTTAAGTTTGAAATAGCATTTTCATTGGTTTGTAACGCTTAAGTTTGAAATAGCATTTTCCTTGGTTTGTAACGCTTAAGTTTGAAATAGCATTTTCACTGGTTTGTAACGCTTAAGTTTGAAATAGCATTTTCCTTGGTTTGTAACGCTTAAGTTTGAAATAGCATTTTCACTGGTTTGTAACGCTTAAGTTTGAAATAGCATTTTCCTTGGTTTGTTACGCTTAAGTTTGAAATAGCATTTTCCTTGGTTTGTAACACTTAAGTTTGAAATAGCATTTTCCTTGGTTTGTTACGCTTAAGTTTGAAATAGCATTTTCATTGGTTTGTAACGCTTAAGTTTGAAATAGCATTTTCCTTGGTTTGTTACGCTTAAGTTTGAAATAGCATTTTCCTTGGTTTGTAATGCTTAAGTTTGAAATAGCATTTTCGTTGGTTTGTAATGCTTAAGTTTGAAATAGCATTTTCGTTGGTTTGTAACACTTAAGTTTGAAATAGCATTTTTATTGATAAACGTGCAGATTAAATGGGTGTATATTAAGAATATGTGTCCTTGTTTTTAAATTCGGGATCTTTTTAGTTCATGTTGTATTATGCTGACAATTTAAGGGAGATAACTTATTTCGATTTTATGTTTGTAAAACAATCAAAGGTTGGTTTAATAATTTATTAAATGTTTTTAATTCTTAAATATTATGACAAATAGATTTACGATTTTGTAATCCCCCGCTTTCTTTTAAAACGTTTAAAAATTATTAACATTGAAAATTATTATTACCTAACGCTCTCTCTAATACAAAAATATATCTAACATATGAACAAAGTATTTCTTGTATTGTTTTATGTATTCAGAAACAACATTAATATTGTTTTATGTATTCAGAAACAACATTAATATTGTTTTATGTATTCAGAAACAACATTAATATTGTTTTATGTATTCAGAAACAACATCAATATTGTTTTATGTATTCAGAAACAACATCAATATTGTTTTGTGTATTCAGAAACAACATCAATATTGTTTTATGTATTCAGAAACAACATTAATATTGTTTTATGTATTCAGAAACAACATTAATATTTTTAGATGTATTCAGAAACAACATTAATATTGTTTTATGTATTCAGAAACAACATTAATATTTTTAGATGTATTCAGAAACAACATCAATATTGTTTTGTGTATTTAGAAACAACATCAATATTGTTTCATGTATTTAGAAACAACATTAATATTGTTTTATGTATTCAGAAACAACATTAATATTGTTTTATGTATTCAGAAACAACATCAATATTGTTTCATGTATTTAGAAACAACATCAATATTGTTTTATGTATTCAGAAACAACATCAATATTGTTTCATGTATTTAGAAACAACATCAATATTGTTTCATGTATTTAGAAACAACATTAATATTTTTAGATGTATTCAGAAACAACATTAATATTGTTTTATGTATTCAGAAACAACATTAATATTGTTTTATGTATTCAGAAACAACATTAATATTGTTTTATGTATTCAGAAACAACATTAATATTGTTTTATGTATTCAGAAACAACATCAATATTGTTTTATGTATTCAGAAACAACATTAATATTTTTAGATGTATTCAGAAACAACATCAATATTGTTTCATGTATTTAGAAACAACATCAATATTGTTTCATGTATTTAGAAACAACATTAATATTGTTTTATGTATTCAGAAACAACATTAATATTGTTTTATGTATTCAGAAACAACATTAATATTGTTTTATGTATTCAGAAACAACATCAATATTGTTTTATGTATTCAGAAACAACATTAATATTGTTTTATGTATTCAGAAACAACATTAATATTGTTTTATGTATTTAGAAACAACATCAATATTGTTTCATGTATTTAGAAACAACATCAATATTGTTTCATGTATTTAGAAACAACATCAATATTGTTTCATGTATTTAGAAACAACATCAATATTGTTTCATGTATTTAGAAACAACATCAATATTGTTTCATGTATTCAGAAACAACATTAATATTGTTTTATGTATTCAGAAACAACATTAATATTGTTTTATGTATTCAGAAACAACATCAATATTGTTTCATGTATTTAGAAACAACATCAATATTGTTTCATGTATTCAGAAACAACATTAATATTGTTTTATGTATTCAGAAACAACATTAATATTGTTTTATGTATTCAGAAACAACATTAATATTGTTTTATGTATTCAGAAACAACATCAATATTGTTTCATGTATTTAGAAACAACATCAATATTGTTTTATGTATTCAGAAACAACATTAATATTGTTTTATGTATTCAGAAACAACATTAATATTGTTTTATGTATTTAGAAACAACATCAATATTGTTTCATGTATTTAGAAACAACATCAATATTGTTTCATGTATTTAGAAACAACATCAATATTGTTTCATGTATTTAGAAACAACATCAATATTGTTTCATGTATTTAGAAACAACATCAATATTGTTTCATGTATTTAGAAACAACATTAATATTGTTTTATGTATTCAGAAACAACATTAATATTGTTTTATGTATTCAGAAACAACATCAATATTGTTTCATGTATTTAGAAACAACATCAATATTGTTTCATGTATTTAGAAACAACATCAATATTGTTTCATGTATTTAGAAACAACATTAATATTGTTTTATGTATTCAGAAACAACATTAATATTGTTTTATGTATTCAGAAACAACATTAATATTGTTTTATGTATTCAGAAACAACATCAATATTGTTTTATGTATTCAGAAACAACATCAATATTGTTTTATGTATTCAGAAACAACATTAATATTGTTTTATGTATTCAGAAACAACATTAATATTGTTTTATGTATTCAGAAACAACATTAATATTGTTTTATGTATTCAGAAACAACATTAATATTGTTTTATGTATTTAGAAACAACATCAATATTGTTTCATGTATTTAGAAACAACATCAATATTGTTTCATGTATTTAGAAACAACATTAATATTGTTTTATGTATTCAGAAACAACATTAATATTGTTTTATGTATTCAGAAACAACATCAATATTTTTAGATGTATTCAGAAACAACATTAATATTGTTTTATGTATTTAGAAACAACATTAAAATTGTTTCTTCGGTCATTAATACTGTTTGTGTTACATTGTTTCTTGACATTTTTTTCGTTTCATTGTTTCTTCATTTTTTTTCAAATCAAATGTTGAAATCTTTATTAATACCTTCACCCCCCCTCGCTAAAAAATAAAACATTTGGAGAAAAAAAATTGATACAAGTTATCTTCCTCACTTTGTTAGCATTATACAACATAAACTAAAAAAGGGCCGAAATTGTCGCAAGAGATAATAACACTAACACTAATATCTTTATCTTGTGAAAATGGATTTCAATTACAAAAAATCCTCATCTCTAAAACCTGAAAGACTAGTTACATTTCAAGTGTCTAAAAGTACTTTTGTTGTTGTTGTTGTTGTTGAAATTCAAACATTTTGCCATTTTCTTTACTTTATTTAATTCCGTTGCGTTTTTTTTTTCTTGTAAGTGGTCACGAAATCAATTGAGGTCATCTGAGAAAAAAGGGGGAAATCGCTAGTTGCACATTTTAGCCAATAGGACGCCACTCCTCCTTCTCCATCTCCTCCTCCTCCACAAGTGATTTTGCCTATTTCTTCAAGTTGTTTGTTTAAATGTACCCATTTTTTTATTTTCAAGTACAATCCTCCTTTCTCCAGCTGATAAAGATATCTAGATAGCTTGGCTCATTTAGGGAGCAGGGTAGAAGCAGTAGGAAAATACTTTAGGCTTTATAACCAATTCAAATACACCACTCATCATTCTTGTTATCAAGCTTACCAATCATCACTATATACCAGAATATGTGTAGTCTGTAATTTATATAAAGGAGTAAATTAGATCACTATGAAGACCAATCAGAGTATAATTTTACTAGAAAGATAATCTTTTCATTAAAATTGCCTTCGAGGTCATTTGGGATCACTAGAGTTTGCTTATCCGGTAAGGCAAAAAAACTGAAATAATATAGCATTAATTTATTTAGGAATAGCAGTTTATTTTGTATTTTAGTGTAGTATGATAGTAAATGTGGGGTCTGCGTTATTGTAACTAAATGTTTGGCCATACTTAATACTACGGCAATACCGGATATATCAGCTATACATACAAATACACAAATTTATATATGACTGTTTTATTTCAACAGTGCTCAATAAATGAGTAGAATTCAGTCCTAGCCTGACAAACGTCTTCTTCAAGTGAAACAAAAGGTTCTGTGTAGCTTGCTTGCCATAAGTATATTTTATATGTAGCTTGCTTGCCATAAGTATATTTTATATATATATATATATATATATGTCTTGGAAGTTTCTCAACCATTAAAACTATATTAAAAAAATTTTTTTTTTAAAAACCCTCAAGTCCCAAGTCGTTCAGTGAAAAATCACTCATGTAAGTCAATTTAACTTTTACAGTTATTATATTAGTTTGCTTCTAACATTATTTAAGGGATCATCAGTTGTTTACCATGAAAAACTGTTTCGGGAATTTTATATATATATTAGGGTAGGTCGATTTTACACTTTTTTTTAAATATTAAAAAAAGGCACGTACCGAAAGTTGTATATAGACCTATTAAATACTCATGCAAAAAATTAGATCAAAAACTTCAGCGGTTTTTTGAGCGTTTGGTATCAAAGATCGTAGACAAGAATATACTGAAAATTCCTCGATTTTGCAAGATTTGCTTGAATACTGGTGTGAAAACCAAATAATTTGTGCATTTAAAATCAGCAAATGTCCTTTTATTTTATAAAAATGATATTAATTAAAGAAATCTTCAAATTGAAAATTTGCCCCCCCCCCCCCTCATTTTCAGTATTTGCTTTTTTAAACTACCTTTTAACGTTATGAATTAAACAGTAATATTTGAATACCTAAAAAAATTATTTTTTTCTGTTATAAGTGAAAATATAACAAGCAAAGAAATAAGGAAAAACCTAACACTATTTTAATGGAGCTTAATATTGAGAGTCAAATTGCTCCATATAAGACCCCTTAGACAAAAATGCTGGTCTCAATTTCTGACTCAAAACTTTGGCTGTAATGTGTTGATGCCTTGCTTCAAAACCATATACAGTTTGTGAAGCTTCTGTTATTAACTTAACTGCCCGTTCCACGCCCTGAGAATGCCAAAAATGCAGCATAATTTTAAATCTATTAATTGTGTCCAATGTGTGGCATTAAAATTAATAGGTGGTATTCTTTTTAATCTTTTTCTGGTTGACTCCTCATCCTGAAAGAACAAATTAATTAATTGAATTATTAAAAAATTCTAATCTGTACTGCTTTAATAACTATGGTGAAATTAGATAAAATCTTTAAAAATCATTCTATAAATTGGAATAAATAATTGAGTCAGAGATATATGAATAAATATTACTTACCTAATGGCCAAAATTCTTTTTAAAACTTCTTCTCTTACTTCAATCTCTTCAGATTTAACCATGGAATATAGAAAGTTTTCAGGCAGTAAACAAAATGTATTACCTTGTATATTTCTAAATGTGATATCTTGGATTTCCTGAGGCTGCTCCTTAATCCTCTGGGTCATATTAAAAATGTGCACTTGCTGATTGTGGAATTTACTATTTCTTTTAATTTCAAACCAAGAAGTGGCATACACATTTACAATAAAATTTACTACATAGTGTAGTTTTGTTGTGTGCCTTTGTGGGTATGCACCACGAGTCCATAAACACATGAGCCTGATGGCCAAAGTTAACCATCTTGCTTGGTTTAAAGGACCAATTTTCCAGGAGGTATATCTAGAGTCAACCTTACCTCTAGAAATACCTACTGTGTATTCATAAAGGAGTCTTTGGTCAGAACTAAGATCATGTATTTCATCAATTTTAAAAATTGACTCTAGAGGATTGCTAATAGTGGAAAATGATATTTGGGGTAAATCATGGCAATCATTTGAGCATAATTTCCCCAGAGGGCCACTGAATGTTGTAGGGCTCTTTGCGCAACCATCTATGTTTTTAAAAAGGGCTCTGAAAGGTAGTTCATTATGATGCAAAGAGCAACCAATTGTGTGAAGATTTTTTAAAAGTTTTTTTTCTAAAATTGCAACCATTCCACCTTCGCAACCTGTGTTGGTATTAGTGTTGTCAACAAGTATAGCCTTGATACTGTTCTCACTGGAATTCATGCAAAACATCCACCACTTGATCTGCATGAACAGCACCTGTTGCACCACTATTAGGAAGAACTCTGTGCCAGATATTTACTTTCACATGGTGTTTCTTTTGTAAAAGTTAAATGGTGTTCTGGTCCCTTAGTTTTTTTCATAATTCTCTGTCTATTTTCATCCACAATTTCCTTATACATCAATGTGTCCTTATCCATTCTCCCATCAACTCCAATACATATATTTTAGGTGGGGTAAAAACCCCTGGCCGAAATAGTTTTATTTATCTACCTCCAACAAGGTAAGATGTGACACAAGGTCATGAAAGTGGGATTAGATAAGCCTGCGCTACAGAGGTGAGCACTCTGGCCATTAAAAAATTGACTGGGCAGCTCCGTCGGCATTCCCTGGTAGGGCCGCCTCAGACAGTAAGCAATAAACTTACTCCTCCCCAAAGAGGGAAGGCAAAACCTGGGAGGTGCACCTCCTAGAACTGCACAGGACGGACAAGCCCCAATAGACGGGCATGAATCCAGACCCAAAGACCCGGACGATACTGGTTTATTTGGTGGGGTAAAAAACCCTGGCTGAACTAGTTTTTATTTATCTAACTCCCACAAGGTAAGATGTGACAAAAGGTCGGGAAAGTTGGATTAGATAAGCCAGCGCTCGACAATTCAATATATATTTGTGATAATTACATTTGTAAACACAGAATCAACACGTGAATTCAAATTCGCTCGTTGAATTTTCAACCGGTGAATACCATAAAAAATATCCAATAAATAAAACGCCTATGTAAATAAATAATTATTTATATATAAAATTAAATATTATAGTGTTTTATTCCTTTTTAATTTGAATATGTACATTTAATTTCTTAAGAAAAGGAATAATAAATTTTAAAATATTTATTATTAAGTAATGTATTACTTTTTTTTTGTTAAAACCCGGGTTTAATTTAAGGCGACACTTCTGCCGGTGACATCTAGGCTGTGAGAACAAATCTCGATTTATTTGATCTTAAAGTTGCAATGCTCAAATAAATACAAAGTTTTGAAGAAAAATATTTCTTGTGGTAACTTTTGACATTATTTGGCAACTTTCTTCGAGTGCGATAATTTACAGTTTCAAAATCGACCTCCCCTAATATATATATATATATATATATAAAATTTATGTTTAAAATATTTAACACCCATCAACACAGGGTAAGTTCGCTAGTATATATATATATATATATATATATATATATATATATATATATATATAATGTTAGTTGGTGTTGTGCTGAATGAAACAGAACAGTAAAATTGTACCAAAAGTGATTGTTTTGAACAAATGTTTTGTAACATAAATAAAATCTTTGTCTTTGGAATGTAACAAAAATTTTGTTTATTTATAAATATATATATATATATATATATATATATATATATATATATATATTATATATAATATATATATATATATATATTATATATATATATATATATTATATATAATATATATATATATATAATATATATATATATATATATATATATATAATATATATATTATATAATATATATATATATATAATATATATATATATATATATATATATAATATATATATATATATATATATATATATATATATAATATATATATTATATATATATATATATATAATATATATATTATATATATATATATATATATATATATATATATATTATATATATATATATATATATATATATATATATATATATATAATATATATATATATATATATATATATATATATTATATATATATATATATATATTATATATATATATATATATATATATTATATATATATATATATATATTATATATATATATATATATATTATATATATATATATATATATTATATATATATATATATATATTATATATATATATATATATATTATATATATATATATATATATAATATATATATATTATATATATATATATATATAATATATATATATATATATATGTTGTAGTTCATGTTTGTTTGTTTATGAACTCCTTGTAGGATTTTGATGATAGACCACCATTACCCAGGATACTTAGATATGAAAAATATAATTTGTGTCAAATGGGGTACAATAATTGTGGGGTTTGCAATGGTGCCAGATATCCATCAAAAGGAAATACGACATTTGACTTTATTTTATTTATACCTACAAATTTATAGAACTCTTAATATGGGGTTCAGAAATTGGTGCAGGGGTACACAGGGGGCCTCATTGATTTCCAGGGAAATGCTGGATGTATTTTGAGGGGATCAAAGAAATTTCAAATCATGAAATTTTCACGATTTTCTTTTTTTTTAATCTATAAAGCTGAAAAGTTAAATTCATCAAAAGATAAACTTAGTCAAAAAATGCCAATAATGTTCAGTTTTCGTACTTAAATTATTTTTATACTAAAAACATTGAAATTCCCATTCTCTTTGATTCTCATTAGTATTTGCTTGATTTTGAGAAAAAAAGAATGTAAATGTCTCAATAGATTAGCATCCCCTTTGTGTCAAATAGAAATGTCCCTATTCACTTACCTCCCCTACGAAAGCAGTGTTAGACACAGCTCCCTAAAAAGAGGCACTCTGGATTGGAACAATAATAATAATTGCCTCAGGCTAGAACGATTTCTCTCCTTTACCAACTAAGGAGAGAAAAGATGAAGTGTAATATCAGAACAGATACTACGCTTTGCACCTAGGCAAAAGCAAGTCAAATAGAAATGTGATTTTCAGAAATTTTATGGGTTTTTTTCATTCATTTTTTTCCCCAAAAATTTAACAAATAAAACAAAGTTTGATATTGTCCCATTCGAACTGAAAACTTAGGTTTTCAACAAAAACCCTGCAGTTAATAAAAATTCAAATAATTTTTTTTTTTTCATTTAAAAAAGATTAGAGTGCCGAAGTGATCTCTCTTGCGGTATATTAGAACAGGTTGTACTTCCTTTGTGTCCTGCTCAATTTATTTATACCATCCATGTTAAAAATCCAATGTGACAAGATGTTTTTTTAGTGTTTCACATATACAATTCAACTTGCTATAACTTATTGTTTTTTTATCAAAAAACATTAAATATCAAAAAAAATTAAATCTAAAAAAAACATTAAATATAAAAAACATTAAATATAAATAAAACATTAGATATATTATGGTTTTATGCACTAAGTTTTATTGAAATAGTGCCGAGTAGCATTTTTTAGGATTTCACGAAAGTTAATGTGAACCAAAAAAACTTTTTCTTTCTACATGGACATTGATATCATTAAATCATAGAGAGTAGAAAGTGACTAATTAGGTTTAGTTTCGGCAGTTACCTCGTAACTCTTGCTTCCCTTATTGTGTTCTTTAGTCCTCACATTTCTGACAAAGGGGTAAGAATTGCTGTTTTCTGGGTCGGAATCTATCCATCTAACACTTATCATTGGCTAGTTTTTGACCTTGAGGTAGTATTTTTTTTTTTAGGTCCTTACATCAAGTGGCTTCATGCCTTGTCTGGAGCGATTCCCATAAAAATGGACACATGGAACACTCAAGTGGTGCCATCAAGATAGCTTGAGATTTGGAAGTCCCCAGTAGGCGGGGGAGAGGCCGACCTATGTTGCTTTAGAAAAAACTGCTGCAGAGAGATTGCATGGCAGGGAAACTCTGCAATTAATCCTAATTATAGAGTTTCTTGGAGGTGTGAAGTGAGATTTGCCATGCATGCAGCTAGCCAGATACCTGGACGGCGGCTTACCAGTGTGGATGATGCCCATCAATCTGCACGTTAATAAAAAAAAAAAAAAAAAAAAAACGAAGAAGAAGAAGAGTAATTAGCATTTTTATTTCAGGGATTCGTATTTGGAATTTACATGTCAAACAGCATAAAAAATTTCGTTTTTTAATATCTTCAATTCTCATGCGAATACAAATCACTTGTTGGTCGTCGACAATGATTTTTAATCCTGTTATCATTCAAAACAAAGGGATTATTTTTTTGTCACACGCAAGACATTCATCTATATGCTACTAGCTGACCCGCCCTGGCATTGCCCGGGAGTATTATATAAGATAATAAGATTTGTTTAGGATTGATCTATTTGTATTGTTGAGTACCTAAAGATAGGAACAGCCCCTTGGGTGGCTTTTGGGAAACACTAAGATCATTTGCAGGTTCACACGCACACTCTCAACTTTTTTTAAAGTTTGACAATTTAAAGTGTAAGGTTGATATTTGTGTTTTATTATACTTTTGAATAAATAGATATCCTGTTATTTTACAATTATTATCAAGAGGGGTTGACAGTGGCCCCATATTTACAAGTGCACAACCCATCATCCCTGTGGTTATCAAACGACAGTCTTAATAAATTTCCTAGTTTCAAAAAATAATTTCAATCACTGCTGAGTTTTTTGGGGTTTTATTTGATAAATGATATGGAAACAGTTTTTTGCCTTTTGCTGGATTCTTTTACACATAGCTAGTAATATTTATCAAATCGAATAATAAACTTGCATCTGAAATAAACATTTTCAAGAAATGTCTCTCTTAACAATACAACATCTTTAATTATTCAAAAGCAGCAGGGCTGCTCGGCATTGCCCGGGAGGATGGATAACAAAATAAAAGTGTTAAAAAATATGTGTATAGCATCTTTCTTTTAAAACTTCTCTCCCTCTGATTCACCACTCTCTCTCTCTCTCTCTCTCTCTCTGATAACTGGTTCAATATAATAGAAAGAAAACGAGAAAAAGGAAAACTGCCAGTAAGAATGAAAAAAAGGGCTTTTTTATCCTCACCCCCCCTCCCCCACCCCATGAACTAATTTGCTCTCTAGTTACCTCCAATGAATATTACAATATTAAACAAAAAGTTTTTTTTACCATAACCAAGGTCACATTGAATGTAATGATGTACGGTTTGTAAGTGTATCTTGTGTAGTTTCTGATTTTTACTAGGACGCATGCATACAGACGGACAGAAATATGACCTTATTTTATATAATAGACTAGCATGGTAAACCGGCGTTGCCCAGGGGTCATGGACAACGAAAAAAAAGGATTTTAAAAGTTTGTCTTTTAAAACTTCTCTCTATCCTCTCTCTTCTAAACCCCCGTCTCTCCCCTCCCTCTCTCTTTCTAACTCTCTCTCTTCCCCCCTCTCTCTCTTCCCCTCTCCCTCTCTCTTTCTAACTCTCTCTCTCTCCCTCTCTCTCTCTCTCACCCCTCTTCTACTTTCTCTGGCAACTGGAAAAATAGTTGACACATTAACACATAATAACACTAAACAATCGCTCTAAATGTTGATATCCCCCAACTAATTGTGTTCCTGCTGACCCCAAAAGAATCAATCTTTTTTTAAATGTGTCTATATTTTGCCAAGGCCATGCCGAAAATGAATATATCAGCTTCGTAGGTGTGTCTTATGTAGTTTCTTTACTTTTAGTTGGCCACACACATGCACAGACAAGTTTGCAGAGTAAGGGAGATCCTTAAATAAACACTCTGATATCTACGTAACTCGTAAAGAAATCAAGTATTAGCCCCGATAAGGGGCCCCTAGATCTCTAAGAATTAACTGAACTAAAATGAAAAAAAAAACAGACAGACAACTTTCCTTCTATTATACAAAGGGGAGTTTTCTGTCTGTTTCCAGCTAGAAGTCAAAAACCTACACAGCCACAAAGCCGATATGTTCTTTTTCAGCATTGCCTTGGACAAAATATAGGCACATTAATTCTTTGAGGGTTCAACAAGAACTAAATTCATCAGAGGGGGTCGACATTTACAGCGACTTTTTAAATGTTATTATGTTGTAATTCGTCCACGATTTTCCTCAGTTGCCAGAGAAAGTGATAGAGAGTTGAAAAGGAAGTGATAAAGAGATCTATAGAAAGAGAGAAATTCCAAAAGAAAGATGTTGCCTACACATTTTACCGCTTCTATTTTTTTGTTCATGCTCCCGGGCAACACCGGGTAGCCATGGTAGTTATATAATAGATTACTATTGATTCTTGATACCAAATGTAATTCAATATTCAATTATTTGAATTCCACTTCAAACATAAACACACATGCACAAACCAAACTTTAAGTTAACCATTTTCTTCTTTTCTTAAATTCCCACTCACACTTTTTTATGATGGCTAATTTCAATCCGCTGAGGCTTGCTTCTAAAACTAAGTTTCCTTCACAAGCAATAAATCTCTTTTCGACTCAACAAAAAAGATTGTGTCAGAATTTTTGTTCAACTAATCTTTCCAAAGAAGCCTTACCAAAAATATAAGATGTCTGCCTAATTCCATCAAGTCTTATCTTTTGAGAACCATGCCTCATAGACACTGCATTCCAAACTATTATTGACCTAAAACTAATTTTAGATAAAAAAAAAACTTTAAGAACAAACGTGCAAATAATTCTTTAAATAAAATAAAATATATCATAAGCAATTTTTAAATTCAGAAAAGAAATGTTTTTTAAACACATTTCTATCTATATGTATATGTCAGCAAATCTGACTGTTAAAAATGATCTAGAATAATGTTTCCCAACCGAGGTTCCCCAGCACCCTTATGAACATGTATGTGTGTGTCCACTGGCCGTGATGGTCAGCTTGCTGCCTTGGTCCAAAGTTGATTGTTCGATTCAGTCAATGCTGCAACAAGAATTCTCCCTCCAAATAAAACCAAAACTCCAGTTTAAAAAACAATGAACAAGATTTATTTTCCTTTGAAGGTTACGATGGTGCTAGTCGTTTTCTTAGGTTGAATAGCAGACTTGCAAAATGAGATTTTTGCCCGACCAAATCAAAACACAAGTCTCTTAGTTTAGAGCCTAAGAGCTCACTTCTTTCTGAGAGGCACACACATCCAATTGACTCTCAGACGTCCAACTCTAACTTATTACCTCACACCCAGAGGGCTGGCTATAACTGCTCTCTCTGATGTCCACTTGAGATAATGGCTAGACAGTGTCCACTAAAAATTGCTTATCTACAGACAATCGAGAGGCACACAAATCCAACTGACTGTCTCACGCTTTAACTGGCCTCTCCTTCCCATCTCCTGGAATATGTGCACCTTCGGCCGGAAATCCAAGACATCCGGTCTTGATCTCAGTCATCCCCATTCGACCACCCAGAAGGATCACCCCCCCCCCCCCCGATGTCCACTAGAAATAACGGCTAGACAGTGTCCACTCAAAAGGGCTTATCTGCAGACCATCTAGGAACATTACTTTTCTCAAGTAGGTTGACTTCAGCAGGAACTTCGGTTTAATGAGGTACTTATTTTATTTCAAACAAAAAATATTTCTGGATGGCTGAACTCAGAATCAGAGATATTTTCAATTTCTTCTGTGCCCAGCCCCTTTCTCTTTGCCAAACATCTTTCATCTGCGGCATGTCTCTTATTCGCATGCACCACTAAACATGCAAAAAGTCCCTAAGGTTTCTGCAAGAACAACTAACATAATGAACCTTATTTAATTTCATATATATAATATTACTAAACATACTCGATATATTATTGGCTATTATAATATAGATCTCATCATATCAAACCTACTACTACTACTATTTAACAAAATATAACCCTCACTGGATATATATTAATGATGTCTGTACAGCACCAGTGTGAACCGCCTTTATTAGTCTGTGTCATGGCCATCCCTACTAGTAGTAGGGATGGCCATGGTCTGTGTTCACTCAGCAGACGGGACCTGTACATGACTGACTTTTGAAGAGGAAACATTCCAAAGATGATTAATTTATGTGTGTAACCCGGATATAATAGACCCGGATATAAGATAAATTTTATCTCGTCCCAAATTCGAGTCTGTGTTAATGTATATAAATTAGACCCGGATATAAGAGACCCGGATATAAGAGAAGTTTTCTCTGGGGGGCGTCCTCCCCGATATAAGAGAGTTCGTTTTTAGTGACAGTGTGATGTCGTAAATCAGACCTCCTCTACATTATGATTTTACTTTGTGTGTCTAAGGGTAGCGCCACCCGCTTTTTTGCCGACTTTGCTTGTCATTGTATTTATCTGAACAGCACTTTCACTTTACCCCCTGTCCTGTTGAGTCAGAAGTTTGTTTGTTAATTTTGCCACTGAAAACCGTTTGTTTGCGATATATGAAAATTACAATTTAAATTAAGTAAGACTTATTTATTTTTATAATACATTTATTAATGGGATATGTTCAACAATTTGCTTATGTTATGCTAGACACCGACGTTCATGTAAACAATGTTTTTTGTTTTTTTGCAGGGGCTCCTTAGGACATATAATTTATTTTAAGGCCTATGCAAGGGCAAAATCTTTGAGAAACCCTAATCTAGAACGTACTGAAACGAGTCATTATGACTCAAACCAAAAGCGTTTGTGATGTGTTTTGTTTACCTAAGGAGCCACCACTTATCAAGGCTAAAAGCCACTTAAAGATAAAGGTTAATGAGATAGATGGATTGTCAGTTGAATGATGAAGAATATTATGAAAGGATTGAGAATAATGAATGAAATGATTAAAATTTGATGACTTATGAGCACGGTTTATGACAAGTGTTTATTGACACTAGATTTGAAGATGACCATGTTGTAGCCTTCAGGAAAGCAATCTTGTGGCAACATGTTCCAAAGATGGGTGGATCCTAGAAAGAAACTCTTTTCATGGAAATTCCGTTTTCTGATACTACACTTTATCTTTCCTGTACCCGGTCAGTGAAGAAAAAATCTTTCTAGACTGAGGCAATTTAAATTTTTGTCCCAATCCAGAGTGCCCCTTTTTTTGAAGCGATGGTCGATCCTGCTGAAAGCTTTGGACTGATCCAAGATGATCAGCACGACCTCCGTGTCATCTTCTATCTCCTCTAGAATTGTACGAATCAGATGCAAGTTGTTCGGAATCAGTCTGCCCATCACAGCGTAGTTCTGCTCAAGTTCGATCAATTTTATGATAACACCCTTCAACCGATTCGACACGGGTTTGAGTAGTAATGATTCAGTTCAGTACGTTCTAGATCAGTGTTTGTCAAAGATTTTGACTTTGATTATTTGACCAGGGATTCCAATCCAGAATGCCCTTTTTTGGATAACTTAATTTTCTACACATTAAAAACCACCCTTGTGTCTAACACTATCGTGACTAGCAACGTCTTTTCTGTGGGAAAAAGACTGTAGTGAAGTCGATTTTAAACTTTGTCAAGGAAAATAAAGGGTGCACTGAGTGTTACCAGTGATTTCTTGCTGATAAAAACTGATGGCTTTCCTTGGAGTCTGAGTGACAGCAAATCTCCCCAGATTTCCGATACTCTCTGTTCCATTATTATTGTAAATCACTTTGCGTTCTCGCATCACTCGTTACCAGTGATTTCTCACTTATAGTGGCCAATGGGTTTCCCTGGAACCTGAGTGACAATAAGCTTCCTCAATAGTCTAATACTTTTCGTTCCCTTTCAGTCAAAGCATGGATGGTGGTGTATACCTGTTTGCTTTTTCCATCTTCTCAGACCTTCTGCAGCCATTTTTCATGGTATTTACTGATGTTAGTGCCACTGCTTTAAAAAAAAAAAAATTTAATTAAAAATTAAATTAAATTAAAAATTTTCCATATTAAATTAAACATTTCTATTATAGAAAATTTTCCATGTTAAATTAAAAATTTTCCATGTTAAATTAAAAATTTTCCATGTTAAATTAAAAATTTTCCACGTTAAATTAAATTAGAAATTAAAAATTAAATTAAATTAAAAATTTTCCATGGTATTTACTGGTCATTTTTATCATATTATTTGGTGGTGGTAGTTGGCAATAAAATGGTAAGAAAATAAATCCAAACTGACCAATGGACTGACCCTCTTATAGAGATGCTTGGACGCATCTAAAGTAAAAACCGCCTGACCCTGGGTGATGGGTCAAGAAATAATTTCTCTGAACTTATTAAACTTTGAACCATTTGTTTGTGTGTGTTTTGTTTGCTACTTGAATTTTCACGATAATTTTATTGTCAGTCGTCAACCCGAAATGCACTCGGTACAGTTAAATGCACTCGGTACAGTTAAATGCACTCGGTACAGTTAAAGGCACTCTGTACAGTTAAATGCACTCTGTACAGTTAAATGCACTCGGTACAGTTAAATGCACTCTGTACAGTTAAATGCACTCTGTACAGTTAAATGCACTCGGTACAGTTAAATGCACTCGGTACAGTTAAATGCACTCTGTACAGTTAAATGCACTCGGTACAGTTAAATGCACTCTGTACAGTTAAATGCACTCGGTACAGTTAAATGCACTGTGTACAGTTAAATGCACTCGGTACAGTTAAATGCACTCTGTACAGTTAAATGCACTCGGTACAGTTAAATGCACTCTGTACAGTTAAATGCACTCGGTACAGTTAAATGCACTCTGTACAGTTAAATGCACTCGGTACAGTTAAATGCACTCTGTACAGTTAAATGCACTCTGTACAGTTAAATGCACTCTACAGTTAAATGCACTCGGTACAGTTAAATGCACTCTGTACAGTTAAATGCACTCTGTACAGTTAAATGCACTCGGTACAGTTAAATGCACTCTGTACAGTTAAATGCACTCGGTACAGTTAAATGCACTCGGTACAGTTAAATGCACTCTGTACAGTTAAATGCACTCGGTACAGTTAAAGAATTAAACAGTTAGATGTTAGGTCAATAGACCACACTTCGGGCTAGTGATTTCATTCGATTAATGCCTGGATGCCCCGAATGTAGCTTTTTAAGGACTCCCTGTCTGAGTTTAGTGGGAACAACAACACAATCTGCAAACATCAAACAACCACCAATGACAGAAAAAGAGCCATTGCGGCGTTTGAACTGTTGGAGGTTTCCCGTGAGGTTAGGAGGCCATCAATGTTAAGACGGCAAATGAAAAATGATCAGTGTTAGCTACATGCGTGTTTCTGCCCTGGTTCAATTTCGGTGCTACCTCTTTTTCCTCAGTCTCTGCTTTATATCCACGTTTTGATCTGTTTCTGCAGTTCAAGCATTTCTGTCAAATTATAGAACACCTGAACAGATTTGTTCAATTTCAGCCCCGATTTACTTACCTCCCCACGAAAACAGAGTTAGACATAAGGTCAGTTTTTAATGTGAAGAAAATCCAGACCCCCATAAAGGAGCACTCTGGATGAGAACAAAAATTGTTTCAGTCTAGAAGGACCGAGGACAGAACAGATGAAGTTTAATACCAGAACAGATACTACACTTTGAATTATTTGCACAAAATATAAAAAATTACATTCAGAAATAATTAGGCACAAGGCTATCAAAAGTGTGGGAAATTGGGTGTCGTTGGTCATCCATGGTTTATATGATAAAAATGTCTATCCTACTCTTAACTAAAATCATCTCAGTCACCAGAATACCACATTTACTTTAGGGGCCGTCCTACTTAAGCTATCCTCAAATTGGTTTGAAATTTTTTATTCTTCATAAATATTGTTATATGTACAGAAATTGATTGGAGTATAATGGGGAGTGGGTGAAAGAAAAGCAAAAACCGGTTAGTAAGAACCTCTCAACCCTTTCTAAATAGTAGACCACCCACTGCTTTCCGGTTTGTTTAGAACCAAAAACAATCAGGTCGTTCTCTACATGGGGGTGGGATCTAAGTGGGAGAGAAAAGAAAAACGGGGGATGTAGTTGGAGAATGGCTGGTGTCTTACCAAGATTGTATAGAAACAAAAAACAAAAAATTAGAAGTAGGGAGTGGCATCTTGAAAGATTTCTTTTATCATTCACTTGACTAGTTAAGAGGCTACACTTTCTCGAAGGGCTGGGGTCCGACAGGACCAGGAACCGTGTGCGCCATGCTCAGGCAGGGAACACGTACTCATACTTGACTCCTTTTCATACACACGAGCTCGCTACTTGTATCCACCTTTTTTTCAAAAACCGAGGAATGTAATCCTTTTCTATCACATCTGATATTGATCTTCAGCTGGTGCTTGAAGAAAGCGATCAGATCCTGATCAGAAAAAGATTCAATCCCCTTGGTCATCTCTAAGGTGCGACGCCCACACCATCATTCGTGCTACGGCCAGGATCGTGAGAAACACCATTCGTCTCTCCTCATTCCATGGCGGCCGGACATTGTCAATTACGTAAGATAGGTGCAGCGGCAGTGGCTGCTCTGGATCGATACGAACCGTCACCTCATTGACGTACTCCCTATACCGCCGGATTTTGCAGCATTGGAAGAAAGTGTGATCAGGCGTTTCTTCTTCTAACGTGTCGCAGTGGAGACACTCCGGAACTGTGTTGTATGGCATTGAGGGGTAACGCGATCCAGGTTAATCGCCAGGTCAGAAAAAAGAGTTGTTGAGATGACTCGTCCCTGGCGCCTACTCCATTCAGAGCGGATCTCCTCTTCCAACCACCCGAACCACGAACGGATCGTCAGCTGCCCCCCCCCCCTTCACTAATCCCCTGTGAAGCTCTTTTCTAGAAAACCAAGAAAAGTCACTGGACTGAGGAAGCTTTTTGAGCGCAGCTCATCACTCACTGAAGAACTGTGATTCGCCTCTCAGTCTACGACGGTCCATGAGCAAATAGTCGAGGATGAGATCGGAGAATGCGCTATCGACCACGAGGTTCCACGTAGAGTCTTCTGTCAAGATTCAACTCAGAAAAGCCAGTCTTTCAGTGTCTCGATGACATGTCAAATCCGACATTCCTAACCCTAAACCCTCACAAGGACGTTGAATGCAGACCTGTCTGCAAACCCAGTTCCAGAAAAGTGAGGACAGAAGGCACCCGAGGACGTTTAGGCGGTTCACAGACAGGGGAAGTACGGCCAATCAGTAGACTTTGATCTTTGCCAAGAAACTCTTCAATTTCAGTTGGTTTGAATTAAAAATGAAATAAAAAGATATTTTTTTTTGCAAATCAAAAATAGAAGAAACTTTGAAACATCAACAAAGGAAAAATTATTAAATTTCATAGAGAAATTATATAGCACTAGTAGGGCTACCCGGCGTTGTCTGGAGGCATGGATAAGAAAATAGAAGAGTTCAAAAGGAGTGTGTAACATCCTTCTTTTAAAACTTCTCTCTTCCTCACTTGCTAACTGCTCTCCTCCTCTCTCTGTTTCACTCCTCTCTCTCTCTCTCTCTCCCTCTCTCTCTCTTTCTCTCTCTCTTTCTCTTTCTCTCTTACTCTCTTTCTCTCTCTCTCTCTCTTTCGTAACTGGTTCAATATAATAGAAAGAAAGAAAAAAGACAGAAAGGAAACAAGAAAGCTGATTGACTGCTGTTTAACCTAATGTCAGTGCTGCTTTTGGAACAACTAGAAGTAAGAATGAAAAAAAGTAAATTTTTTTAAAACTCTACAATGTATTCATTTGATCGCTGGTGACCCCAAGGGAATGAATATTACAATACGTTTTTTGATCATATCCAGGTCAGGCTCACACTGAATCCGATGATGTAATGTTTTTAAGCGTATCTTGTGTAGCTGCTGACTTTTAGTCAGTCAGACACACATGCACACACACACACAGAATTACAACTTTCCTTTATATAATAGACTAGCAGGAAGACCCGACGTTGCTCGGGATAGAATGAGAATGACTACTATGTAGTTGTTCACTATTCCCATAACACCATATCACTTTCTTTGTTTGTACTGCCTCCTTTCTCATCTCGTTTCGCCCCCAAATATAGTCGGAAGAAGCTGAAATGTTGGAAAACTCTCTGAATTAGTGTCTTATTCATTAAAATCGGATATATCTATTTAAAGTTTTAAAGGGGTTCTGTCATCATGGGTCACTTAGAGGTGGGGACACATAGATATTGGGCACATAGAAGGTAACACAGAGATTTGGGACCACTTCCATTGTTTTCCCCAGAGAATTTTATACATATAATATAAATTTCATCAAAATAGGATACATTTAAAGTTTTAAAGGAGGTTTGGCTCTCATAGTACTTTGAGATTCGGGACAACTTCTCCAGAAAATTTTATACATATGATTTAAATTTCATAAAAATAGAATTTATATTGATTTAAAAGCATGAGTTTTGTGCTGATTCACTTTATCTATAAATAGTCTGCCGCCCGTAAATAGAAGAGAATAATTGGTGTCAACTATTTGTGATTGGTTTAGTGAAAGATTAATGTTTATATTCAACAGAAACTAAGACTTCAGTTCTGCCTGGTTCAAAGATTGAAATAAGAAGTTTGTAAATATGTCGCCATCTGATATAACCCTAACCATCTGATGCTGTTTTAAAAAATTCATGTCGACACTTTGAAAGGCATTTATTTATCCATGCTTCCGTGACTACTTCGGGAAAGCACGATGCGAAAAATAAAATAAAAGAATAATCCAATGTCAATATTCATTAAAAAAATAATAATGTTTTTAATCTCTTTATTTAAATAAAATTGTGTCCCCCACTTCTGGTGTGTATGTGTGATTCTCGCTTCTATGTGACTTCCACATTATTATTATTCATTTACTATTTATTGACTATTTGTTGAAATCAATAGTACCATAGTGTAATGTACTCAAATGAACGTATTAAAAATCGGAGCAAGAGTACAATAAGGACCCCAGTTCATTAACACAACACGTGGAACATATTCCGGAAGTCACCGGCGTCTTCCGGTTGACCTCGCAATACATATGGTCACTATTTACAAAACAACTTGTAAATAAACCTTTTATTTAATAAATGCAGTACATTCTATATTTCAGAATTTTTTTTTCTTTTAACATGTTAATATTTATTTTATGGCACAGAATCCATAAATAAAACAAATAAAATATTAACATGTTTTCTTTTAAAACATGTTTTTGTGTCACTATTTACTTGCCTCCCCCCGAGGGCAGAAATGGGGGGGGGGTATGAAATATTTATCGCCGGACTTAAGTAATCCGGCAATAAATATTAAAAATAATAACTTAATTAGAAAATTAAATCCACCCGAATGCATTTCGATTTCTTCACAAACAAGTCGGCCTGGTCCTGGGGAAATCCCTCCAGTCTTCAAATTAAGTAAAATCTCCCCGGTCACTTCCCATTACATTACTTTTTCAGGTTAATAAAATATTTTCCAATGTACCCCCCCCCCCCCGCCCGAAAAAACAAATTTTTGAAAAAGAAAAGGTTTTCTCTCTAGAACCTCACTCTCATATCAATCAAACATGTGAACAACTTATGTATCCTTAATTTAATATATTTGCCTAATCCATAGTTTATAAACCCTTAGTTTTCATTGAATGTATCAGAAAATGCACTACCTGTCAAAGGCCTGTCGTGCCAACCCCGTTTATGACTCGGCACTCCTAACAAAACCGGATGTTTAATTCTTGAATACCTTAGCCTGCATCACAGAAACTAACAGTTTCTTTCTTACTGCACACATGGTCACTCGAGCAGACCAATCAGATTTCCTCAAAGCGTTGTATCAGAAACAGCTGGCAAATAGAGTATAAAAAGGGTGTGTTTCTTTACCCCAAACTCACAAACGTTCCCACGGTTGTCATCGAGCAATCCAACACAGTATTTTCCCTTCAAATCCCTGCTGGATGGAACAGCATTTTCACTAGCACGATGATGACAGTCAGCAGTAGTAGCTTCGCCCACCTCCTCCTTCTATAGCACGTCAGTATTTACTGCCATCATAATCACTATTGTCACAGCAACTCATTTCTAACCAACAAATTAACCGTAGCTCGAGCCGGCCATCATAATCATCAACATCTGTAACGTATTCTCTGGCCAGTAAATGTTCTACAACAGCTACATAAAAAGCAATAGTTTCCAGCGAAAAAAAAACAAAGGACACTTCAGCCAGAATAAACATCACCACCATTCTATGGTAACGATCTATCATCTTTCTGTCGACCCACTAAATCTTGAAATCTTCTTACAAATTTATTTATTTTTAAATAAATGCCACCTTTATATTTTGCTGCACACACAAGTTTGTTATTCCCTTTTTGTATCCCTATCGGATTGACAGCCTCTATTTTATCAACAAACGGCGTAAACACAAAAACAGAAACCAACCCGCATTCACTTCAACAACAAAAGCTAAAACTGAGGTCATAAAATCAGCTCAAAGAGACAAACAAAAAGGCGCAAAAAACCGAAAATGTTGATCACGTGACGTGCTCTGTGCTACGTCTGCCAAACCACTGTGAAACAATATAAAAGCAGATCACGCAACAAAATCTTTCTCTTATCTCTACCCCTCGCCTTTGGGTGAGAGGCTAGAGGTGGTGGCATGCACGTCGGCTGACTACTAAACACACACACACACACAAAGGCTTACACTCCTATCATTCTTCAACACATACAACCACACACTGCTGACAAAGACACAAACACATACAAATGCCTAAACGAATTATCAACTCTCACGCATACACATTAGTACAACCACAAACAAAAGGCGACATGCACATTCACGCACTTTGACGTACTAACACCAAGCCTCACATGGCTACACACACACATACAAACATGGTCGCACACACGTGCTTACTACTATTCTCGGAACTGACTCCCAACGAACATTTCAGACTAACATTTTACCATGTAAGATTTGTACATATATAAATAGTTTGTGTTACTTTTAAACTACGTTTTATTCTTCCTTCAACTTATGCATGCTTTATCTTCATTTAACTTTCATACATTGTTTTCCAATGTTTATCCGTTTTCTCTGGGTTTTAAACATCTTTACCAATTAAATGGTACCTACAGCCCTACCACAAGGCTTCTGCCCATGCTTGTAATAAAAATAAGAAAAACCCTGATATGCACTTATTATTATTGCTAGTTTCCATTGATTTTATTTTGCAAAGGCCCTTCCCCCCCACCCCAAAAAGGGGCTAGAGAAGATTATGTCGTATGCACATCTTTTGTCTCTGGATCAAAAAGGGGGAAAAAAGATTAAAAAATTTCCGTTTTTATAGTATGTGCCTATTTTCGGCACTGAATATTTTCGCTTCTCTGATTGGCTGAAAGAAACTGCTGGTTGGAGATTTTGTCCAATCAAGAGTCAATTTGTAATAACAATATTCACTGCACTACTACTCTTAACAATTCAATCCCTGATTGCTCATAACAACTGTTTTTCAAAACTATAAAAATATATTTATTTATTCATTTTTGCTTCTTAATATCCCAAGAGAGTAAACTATTTACGAATCTGCAACTACCAAGAACAGTTTTTTTGTACTCCAATTTTTATGTTGATAATCACCCTATCCCTCACCCAATTAGGTGACAGGTAGCTGGATTTGCCAAAGATTCAGGCCTGCTTTCATAATTTCGAAAGAGGTGTGGTGAATAAAACTTTCAGGGCCTGCATTAACTTTTCGACTGGCAAATATGATTATCTGCCATATCTAGAGGGGGAGGGGTTTTTATACTAAACCGGGTTTTCTCATTGTTAATATTTCATTTATGTTATATATAAAAGTTTTATTACCCCAACTTCTCACTGCATATTGTAAATGTATGGGTTTTATGTCGGCTGATCATTGTCTAATTTTGTTTAGGTGAATGAGTATGAATGTTTGATTGTGATGTTTTAGTGAATGGGCAACGAACATGACTAGCTAAGTTAGTTAATTTAAGTTAGAAATAGCCGACCTTTTCTCACACACTCCTTTTTGGCCTTGTGCCACATTTTATGTAGAATTTTTTATATGTAAATAAATATCACCGAGAACAGTTCTGAGCCTAAAGACTCAAATCAGTGATCCTTCATGAAGTGTTCTCTAGATCATAATCGATCATAGTCAGATGGAGCAACGCCTGGAGTGTATAGGGTGGATGCGTCAGAACTTCCACACTGTCAAATTCTTGAATCTTGTTGCTAGCCTTTCTGGTGGTATATGGCTTTGTATGAAGGATCTGTAGCAGTTACATGAGTGAGATCTACTTCATTTTGTACTAACATTTAATCAACCATGTAGTGATTGGTAGGTGGTTCGGTCGGATAATACAGGCAAATTCACGTAGTAATACATCGGACGAATAAAACACTTCTTTCGCACCTAATATGAACAGTTTTAGTGGAGATGCAAAGTTGACAAGACGTAATATTTCCTCGCACACCTCTCGCCGGGAATTGGCGAGACTAAAGACCTCGACTCAATTCTGTTCCTATAATAATACATGCCAGCCGAACCAATCTGCCTTATAAGATGAAACTGTTAGATTCAATTAATATAAATTGTAGAGAAAATGTTTGTCTTTTTAACTGGAATCTGGTGACCCTTTTTCTTCTTCATCTGAAACAAGCCCATCCAGATAAATACAGACACAGCGATGCTGATACAAAATGCTGATCATTCTTTTCCATCAACTCTACACATCACTAATTTAGCCCTTCAAGAATTTTTCAGTTCAAAATCGAAGGATTCGTACTTTGACCAAATCCAAAAGCTTGCAGATCGTTGGCAGAACGTTGCGGACAATGACGGTTGTTGTTTTGCAGAATGGTTGTCGTCTGTTAATAGACTCTTGGGAAGTGATTAACGACACGGATTGACAACCTGGGTGTGTCAAGTTCGAATCCAGTTCGTTCTACAGAAACACTTTCATTTAAGATGTTGACAACCTCCTGTAAGTACCCGATGTCTTTCTACAAAGAATTCTAAGTAGAAAGATATCGTGGAAACCAATGCCAACAACAAAATCATCTGATTCATACGAAATTAATGAATGAATAAATTCTTGCATCGTAAATCATTATTTTAACATGGCGGTCAAACTTTTTTTCAACTCAATAGTTAACATTAAATAAAGTGAATTTTTACATAAAATTAGTTTTCTCTTCTATGAGTACCCAGCTACCTGTCCGTAAAGAATCCAGACTGCAGCGTCATCCTGTCTCCAAGAGGCAAGCAACATCCATATTCTCCCCCTCCCTGCCCATTAAACAGTTATGTAACACAACTTCAAATATTTGATGGTATTTGTTATTTCACTTTCTAAAATCAGACTGAATATCATTCTTGAATATCTTTTTAAATATAAACTTATCTTTTCGTATTTTCAAAGTCAGACCCAAATAGCACTTAAGCTGACAAATCAAACTTTGCTTCTGACTAGCCAATTTTTATTTCTTATTGTTGTACCATGTTATTGGCAATATAATAACGCACTTTGCTACAATTTATTTTTTAAATTACTTAGTCCAGTCCAGATATGAAATATTTTTAAATAATCACCTAAAAATAAAATAAAAACACTCATTTTCACTACATCCTGGGTAAAAAATACAATTATGATATTATCCAATATTCTTTCATATCAGTGTACATGCTCTATCAAAAATGACAGGGCAAAAAAATCATGCTTCGCCAGTGTGTGCACTAGTATTCAAATAAAATCATAAAATTACGTCAGTAATTTTATCATTTTATATATAAATTATTATTACTATTTCTGATGACCTAAATAAAAAATATCCATCGTTGACTTTTTATTTAGAGTGGAGGATAACTTTCCAAATTCATTTCAGGTGGTGGGGATTGTCTGACTTGCTATTTACTTTCTCACTTCCCCTCACTACGTGAAACGGTTTCGTCCAGGGGCTAGAAAAATACACATATTTTACTTGTTATATTTTGTGTGACCAAACGGGTTTATATTTATTTATGTACAAATAAATACACATTGATCTTTATTATAGAGTGCAGATTTCTTCGATATTCTTTAATATTTTTCATTCATTTAATATAAATAAATCGTTTTGTATAGAATCAAAAATTAATTTCCTTGGAAAAAAGCATTTCTACCTCGGATTAGAGCGTAGTACCTGTACACAAAATTCCAATGAATAAAATATGAAAACTGGAGAAAAAAAAACGAAATGTTTATTAATTTGTTATTTCTTACTTTTTTTATCTTAAAGAAGAATTAAATTTCATATTTTTGAATTATTCTTATTTTAAATCTTGGAAATTGAATAAAACAATTTTCTTTTCAATTAAAATTTTTTTTTTTTATCTACATAAGTTTCTTATAGTTTTTTAAAATTATTATCAATTATTAATTTGTGGTTTCCGTGAGTACAGGTATCTACCTCCCACCCAGCGCGGGAAGATGTGGCGTAAGGTTGAAAGGTGGGGATGGTAGGCCAGCACAAAAGAAGTAGCGCACTCTGATCCTGCATAAAATGCCTGAGCAGCCCTGTTGGTATTCCCTGGTAGAGGTGCCTCCTGTGATTGGCCATAAACCAACCCTTTCTCAATAAAAAAAGGTAAAGCTTGGGAGGGTGGACCTCTTAGGACTGTCCAGAACAAATATCCCAGCTCGACAAAGCAGGACCAGAAGAAACCATAATGGCCCACCCTCTGTCGGACTGATCGTCAAAGATGTATTCTCGACTGGTATCAATGTATTATTTACCTCCTCTTCAGGAGGTTAGGCACAAGGCCAGTTTTATCTTACTACCACAAGGTAAGATGTGACCCAAGGTTGGGTCGGGAAAGTGGGACTTGAAAAGCCAGCGCCAGAGAAGGTGAGCACTCTGGCCATTAAAAATTGCCTGGGCAGCCCCGTCGACATTCCCCGGTAGGGGCGCCTCAGGAAGTAAGCAATAAACTTACTCCTCCCTAAAGAGGGGAGGCAAAACCTGGGAGGGTGGACTTCCTAGAACTGCGCAGGACAGACCCATCTACCGGCGTAAATCAAGCCCCGAAGGCCAAGACGATACCAGCTTATGGGGTGTAAAATCGATCTGAATAAAAATTCAATAATACAATGTAGTTTCCGTGAGTACAGATACTACACTCTGATTCTTTAATCGATGTAAAAACATTGAGAATATCAGTTTAATGACTTTAGATAAATAATCAAGTTTTAACATTTAAAGAATAAAGAGGGCCTTAAAATGAGTAAAATTTTCTAAATATCTGTATAATTTCACCAATAATCTAGGTAAAAAGAATCAGTAGCGTTTTAAGACTTTTGTTTTATTAAAATAATAAAAATATATAGCTTACCAGCTGTACTTATCCGGTGATGCCCGGGAGTCTTTTTTACTTTCATTTTTGTTTCACTCATATCCCTTTTCCTTTTTATCTTTTCTCTGAATGATTTCTCGTAAGAAAATATTCACAGTTTTGGAAGGATAATTTTGTAGCACTACTACTACTACTACTACTACTACTACTACTGCTGCTACTACTACTACTACTAATACTACTACTACTACATCATCATCAGCAGCAGCATTATCATCATCATTGGTTTTACATCCGTCTTACATGCTTGCATGGCTATAAGAAATTGACTTCCAAACCAACCTATCTCTGACCAGCTCTTTATTTGTCCCTCTTTCTCTCCAGTCTATCTTTATCACTTCCTCCTGTATTTTCATTGGCCTTCCCCTGTGAACTGAACCTGCCACCTCAACTGTTCTACATCTACTAACTCAAGAACTTTCACCCATTCTTTCAGTGTGACCATATCATCGAAGTCTCCTGTATATATCTCCCTGTGAAGATCTACTCCTCCTCTGAGCTTATCAGATCTAAGCCTGTATTTAAGAGTCGTATCATTCTTACATCATTTCTCTTCATGCAACGCATGTCTACAATCCTCACTGGTCAGGTTTCACTTCCACACATTGTGTATGGAGTCGGTAATTCTTTGTCATTTCCTTTGAACACGTTAACTTAATTTCTAGTGGAAATTTCCTTCTTCAACATAAACTAATTTTGACGTGGAAATTTCCTTTTCTTTTTACTAACACATCCACATACCATATTACTGAAATTCAATGAAGGAATATGTTTGTAGGATTCCTACAACAATAACCACAGAAGAACAATGTCTAAATAAATCGAGTTTGTGTATTCTGATCCAATCAGTACAAAGCATTTAAGTCAAGCAAATATCAAATTATTTAAACATCCTTGCTGTTGTAAAGATCCTACATGTTATTTTAAAAAAAAGTCTGTTTTGCAATAAAATCAATCAGACAGCTTGCGAAATATTGAAATTTAAAGCGCATGAATACTTTCAAGTTTGTATTTTTTTAACTCTTAAATTTATAAATAACTAGTGGAACACATGAACGGAAAAATTGAGGAAACCAAGAATCGCAACCTCCGGAAGTAAATTGACCAGAAAGGATCAGAAAGACACTTTTCATGCAAAATACTAAACCTTTATCCACGATGTAAAAAATAAATATTTGTAAATAGAACTATGTGTTATATCAATAGGAAGACAATCATTGAATTAGAAAACAATAAAAACAAATAGTGAATTAATGAGAAGTCCTTTTGTCAAACAATATGAAAATTAGTTAATTTTACGACACATTGTTCGGATCGAGGGTCGTGTCCCCCGATTATTTACGTGTTCAGTAAATCAAGCAATGTTGCATGCAAAGACAGAGTAATAATTAACAAACAAAAATGAAGTAGTTCAAACAACGTTTATTGAACGTGTGTGTACGTGGAATGATGAAGTGTGTGATGTATGCATGTGTGTCGATGGAAAAACAGTTCTTGAAAAGGTATAAGAAGAAATGAATCCGGCGTAGGAAAAGTCTTTGAAAGCCGTAACACAAAGAAAACGAGCCGAGAACTCTTACCGTTGTTTGCCCACGTGTGTTGGTAGTTGTTATGCTGGTTGAGAAGAAAAGCGTGAGACGAAACGCTAGTGTATTAGCGTCGTTCTGCCGACCAGAGAAGAGTGAAACGGAACGCTAGTGTCAGCGTCTGCCTGCCGAGGCAGGTCGGTGAGGAAGAGAGCGAATTTCCGTTTTGCAGCGGGTTTTATAGTCCGAAGGGCAGATAACTCTGGTGTCGCTTTACAGCGCCACCTGTCGGTGATAAAGCGCTACCTACCGGCAAACCGGTGTAGTTATGTTTTGAAAGGAGGAGGTAACTGCTACAAGGACTCCCCCCCAGATTGAAAAATATTGAAGATATTATTCAATATGTACAGTTGTAGATGAGAAGCATTCTTTGTGTGTATGTCTGTTTTGCTGTTGAAGATTAGAAAAGGTAGTGTGCACGCTACTTATTTCTGTTTCTGCATCTGTATTGAATGATTGATCGCAAGTGCATCTGCGGAATTGAGTGTTTGTAACGCATGTGGATCTGCGTGTTGTTTGGGTCTGCGTCAAGTTTGAGCGCAAGTGAGTTTGCGGTCGAAAAATGTTGAATGCAAGTGAATTTGCACTTGTTGGTGGCGTTGTTCATGTTGATTAGTCTGCGTGATGCAGAGCTGATGAACAAACGTTGAATTGTCAGTGTTGTTTGGTGCTTGGGTCTGCGCTGTTGTTGATGAGTGAGCACAAGTGGGTCTGTGCGGTGTTGATGAGCGAGCACAAGTGAGTCTGTGCAGTGTTGATGAGCGAGCACAAGTGAGTCTGTGCAGTGTTGATGAGTGAGCACAAGTGAGTTTGTGCAGTTGTTGATGAATGAGCACAAGTGAGTCTGTGCAGTGTTGATGAGCGAGCACAAGTGAGTCTGTGCAGTTGTTGATGAATGAGCACAAGTGAGTCTGTGCAGATGTTGATGAATGAGCACAAGTGAGTCTGTGCAGTTGTTGATGAATGAGCACAAGTGAGTCTGTGCAGTTGTTGATGAATGAGCACAAGTGAGTATGTGCAGGTGTTGATGAATGAGCACAAGTGAGTCTGTGCAATTGTTGATGAATGAGCACAAGTGAGTCTGTGCGGTGTTGATGAATGAGCACAAGTGAGTCTGTGCAGGTGTTGAATGAGCACAAGTGAGTCTGTGCAATTGTTGATGTTGTTCATGTTAATTAGTCCGTGTTGTGGAGCTGATGAACAAACATCTAGTTGTTGAGATTGGTGGTACACTATGGTCAAAATCAGATGCACAAATGTCTGCAAGTGAGTTAGCAGGTCCAGGTACAAGTGGGTCTGTACTGGTGTTGGTGCGCGTCGTTCGAGTTGATGTGTCCCCCAGTTGATCAACGAACGTCCAGTTGTTGAGTATTTAGTCGTGCTTGTGCAGTTGTACTCATTTTGAACTGGTGTGATTTCTTCCATAGTGTCGTCAGTGATGTCCGGAAATGTTTGATGAATGTCCGGGAAGAGTTGGTTGTTCAAGTTGATGGGCCATCCTGTTGATCAATGAACGTCCAGTTGTTGAAGAGGGTTGGTAGCCCTTGAAGGGTGATGGTGTTGCTTGCTGAGCCTGACTTTTTACAACCAGTATTAAGTCTTTGGGCTTGGTGATGTTGTTCGTGTTTGACATCGTGTTGTCTGTTTTGTAGTTTTCTTTTCGTTGTTTGCTCACGTGTGTTGGTAGTCGTTATGCCGATTGAGAAGAAAAGCCTGAGACGAAACGCTAGTGTATTAGCGTCGTTCTGTCGACCAGAGAAGAGTGAAACGGAACGCTAGTGTCAGCGTCTGTCTGCCGAGGCAGGTCGGTGAGGAAGAGAGCGAATTTCCGTTTTGCAGCGGGTTTTATAGTCCGAAGGGCAGATAACTCTGGTGTCGCTTTACAGCGCCACCTGTCGGTGATAAAGCGCTACCTACCGGCAAACCGGTGTAGTTATGTTTTGAAAGGAGGAGGTAACTGCTACAAGGTGGAATGGTGAAGTGTGTGATGTATGCATGTGTGTCGATGGAAAAACAGTTCTTGAAAAGGTATAAGAAGAAATGAATCCGGCGTAGGAAAAGTCTTTGAAAGCCGTAACACAAAGAAAACGAGCCGAGAACTCTTACCGTTGTTTGCCCACGTGTGTTGGTAGTTGTTATGCTGGTTGAGAAGAAAAGCGTGAGACGAAACGCTAGTGTATTAGCGTCGTTCTGCCGACCAGAGAAGAGTGAAACGGAACGCTAGTGTCAGCGTCTGCCTGCCGAGGCAGGTCGGTGAGGAAGAGAGCGAATTTCCGTTTTGCAGCGGGTTTTATAGTCCGAAGGGCAGATAACTCTGGTGTCGCTTTACAGCGCCACCTGTCGGTGATAAAGCGCTACCTACCGGCAAACCGGTGTAGTTATGTTTTGAAAGGAGGAGGTAACTGCTACAACATAATTAGTATATTAGAAAATCATTGTTCTATTTTGAATATGAATCTAGCGTTTTAATCTCACTATTAGTGCAATAAATGATCCAACTTTATAAATAAGAAGTTAAGAGCAAGCGGTGTTAGTGTATGCTGTTCTGTTTTTACCAAATTATTTTTTTAAATAAGATTTTGAAACTTAAATTTACTCATTACATTTTTTTTAATTAACTATTTTAAATAAAGTATTACTTAATTAATTGATTTTTATTTTTACAATTTTACAAATCACGTTTCTTCGTATTTACACACACATCAACATCAGATATTTTATAAATAGAGATTATCCGGTCCGGCCAGATGCAGTAATCTTTGTAGCATTTACATAATTACGATCTATTTTCTTTTGGTAAGAACACACTTGCATGTTCTCACTTGCAGAGTGATTGATACGTGGTTTGGTAAGAACACACTTGCATGTTCTAACTTGCAGAGTGATTGATACATGGTTTGGTAAGAACACACTTGCATGTACTAACTTGCAGAATGATTGATACGTGGTTTGGTAAGAACACACTTGCATGTCCTCACTTGCTGAGTGATTGATACATGGTTTGGTAAGAACACACTTGCATGTTCTCACTTGCAGAGTGATTGATACGTGGTTTAGTAAGAACACACTTGCATCTCCTAACTTGCAGAGTGATTGATACGTGGTTTGGTAAAAACACAATTGAATGTTCTCACTTGCAGAGTGATTGATATGTGGTTTGGTAAGAACACACTTGCATGTTCTCACTTGCAGAGTGATTGATACGTGGTTTGGTAAAAACACAATTGAATGTTCTCACTTGCAGAGTGATTGATACATGGTCTGGTAAGAACACACTTGCATGTTCTCACTTGCAGAGTGATTGATACGTGGTTTGGTAAGAACACACTTGCATGTTCTCACTTGCAGAGTGATTGATACGTGATTTGGTAAGAACACACTTCCATCTCCTAACTTGCAAAGTGATTGATACATGGTTTGGTAAGAACACACTTGCATGTTCTCACTTGCAGAGTGATTGATACGTGGTTTGGTAAGAACACACTTGCATCTTCTAACTTGCAGAGTGATTGATACATGGTTTGGTAAGAACACACTTGCATGTTCTCACTTGCAGAGTTATTGATACGTGGTTTGGTAAGAACACACTTGCATGTTCTCACTTGCAGAGTGATTGATACGTGGTTTGGTAAGAACACACTTGCATCTCCTAATTTGCAAAGTGATTGATACATGGTCTGGTAAGAACACACTTGCATGTTCTCACTTGCAGAGTGATTGATACGTGATTTGGTAAGAACACACTTCCATCTCCTAACTTGCAAAGTGATTGATACATGGTTTGGTAAGAACACACTTGCATGTTCTCACTTGCAGAGTTATTGATACATGGTTTGTAAAGAACACTCTTGCATGTTCTCACTTGCGGAGTGATTGATACGTGATTTGATAAGAACACACTTGCATGTTCTCACTTGCGGAGTGATTGATACGTGGTTTGGTGAGAACACACTTGCATGTTCTCACTTGCGGAGTGATTGATACATGGTTTGGTAAGAACACTCTTGCATGTTCTCACTTTAGGAGTGATTGATACGTGATTTGATAAGAACACACTTGCATGTTCTCACTTGCGGAGTGATTGATACGTGGTTTGGTGAGAACACACTTGCATGTTCTAACTTGCGGAGTGATTGATACATGGTTGGGTAAGAACACACTTGCATGTTCTCACTCGCGGAGTGATTAATACATAGTTTGGTAAGAACACACTTGCATGTTCTCACTCGCGGAGTGATTAATACGTGGTTTGGTAAGAACACACTTGCATGTTCTCACTTGCAGAGTGATTGATACGTGATTTGGTAAGAACAAACTTGCATGTTCTCACTTGCGGAATGATTGATACGTGGTTTGGTGAGAACACACTTGCATGTTGACACTTGCGGAGTGATTAATACGTGGTTTGGTAAGAACACACTTGCATGTTCTCATATGCGGAGTGATTGATACGTGGTTTTGGTAGGAATAGACTTGCATGTTCTCACTTGCGGAGTCATTGATACATGGTTTGGTAAGAACACACTTGCATGTTCTCACTTGCAGAGTGATTCATACATGGTTTGGTAAGAACACACTTGCATGTTCTCACTTACGGAGTGATTGATACATGGTTTGGTAAGAACACACTTGCATGTTCTCACTTGCAGAGTGATTGATACATGGTTTGGTAAGAACACACTTGCATGTTCTTACTCACAGAGTCATATATACGTTATTCAATAAGAACACCATTTGTGTAGGCGGCAACTTCCACTTCCGTCCAAACTTTTTCCCACAATTTATAAACAGTCTGAGTTTAAACATCTACATGACCAGACGTTATATTTCCTATAGACACAACATATTTTGTATTCCTGTTTTCATAACTATTTTCAGACCATTCTTTGTGTTGATGAAACGATTTGAATAAAATTGATTTAAATTGTAAAAGAAGAAGTTTGTCCTTTTAACCAAAATTTGGTAAACCATTTTCCAACAAGGCTGGATAGCTATGCAGCAACCCCCACTACAAAATGACATCCTGTTCGAATTTCTATAAGAATCGGTCCAAATGTTTTTTCAGTTAAAATTGACTTTTTAAGACGTTGAGGACCGACACAAACTGGAGACTATCAAATTGAAAGTCGTCACTAATAATTATTGTAGGACGTATAATGGATGACGAATGAGGCAAAGGGGTATCTATCTTCATTGTAATTAATGTTTGGTTGTAATAGAAGATCTATCTGACTTCATATTCGAAACAATTAGATAGAATGTTCATCCGATTTATAGATGGAATAAGAAGACGACGATATTGAAAGTTAACAGAAAATACCTTTTATTTTGACAGGGCTGAAAAGTAATAAAAAACGGCTAAAAGTCAATCTGTACAAAACGCCACGTATCTTTGTAGTCGTGGGTGAATTGGAAGAACCAGCAATAGAACGTCCGGCCAGAACGCTCTCGAAATATTTATTTACTCCTCTGCAGGAGTTAGGCACAAGGCCTGTTTTATCTTACTCCCACAAGTAAGATGTGACCCAAGATCGGGTCGAGTAAGTGGGGTTTGAAAAGCCAGCGCCCGAGAAAGTGAGCACTCTGGCCATTAAAAATTGCCTGGGCAGCCCCGTCGGCATTCCCCGGTAGGGGCGCCTCAGGCAGTAAGCAATAAACTTACTCCTCCCCAAAGAGGGGAGGCGAAGCCTGGGAGGGTGGACCTCCTAGAACTGCACAGGACAACCCCACAGACAGGTGGAATCAAGCCCCGAGGGACAAGACGACACCCGTCTATAGGGTGCAGTATTCATCGGAACAGATACTACACTTACTTCCTAGCGTGCTCTCGAAATACAACTGATTGAAAAGCAGTACAACATATTGTATCCCTACGCCAAGAGATCCGATTGGCCGACGAGCCAATTACTAAGTAGTACCTACCTATTAACATCAAGAGAAAATAGTCTGTAAAAATATGTGACTACTATAGACGCATCTCTAAGAAATCCTACTATTTTACTCTATGCCAATGGCGCTTATTTGTCTCTTTCTCCGTTGCCCTTGTTGTCGATGTGTAGTAACTCCCCTCCATTTTTAAATGTCAACCCTAGTCTCCAGTCAACCCCAAACAGAACAGCTGATTATTTCAATTCTATTGTTGACGTCTTTTTTTTTCTTTCTTTCTTTTCTTATCAGTAGCGGTCGAGTGTAGGCAGCTGGTGTATTTACCCCACCCCTATCCCGGGGCGTTTTAGGGGCCCTGTTTAGGTCTCTGCTATTTTTTTGAAACAGTTTTATGACCACCCACCATTTTTATTATTGTTATTATTTTTAACTGACGTTACATTTTATATGGATTGTGTAATATCTGCATGACTTGTACAGTGCATACTTTGCAGGGAAATGCAATGAATTTGAGGATCTAAAATGGCTACCCTGAACCTCTCGATCGAAGGGAAGACACCATATTAACACGTATACATATTAGTCACAAAAGACTGACCCACAAAGAGAATATGAACCTCAGTGTAACAATAGCAATGAAAGACTAACAATAAAACACATATTAATCAAATGCAAAAAAATGCACACATATATGCAGCAAGTATTGCAAAGTAACAAATATAAAAACATTATTTGAAAATATAGATTTTTCTCAAATAATAGGGTTTCTTAAAGAAACTAATTCGTACAAACATTTAAAAAATAAACAAAATAACATCTGACAAAAATCAAATGGCAATTAGCTTGCATAAAAATATTGATTATCTTCTCCCAAGCAAACAATCTGAAAAACTTTCTTCAAAAGAATAGCCCAAATAATATCTCAAACAACTAAAAAAGAGCATACCAAAATCTAAAGATAAAACAAAAACGAGATAAAAAAGGGCGAAAAAAGTCTGACCTGAGATAACCTTATGTTTTTTTTTTTTGTAAATTTTAATATTTAGTGGGTGCGTCCACCCACTTTCGGACTCTCCCACAAAACACTTTTAAAATAAGTTAAATACAAAAATTTAATAGAGAAAAAAATTGCTCTACATTAAATTTTGAGTTATATTAAGTAATACATTTTAAAAAGCATTGGTGTGTGTACGTTACCATCAATAATATGTCTGGTGCCCCCTCGACGTAAATTCACTAAACCAACTCGACAATCAACTAAATCCCATCCATTCACTGTGGAGATCCCCAGATGCCGGAGAGCTTTCTACCCAAATAGCTTCTTTCCTCGTACTGCTGGCCTCTGGAACTCCCTCCCTGCCCCCTGTTTCCCCGACAGTACTGACATGCAGAAATTTAAAATTAATGTAAACAGACATCTCGCTGCGCAGATCCCAGTTTAGGTTGACCCCCCAACCTTCTCCCCTTTTCTTTCTTCTCAGTAGCCCCTTACGTCTACAGTGGCGGCCTGCCTTGTTTGGGGTGAACTACGTTAAAAAAATAAAAAATAAATAAATAATAAGTATGTGCTTGGTAAAATCCTAATTTATTGAACTTATTATGAATTATTGAATTCGAGGAAGCAGGATAAGTAATGTGGAGACATTTAAAAAAAAACTATACCATTTAGAGGGGATTGCCACCGAAACCGTACCATACCCCTAAAGAAAGAAAAAACATACAAATTTAAAACTAATGCTACATTTATTGCTTATATCCGTCCTAGGATGGGTATTCTACTAGTTAAGTATATTTAGTACAACAAAACAACTAATGTAAAATCGATATTTGATTTTGTTGCTAGAGTCATCGATTTCGAGTAGTACACTATACAATCAGAATTACTTTTTTGTTGCTGGCACATCTTGCAAATACACGACGATGAGGGAAATCGGCTACTAATCGCTTGTTATCCGATAATAATAGTCAAACAAAATCACTTCTTAAGTGGATTAACGACGCTCACTTCAATTGAGACAGAGAAGAGAGCAGGTTCTTCGTCTCTATATTAATAAAATTATGTGACCACTTCTCGTATGTCTCACTTAATGTTTAATTTTACTTCAGTCGAAGTTCTCAGAAATCAAGGGGCCCCTTCCTGGGGCTAACACTTGATCTCTATATGAGATACATAGATACCCGAATATTCTATTAAAATTCTCCTTTATTTTTCAAACATTGAGTTAGTAAAAAAAGTTAAGAATAATAAATTTCTTCTCTCCTAACTGACCAGTCAAGTATGTCATAGTATATCTTTGGTTGTGGTCTGTTGGTCTTACCGGATTCCAGGACAAGAATTCATCTAGTCTGGTGGAGTATCCAGCTACGTGGGGTTACTTGAGGTAACATCACTAGGAGAAGATGCACTATTCCTCGTATGAGGGGATCTTATTTGTGTTGCGGATACTATGTAATTTTGAATATTTGGTCAGGGTTTACTTGTAGGGGTAAGTATCCTCATGTCAGGTTGTCCTGACAAACCCTTGTACAGAGAGACCGAAGACACTCGAGGGTGTGTGTCACACCAATCTGTAACCTACACATTATTATTTTGTATTTACTATTGATCAACTATTTATTGGAATCAAAGAAGTAATATGAGGAGATCTTTTGGCCGAGCGCCGGGTATCCTATATATATATATATTTCTGTGTTCAATATACAAGTATGCTGAAGAAAACAAAGTAACAATTCGAAAAACAAAGAAGTATACAAAAAAGCATTTATTGTACATAAACCCGACTTTGTCCACTATGAAGTTGTGTACGTGAGAATGTGTACAAAGAGTTTGTAAATGGTGTGAGTAAGAATAATATGTGCGTGTATGTAAGAGGAAAAGTTTATGTACTGAATTGTGTGTCTGTAAGCATGCACATGGTGTTTGCTGTAAAATTGAGTTCCCAAAAATATGTCCAACAAAGTCTGAGTAGAAAGATGTGCATGTATATGTGTGTATGTGAGTAGAGAAAAGTCTTAAGTATCAGCATAGTGTGCTTGTATTTGTTCATGGTGGGTGATGTGTTCGTAAAAGCAACCGCCAGACCAACTGGAAGAAGAGTCTGAATTTTGTTTGTGCAGCTCTTTTTATAGTCACAATAGTAACGCCACCTGGCGTTTCCAAAGGGCAGAAAACTCGTGTCTGAAAACGCCTCCTAGTGTGAGTCTGTGTGATTGTGTTTGAGAAAAGATGGTAATGCTACAAATGAAATTTTTAAATTCATCACCAAACTTTTATTATGAAATTAAATCTGCCAAAATGCATTTCGGTTTCTTTGTAAACAAGTCAGTCATTTTAATCTTTTATTAACAGTTGAAAAAAAAGAATGAATTACTTTGTGACCCTTCGAAATTTGAAATTTATTTAGAAGCATTGAAACTGTTGAATAGACAATCATTTAAACGAGTTTTAAAATTCTTAGCAAATCCTCGGCTGAGCAATGATTTCGCCGATTGTAGAGAGTTACCCCCCCCCCTCCCTCGAAAACGGGGCTACCTGTTGGCGTGTAGACAGGATGATGATGGCTGAGCCTTTCTTCCACTTACTTTGGTTAGACGGGAGGTCGGAGTGACCTGATCTGATCAATTGGCTTGTCACGTCATGCCTAAGTATCTATAAGTTCATCTCCAACCGTATTATTCAATCTGATTCTTCAAAAAATCAAAACCTTATTTATCCTTTTTATTTTTGTTTTTCTCCCCAAATAGATACTAGAAGGCGGTGGCTGAGGGTCAATTACGCTGAGAACAAAAATTATCAATGGCAAAGAGTAATGTTTTCAAAGAATAATGTTTCCAAAAAGTAATGTTTTTCTGCGTGTAATATTTTTCCTGGAATGCTGTTTTCTGGGAGTAATGCTGCTCTCTCTCAGTAAAGTTCCCTTCTAAGAGTAATGTTTCTGCTTTTACTGTAAAATTTCCTTTCGAGAGCAATGTATTCTGAGAGCAAGATATTTTGGGAGGAATTTATTCTGAGAGCAATGTATTTTGAGATTATGCATTCTGGAAGCAATGTATTCTGAGAGCAATGCATTCTGGAAAAAATGTATTCTAGAAACAATGTATTCTGAGAGCAATGCATTCTGGTTATCTAAAAGCAATGTATTCTGGTTATCTAAGAGCAATGTGTTCTGGTTATCTAAGAGCAATGTATTCTGGTTATCTAAAAGCAATGTATTCTGGTTATCTAAGAGCAATGCATTCTGGTTATCTAAAAGCAATGTATTCTGGTTATCTAAGAGCAATGTGTTCTGGTTATCTAAGAGCAATGCATTCTGGTTATCTAAAAGCAATGTATTCTGGTTATCTAAGAGCAATGTGTTCTGGTTATCTAAGAGCAATGTATTCTGGTTATCTAAGAGCAATGTGTTCTGGTTATCTAAGAGCAATGTATTCTGGTTATCTAAGAGCAATGTGTTCTGGTTATCTAAGAGCAATATATTCTAGGAATATAAATAATAATCCTACCTATAAAATTATATTTGAGTCCTTTCCCAGCTTGGGTGTGGGTAGTTTCAAAGAGTAATGTTTCCAAGGAGCAATTTATTCTAAGAAAAAAGTATTTTAGGAACATAAAGCATTACCCTACCTATAGAATTATATTTGACAACTTTATTCGGTCTTAAATAACCGATGGATGGTTGATATACTGTAAACCAAACTAAATAAACATTTTTTTAAATAATGTTTTTAAAGAATAACATTTTTAAAGAATAATGTTTTAAAAAAATAACATTTTTAAAGAATAACATTTTTAAAGAATAACGTTTTTAAAGAATAACATTTTTAAAGAATAACATTTTTAAAGAATAATGTTTTTAAAGAATAACATTTTTAAAGAATAATGTTTTTAAAGAATAACATTTTTAAAGAATAACATTTTTACAGAATAATGTTTTTAAAGAATAACATTTTTAAAAAATAATGTTTTTAAAAGATTTTTTTTCACAAAATCCAACTTGATTCGGCATCAATTGACCTAGAAAAGGTTGATATACCGTAAAACAAAAAACAAAAAAAAACAAAAATTACATATTAAAATAAGGAAATTGATAACATCTTTGAAGCACCACCTGAATATTTATATAGAAATTTGAAAAAAAAAAGAAAATGGTGCAATTTTAAACGCTAAAATCATTGATAAACAAAAAGAAGAAAAAAAAAGAAATTTCGCTTCTGAAAAAGATGTATTCATTGAAAGTCTTAGCAAAAAAAAATTTTTTTAAATAATTTTATCATTTAAAATTGCACAATTTTTTAATTTTTTTAATTTCAATATAAATATTCAGACACATAGTGTTTCAAAGATGTTATCAATTTCCTTATTCAAAAGGTGGCAAGCCAGTACAGCTGTAGAAATGTTTCTTACATCTCTATGCACTAAATTGAATCAAGCAAACAAACACTGTATAACAACATACGAAATATAATTTATTTAAAAGGTTACTTTACTATTTGGTAAAGTAACAAAATATTGGACAGCAACATCGACCGGACTATATTTCACTTTAAACTATCGTCTCTAACAACTTGACATGTTTTTCGGACTCTACGGTGGATCTGACCCCTCGGGGTTTAAACCAACAAAATGAAGAAGAAAAAAAAAGAATAAGTCTCGCTTTTGAAAAAGTTGTATTCATCAAAAGTCTTAGCAAAAAAAAAAATAAATAAATAAATGATTTTATCATTTAAAATTGCAGCATTTTAATTTTTTTTCAAATTTCAATATATATATTAAAAGATTGGAAGTTTTTTAAAAGCTATTTATAGCCAATAACTTTATAAATAGTGATTTTATAAATAGTGATTAAAAACCTTAATAAAATTATTTGTAGTTATAACATTTTGATTGATTTAATAATTTAATGACCAAACGATATTGTAATAATTATATTATTATAATTAATTCCAAAAACCTATTAATATATATATATATATATATATATATATATATATATATATATATATATATATATATGTGTGTGTTTTCTCGAACTGAAACAATTTTTTCCACTCATATCTCATTCGACTTTTAGTTTTTAATTTACCATTCTGACGTTTCCTCTTAGAGGGTAATTTTAACAATTTTCCTTTTTCCCACCCGCCTGTTTCATTGATTAAAATAATGCTTCCTCTAAAATTGATCCTACGATTCTGTTGTACACGAAATTTACTTACATATATATATATATATATATATATATATATATATATATATATATATATATATATAATTTGGTAAAAAAGTGAAAAAGTGAGAAAAAAAAGTGAAACAAAAATGGTAGGTACAGCTAGTTTAAATCATGTCTACATCAACTGACTGATTTATGTTGTAAAGAAATAAAAGAACAAGAAGAAGGTAGTGGCATCAACCTGAAAGAATTGGAATCCTGAGGAGGTTAGTTGTCATTCAAATTCCAGAGAGAGCCAACGATTGTTATCAGCAAAAAATAATGGTAAACGGATGTTGCGAGAAAACAAAGTGATTTGCAACGCATATCGAAAGAAGCCGAGAGAGTACTGGAAATCTAGGGATACGTGTTATCATTTAGGCCTGGAAATCTCCTATCAACCATCAAATCCTTTATCTCCACATAGTACAACTAAATCGCCTTTGCAATCTAGTGGGGGATGATCTTTTCCCTACAGCCTCTTCTTCATAGAAGAAACATACTAGCCTCTCTCCCCTATATCACTATGTTCATGAGCTCCAATTTCTGCCCCCCCCCCCCCGGAAAACATTCACAGCAAGAATTTGTCTAGCTACAACCACAGCAAAGAACTTTCTCTTTCTCTTTCTCTTTCTCTCTTTCTGTACCTAAAACCGAATGGAACTTCCATGAACAAAGTTTCTTTCCATGAAACAAAATACCATGGAGTTGTTTCCCAACTGACTACAAAATGGCTGTCTTCAAGTCCAATGTTAACAAATACTTGTTGAGCCGTCTTCTCGAATAATCAAATTCCGCTCTTTCCACCCTTTTCCAATCCTCTCAATATGTCGCCCATCTGACAATCTCTTTAATCCTTATCCTTGATAAGCAATGACCCATTAGTGAGAAAAAAGACTCTAGGGATTAGGGAACATCAGTGTGGCCAGTGAACGATCACCGATAATGATTTGTGTAAGAACTTCTAGTTTCCATGTGATTTTCGAAAAACACACAATGTTGTCTGAATTTCAGAAAAATAGATGAAGTCATCATTTTTGAAGAGAAAACATAAAAAAATAATTTTCAAAATATCAATTTATAGAAACTGGGAATGTAAATAAATGTGGTGATCAATATGAAAAAAAAAGAATAAATAACTACTACTACTACTACTACTACTACTACTAATAATAATAATAATAATAATAATAATATTAATAATAATAATAATAATATTAATAATAATAATAATAATAATAATAATATTAATAATAATATTAGTAAGAATAATAATAATAATATTAATAATAATATTAGTAAGAATAATAATAATAATATTAATAATAATATTAGTAAGAATAATAATAATAATAATAATATTAATAATAATAATAATAATAATAATAATAATAATATTAGTAAGAATAATAATAATAATATTAATAATAATATTAGTAATAATAATAATAATAATATTAATAATAATAAATCATAAATAATAATAACAATAATAAATAAATCATGAATAATAATAAATAAATAAACTATAAAATATAATAAATAAATGAAGAAGAAGAAGAAGAAGAAGAAGAAGAAATCACAAACCCCAAAAAATCTGTTTAAAACACACTCTCTCTTAAGGAGTGGGTTGTGGTGGGGTATTCCCGGAGAAAATTGTTTGTTTACTCAGAACGATGAGATACTACCAACAGTCTGATTTGGAATCCATCAGAGATCACATCAGAGACGCCCTATGAAGTAAAACTTATTCTCCTCCTACTGAACAGTGCATAAATGAGGTAACTGATTGGGTCAAAGCAGGCATAGAAGCATATATCCCCATGCGGAAATTCTATAGTAAGCCCCACTCTCTCCAATGGTTCACTTTGACCTGTGCAGCTGCTATTGGGCATATGCAGCAAGCATTCCACCGATTCAACCGACATAAGTCATCTACAAATAGACGTAAATTTATAGCATTAAGAAATCATTCCAAGAGTGTAACAGCCGCAGCTAAGAGTAGGTATTCCGAGATGACCAGAAAACGCGATGAGTCACAGAAATTAGGAACTCGTGATTTCTGGAAAATCTATAATAGTGATGATGCTTAATGGGCAATCAACAATTCCCCCACTATCCAACTACCATGATGTCGCGTGCACGGCATCGGATAAGGCCGAACTGCTATCCCGACGATTCGCCTTCGACTCCACAAACCACTCCCTCCCCAATTTTCCACCACGCACACTTGATGATCTGATTATCACCCGTTCTCATCTCCTGGATATTATAAAAAAACCTTGACACTTCCAAAGCATGTGGACTTGATCTGATTCCTGCTATAGTAATAAAAAAAACTTCTCTGCTGAGCTGGCCCCTGTCCTCTCCAAACTCTATTGTCGAATCTTGCATCCCTGACAACTGGAAAATTGCCTCTGTGGTACCAGTGTTCAAGAATTCTAATGAAAGAACTTACCTGATAAATTATCGCCCTCTCAGTCTCCACTTGCTCTTTGTAAAATCTTTGAATCATTAATCAATCTAGCGACAGTCTACCAGTCCACCTTGTATATTCTAAACTTCTTTCTGACCAACGATATGGATTTTAACAGGCCCGTTTTACTGTGGATACACTAACGGTCATCTCCGAACGCATATATCATATACTGGATTAGGCAGGTTAAGCTAGGGTGGTAGCACTTGATATATCCAAAGCCTTTGAGAAGGCCTGGCATGTGGTTTGAGTTTTACTGGATGAATATTTAATATAATCAGATCCTTCTTAAACAAAAAAAAAAGATTCAAGTCGTTCTCGATGGCCACACATCTAAACAACATCATATATAATGCGAGTGTGTCCCAGGGGTTGATCCTTGGACATTTATTATTCCTGATTTTCATAAACGACCTCCTTGATGAAATTGCACCCCAGATAATTATATTTGCTGATGACACCATGCTCTATTCTCGACATGTGAGTTTAATGCTATTGTTAGGATCGAGGGTCGTGTCCTCCCGATTATAAACGTGTTCAGTAAATCAAGCAATGTTGCATGCAAAAACAGAGTAATAATTAACAAACAAAAGGAGATAGTTCAAATAACGTTTATTGAACGTGTGTGTACGTGGAATGATGAAGTGTGTGATGTATGCATGTGTGTCGATGGAAAAACAGTTCTTGAAAAAGGTATAAGAAGAAATGAATCCGGCGTGAGGAAAGTCTTTGAAAGCCGTACACAAAGAAAATGAGTTGAGAACTCTTACCGTTGTTTGACCACGTGTTGACGGAAGAAACGTGTGTTGGTAATTGTTATGCCGAGACTAGTTCAAGAGAAAAGCGTGAGACGAAGCGCTAGTGTATTAGCGTCGTTCTGCCGAGGCCAATCGACCAGAAGAGAAGAGTGAAACAGAACGCTAGTATCAGCGTCGTTCTGTCGAGGCCAATTGAGTAGGAAAAAGCGAGTGAAACGGAGCGCTGGTGCCAGCGTTGTTCTGCCGAGGCTGGTTGGTGAAGAAGAGAAGGAATTTCCGTTTGCACCTGGTTTTATAGTCTGATGGGCAGATAACTCTGGTGTCGCTTTACAGCGCCACCTGTCGGTGAAAAAGCGACACCTAACGGCCAACCGGTGTAGTTATGTTTTGAAAGGAGGAGGAAACTGCTACAAGGACTCCCCCCCCCTACCGGCAAACCGGTGTAGTTATGTTTTGAAAGGAGGAGGTAACTGCTACACTATTATGACATAGTAATACATGTTACATTCAATACTATTAAGACATAGTAATACATGTTACATTTAGTGCTATTAAGACATAGTAATACATGTTACATTTAGTGCTATTAAGACATAGTAATACATGTTACATTTAGTGCTATTAAGACATAGTAATACATGTTACATTTAATGCTATTAAGACATAGTAATACATGTTACATTTAATGCTACTAAGATATTGTAATACATGTTACATTTAATTCTACTAAGACATAGTAATAAATAAATAAATAAAAATTGTATCTTTAATTTGAGGAAAGTCAAATAAGGGGGAGAGAACTCAACCACGCTGCATCTTAAAAAGGATTTTACTATTGTAATTATTTTAAAATAAAGTTTTTAAAAAATGTATACGTAAAAGGAACTGTTTTCAAACAAATTGCCGAATTTTTCCCAGTGTCATTTATTTCAAAAACTTTGTTTCCCTTGTTTTATGTTTTTTCCCCTTCATTTACGTTTTTTTTCTCTTCTTCTGTGATAATTTATTTTAATAAATCATTTTATTTTCAAAATCATTTTATTTTTCATTGCTGCCGAATGCGGTGTGATTGTTTTAGACCTAAATAATCCTTTTACGTATACATTTTTAAAACTTTATTTTAGAATAATTACAATAGTAAAATCCATTTTAAGATACATTGTGGTTAAAACTAGAGTTCTCTCCCCTTATTTGACTCTCCTGAAATTGGAGATAATTTTTTTTCTTTTTTTTTTACAACCTGCAATCCATAAGCAACGACATTATTGCTGCACGGTTGAAGCAGACATTTATTTTGTTGTTGCTGTTTTTCCTATTCACGTGGACGGTGGAAGCTACGCACGTTTTTCCCGACAAAAACGGAAAAATTGTTTCGATTTCCGCAAAAATAAGTCTGTTTCTTTTTACATTTTTGGAAAATTTGCAAACAAAAGCAATGAAATTTTTTTTTTCGTTTGGTAATATCTTAATGACTAGTCGGAAATTATGTATTTAGAGTAAAATAGGATTCGTCATGGTTTAATTACTCGTAAACAACTTTTTATTCATTTATTTTTTAAAATTAAAACCATGTTGAAGTAACAAAAAAATGAAACATTAAAAACAGTAAGTTATATAGCAAGTTTAATTGTCTACGCGAAAGGTGGACGAAAAAATATGACCGAGAAGAGAAACATGGCCGATATATAAATAAATCAGGAAAAGAAAATAACCTCAAGTTTTACCAGTGGTTAGCAAGTTGCAATAATCCGTAGGTAACCAAAGGCAAAGAAAAAAATATTTTACCATTTATTTTATTCAGAAAGAAAATAATGGGAGGGGGGCTTGGAGCGTGGCCACCGAGAGTTACACGCTTGGAGTCCCTATTTACTTGCCTCTCTCCCCACGAAGGCAGGGTCGGTTTATAATGTGGAGGAAACCCAGCACCTAAAAAGGGGCACTCTGAATTGAGACAAAAGTGTAAATTGCCTCAGTATAGAAGGAATTCTCCTTCACTGACGGAGAATATCCCATACTCCATAATTCTCAGTAGCCCCTTACGTTTACAGTGGCGTCCTGCCTTGTTTGGGGTGAAATATTAAAAAAAAACAAAAAAAAAACCAACAACAAGGAAAAAAAAAGATGGCGTGCAGTATCAGAACATATACTACACTTTGCCCCCTAGCCCAAAGTATCTCCCTTATTTATTTAGATATCGGCCATTTTCCTTTTACCGGTCATCTGGTTTTGTCCACGTTTCGGGTAGGCGATTTAACTTGCCATAACTTATATTTTTTATATTTAATTATTATAATTTTAATATTTTTTATTTCTTATTAGAACATAGTTTTAAGTATAAATAATTAGTTTAGCCGTAATGAAATCCATTTCACTGTAAATGATTTCTACCTAACCATCAAGATATTAGTAATATCGGACCATACAGGGAATAAGGACCCCAGATCAATCATAACCAAAAGGAACGTATTTCCTTCTTCACCGATGATTTCCGGTTGACGTTTTACAAAAAATTTTAATAAACAAACGAAAAATCGAGGCGTCCAAAATATATATAGATTTGTTTTAACGTGTTAATATTTAGGGGAGGGGGTATATTATATATTTATTTTTTAATGTAGGGTGCGTTTTTTCTTTTATTTATGAAACTTTTCGATAATAAATAAATGTATTGAAAACGAGTAATCTTTAACGAAACATTGCCGAATACTCGTTCTAAAATGTTTTTGTGTCACTATTTACTTGCCTCCCCACGAGGGCAGAATGCATAATGAAATAAAATCTTATAGCGTGCATCTTTTTTTTGTTGTTTTAAATACGTTTTAATAAACAGAAGATTCTATTTTTCGTGTTGTGTATTTTAAGAAAAGGGGGAGGGAATATATAAAACATTTATTTTTTTAAATGTAGGGTGCGTTTTTACTTTTATTTACAAAATTTTTAAATAAATAAACGAAATATATACATTTTTTTTAAAAATCAGCGGACTTGAGTAATCTTCTATTTTGCCTCCCCAGGCTAGGAGCAAAATATAGTATCTGCTTTGATACCACACTTCATCATTCCTCTCTGCGGTCAGTGATGGAGAAATCCTGCTAGACTGAGGTAATTTTCATTTTCGTCCCGATCCAGAGTGCCCCTTTTTGGGGGAGTTTGATTTTCCCTACATTAAAAGCTGACCCTGTGCCTAATCTGAAGTTAGACTTCAAAAATAAGTTTCCAAACTGAGGCAATTTAAAGTTTCGTCCGTATCCAAAGTGCCCATTTAAAAACTGACCATAGAAATTTATAAAATAATACATTTTTTATTTTTTAATTAATAATTTTTTTTTTAAATCGGCGGACTTGAGTAATCTTTCGTTTTGCCCTCACAGTCTAGGAGAAATTTGTATTATTTGTTTTGATACCACACTTCATCATTCCTCTCTGCGTTCAGTCATGGAGAAATCCTTCTAGACTGAGGTAATTCTCATTTTCGTCCCGATCCAGAGTGCCCCTTTTTTGGGAGCTTGATTTCCCCTACATTAAAAGCTGACCCTGTGCCTAATCTGCCCTAGTGAGGAGGTCAAACGTCTGTAATTTAAAAAAAAATTTAAAATGTATTATTTAAAAAAAAATTAGGTCAGTTTTTAATGTAGGGAAAATCCAGTTCAATTTTATTTTATTATGCATTTTGCCCTCGTGGGGAGGCAAGTAAATATTGACACGAAAACATTTTAGAACGTCAACGAGTATTCTGCAATGTTTTCTTTAAGATCATTCTTTTTCAATACATTTATTATCAAAAAATAAAGAAAAGAAAAATCGCACCCTACATAAAAAATAAATATATAAGATATCCCCCCAAATATAAATATTAACAAGTTTTAAAAGAAAAAAATCTATCTATGTATATTTCGAACGCTTCGATGTTTCGTTTATTTATTAAAAGGTTTTGTAAAAGGTCAACCAAACAGTACGCAAATTCATCCAGTATTTATTAAATAAAAAATTAAAAACGATTTTATTTATCGGTCGCCATTTTGAGTTTTCCCGAAAACAAAATTTGAGTTATCTCCCTTGCCTAATAAGTAAGTATAAATGTCTACAGATACGTTAGATCGTTTTTTTTCTTTCTTTTTCTTGTAATTTAATAAATATTTGATGAATTTGCGTAATTTTTTTTTGTACAATCTTATTTTCAGCTAACATGTAAGTATATAACAACCAACATTTTGTAACCAGTTCGGCAAGGGAGATAAATCGTTGTTTTTTGTGGGGTTTTTTTTTTAAGATGGAAATATACAAGATAGCGACTACCGATAAAAATCGTTTTTTAATTTTTTTATTTAATAAATACTGGATGAATTTGCGTAATATTTGGTGTACTGTCTTCTATTAAGCTACCACAGAAGTACATAACAACGTTTATACATTTCTTTAGCTATTTTTCTTTAACATGTCACTGTAAAACAGCAGAAGCACCAAATATTTTATTTAAAACAATTAAAATATTTAAAAGTGCGTGTTTACCGAATTATGTTGTTAAAAGAAATATATATACGAATTTTTAAACAAGTTTTTTTAAGAGTTTAAAATGTTTTCATTGTTTTTTTATTTTTTTTAAATTGATTTTGATATGTTTCCAAAACAAAAGAATTTTAAAGAAATATTTAATATATCTATATATCTTTAAAGAATTAAAGGGTATATGTTACGAGACTCAGCAGAGGCGCGAACGGGGTCCAAAAAAAGAACGAGAAAGGGTTTAAAAACATAAATTTGCAACAAGTGAAGTTGACCTACGACGAGAATAGATATTTTTCTACTTACCTATGTAATTTGTTTTTATTTTTACGTATTATAAATGGGTTTTCATTAGATGTAAAAAAAAAAATTCTTGTTTTTTTTCCCCCACCGTTTTCACAAAAACAATATGGCGCTCCTAGTGCATTTGTTAGTAATCCCCCCCAAATCGGCCATGTTTTTTTTCGAAGATACGGTGTCAAAACTATTGATTTCTAATAAATAGCACTTCAAACGGGTTTAAAATACAAACAAATAGCACATGCAAGTTTGAAACTAACTTTTACAGCTTACAGTTACTTTTATTTGTTGTAATGTTTTTTTTGCGTTTTTACTCTGCTGAGTCTCGTAAAAGATTCCCGAATTAAATATTTTAATTGTTTTCAATAAAATATTTTTATACAACACACTTTTTTCCATTGTAACTTTTGAACTACTGCATATCAGATCAAATTACATGGGTCGGGAAACGGCGTGTTTACCAGGGTGTTTACTTTTAATTTTAAAACACACACACACAACAACAAAAATAAAACTAATTATTATTTTTTTTTTACCTCCACAAGGGAGACAACTGTTGTCAAAGAGACAAGTGGCGGCCGCCGTACACGTGCCGTTTGTTTCTCCAAAAATGCGTAATGAGTCCCCACCCATGACCTACGTTATCCAGTCGCATGTTCTTTCACCATTCCATTAAATAATATAACCTAAAGAATTGTGTAGCGTTGAGAGTCGTCCTCGTTGTCGCCTCTGACGAGTGACTGTTGATATTTATTCCATACCAGACGACATACAATTATTAAATCAACAGAAGACACAACGACAAAATTCTCCAACGTCAGGGTAAAAACAAAATGCACGAAGGAGAAGAAGTAATTCATTGATAGATTTTCCCATGGAAGGAAATATCGATCGATGACACCGAAAATCCAAATAAGGTTGAAATGACCAAATATGGTGCCAACGTTAGTCGACACTAAATCGTTTACGAAACCCTCGTTCCGCCCCTTTTTTTCCACGACAGCCACGCCCACGCGTCGGTGACGCCCAATCGACGCGGATCAACAAAAGAAGGAAAAGGGCATCTGTATCATCCATCAAGTTCCGTTACATTAAAAAAAAAAAAAAAAAAACTACAACATTTCGATTGAAGCTTTGTTTAATTTGCGTAAAGGCGTTTTTAAAATAGAATTAAAGTAATTGTTTTTTTGTTTTTTTCAGTTTTATGTTTACGAATTTATTTAGCTAAAATAACAATTGAAAATGTAAAAATGGCTGTAAACACACACAAATATTATACACACACACAGAAAGAGAGACACACACACTCACTGAATCTTGTCTGGCAGTTGTATTATTTGGAAGTAGCGTTTAACAATGCAACCAAAACGAATAAAAAGCGTGCGTTCAATTTTCCGTGATCAGAAAGTTAGTCATGTTTACATTAAATGAATAGGGACTTAGTTTTCTCTTATTCTAATTTTGATTTCAATAAATATTCGATTAATAGTAAAATAAAAGAATTTTAAAGAAATATGGCAAATAACACCCTACCTGAGAGTTCATCATTCAAACTCCTCGGCCTAACCTTCACAGGTAACATGAATTGGAACACATACATTGAAGACATTGCCAAGGCTGCCGCAAAGAAGGTTTGTCCCCTCTACCGTGCTAGTAAACTCCTCACACCTGACATTATCCTGTATCTCTACAAAGCCGCCACCCGCCCATGCATGGAGTATTGTTGCCACATCTTGGCTGGTGCATCATTTACTAGTCTCTCCCTCCTTGACAAGGTCCAAAAAAGAGTCGCCAACCTAATAGGTCCCTTACTGTCAACCAAGCTCCAGTCCCTGTTCCATCGTCGCAATGTAGCATCCTTGTGTTTGTTTTACAAATGCTTCAATGGATTGTGCTCCGATGAATTGGCTACTCTAGTGCTCTCTCGACATAAATACACTAGACCAACTCGACAATCAACTAAATCTCATTCATTCACTGTAGAGGTCCCCAGATGCCGGAGAGCCTTCTACTCAAATAGCTTCTTTCCTCGTGCTGCTGGTCTCTGGAACTCCCTCCCTGCCCCCTGTTTCCCCGACAGTACTGACATGCAGAAATTTAAAACTAATGTAAACAGACATCTCTCTGCGCAGATTCCAATTTAGGTAGATCCCCCCCCGAACCTTCTCCCCTTTTCTTTCTTCTCAGTAGCCCCTTACGTCTACAGTGGTGGCCTGCCTTGTTTGGGGTGAACTATGTTAAAAAAAAAAATTTTTTTTAAATAAATAAATAATTCAATGTACATCTATCGAAGTTATGTATAGGCGAGAAACACAGACACACAATATCTTGTCTGATAGAGATATAAGAAGCAAAAAGGCCAGAGGTGCCCATTCAGCAAGCAGACCAATAGAGAGACAGAGGGGGTTCTGACTATGTGACGAATGCATGGAGGGGGAACATGCTAGATAGTGCCAGCCTTGTGTGCGAGCAAAGAACCGAAGAGAGTGAATGTTAATGAAGTTCGAAATACGATTTTTATAAATTTTATTTTTAATTCACGCTATTGAATTTTTTATTTTAATAAATATTTGATTAATAGTAAAAAAATTGATAATTTTATGTGTAATTATTAAAGTTACGTTGATGCGAGAAATACACATAGACACATTGCTTCATAATTTTATTAATAAGTATTATTATTTTTACTCAATAGGAGTTCTCACACGAGAGATTATTGCTCACTGGCAATAATAAGTGGTGTTCCCTGGAATCTGAGTGACAACAAGTCTCCCCAGATTTCCAGCACTCTCTATAACGGTATGGGGTGTGTTCTTTGATCCTCATGTTTGCCTGCTATTTACTTCGTCGACAGAACTATCTCGTCGTTGAAGTGATTTGGCAAGAGAACGGTTAAATTGTCGCTTGCCGAAGTTGGTAAGATGCTGAAACAAAGCATATAGAAGAAAGCACACAAGACTGAGATAAAAAGATAAAATATGTATTAAACAAATACAGGAAATGTTTTGCAAAACTAATTGTTTTTGCGGCTTGGAAAAATCCAACTATGAAAATATAAGAGTTCTTTTTAAAATCCGTTTATAGACGGCTCTCTGAATTGTTTGTATTCAATTAAGTTGTATTCAAATCGAGGAGAAAATCTCTTATGCATTGCGCTAACTGCGATCAGATTAAAAAGAGGACAAACAAAGGATTTTTACATCTAGACAGCCAAACTTAGGTGTTTCTTGATTGGTCAAGGAGAATTGCTTTGGCCAATCAAATTGGAATATTTGGGGAATCAAGGCAGAAATCATCGTCATGATGAACAAAGAGAGATAACTTTTTAGGATAAAAAGGAAAGATAACTCTCTGTAGTCGCAGTGGTGATGTGACAGTCGAAGTTTCCATCTCCTTCTCTAGCTTGATAGCTGCAATTATGTACAATATAAAAGAAACATATGTACTGCACAATCACGTTGACACAGTTAAGCGATGTTGAGCCTAGTCAGTACTAAAATGGGTGACCATTTGGGAATACCAGGTGCTAAAATATATGCTATATATATTTATATATCGCCTTTCCCTCTTCACACCAAAATGAAAGTAAAAGTTCGAATAATCCAGTAGAATGTTCCACCTATTTTTCCAGCAATCTTAGCATAAGATGTATCATTTGGATTAGTCGAACTACTGTTCTTATCTTGGATGTTATTCTCACAATGTTCGGGCCAATGTGACCTCCAAATTTCTTCAGGTGCGTCTTGTTGAACTCGGGAATCCTTATGTCGAACTTGGAAAGGACACGTGGCACAACAGATATAAGTGCTAAATAATAATCAGTTCGAAGTGACAGTCTTCTGGAGGTTGAAGGTTCAATCCTCAGTACGGGCGATACTAAGAATACAATTACCAATTATTTAAGATTTCTACCTGGTCATGGCTGACAGAATGAGAGAAAGATACATACCCCCATGGATTCGATAACTGGTTCTGTTCGAAATTCCATACAGATTCTCGAGTTCGACAACACATACGTGAAGAAGGTTGGAGGTTACATCGGCCGAAACGTATGCGCTCTTCGCTTATCTCAGCATTGTTTTCAGTCGTCCTGGGCTTCTCCTTGCCACTGGAATCAAGCAGTGTCGACTCAGAAGTGTGGTTGAATATTGTGCAGCTCTTGCTTCATCATTGCATGAGCAGCCATTCTTACAGGGGGTATCCATTGTCTCTCGAAGCTGAACAGAGGCGATGAAAAGGAAAAAACTCCAACAACCTTTTTTGTTCAATGGTTGATGTTCTTTAGTGTTTTATTCTTTCATTTCTCCTATCGCTCACTTCTGCAGGAAGGGGTGGTAAACGAATACGAAGCTTCAAGAACTGCGACTAAACACAATCTACGTTTCATTTCAGACTTCTGCCCATGATGCAACTTCCTGCACACGTATTCCTAGTTCTACTGTTAACTTCTAATGGAATTTGCCATTCACTTACTTGATTCTAACCTTACGTGGAAAATTCCCGATTGCAACCTTATTTTTACACACACACATCTAAATATTGCTACATCTCTAACTCTTTCGATAACCATTGTAAATCATTGTACAGTATCGCAACAGCCGTTTACCATTGACTTCTTGCTGACAAAAGCCATTGGCCTTCTCTGGAATTTGAGTGCCAATAAGCCTTCTAAAGGTACCAGTATTCTCCATACCCTTCCAGTGGAAGTATGGTTGGTCCCCTCTCTCCTCGGTCTTTCCATTTTCTTTATTATCTGTACTCACGCGGAGTTCTCACACAGGTCATCATCAGTGATTGCTCACCGACAACAACCAGTGGTATTTCCTGGAGTCTGAGTGACAACAAACCTCCCCAGATTTCCAGTATTCTTCACCTCTTTTCGATAACCACCGCAAATGACCTTGCGGTATCGCAACAGTCTCTTACCATTGATTTTTCACTGGTAAGGACCATTGGTCTTCTCTGGGGTTTGGGTGGCAATAAGCGTCCCCAAGGTCCCAGCATTCTCCACACACTTCCAGTGGAAGTCTGGTTTCTGCTGTCCCTCCTCGGTCTTCTTGTAAGATAATGAAGAGTGGCAAAAATGAATCGTGGACGAGTCCATTGTGGGTAGGACGTCGAGAAAGAAAGAAAGAAAGCGACTTGATAACTGTTTAAAAGGAGAAGGTTCCGCAGTGCAAAGGAGACTTGAAAGGCGGCGGTTTCAGAAGCGCGAAGAACTGGAGCGCTTGGTGATCGGAGTATCGAAGTACTGGAAGAATGGGAGTTTATGAGATGTTTATGGCACCGATGAAGCTTTATTGGCTATGGTACTCAAGCCCATCTTGCTGTTAGGCTTTCGTGTCCGCTGACTAAAAATGCGACTGATAAGCAAGTTGGTACAGTGATGGAATCCCCTGACTTGTATTTCATTATTATTATTATTATTATTATTATTATAAAGTAAAGTAAAATGGCTTAAAAAATCTCATAATGAGCAGACGTTAAATAAAGAGGGTCTCTCTCTCTTTTTATATCTCTCTCTCTCTCTCTTGTTATAAGTGGTATTAATATTCTATTATTATTATTTTGAAGAAAGTAATCATAAGGAAGGAAATATGGTGATTGAAATTTATCATAGATCTCATTTTGAACCTTGCAATTGTAACCAATAGAGCAATTTCATTGGATAAGCATATCAGTAGTTTATCCAATGAAAATTACCAGTGCATCTTTGTCACTTTCTATTACTGAAATAATTATTTGGTCGGATAGAATATGTAATCGATGAAATCAATTGAAAGTTAATTTTTTATCTGAAGAACACAGACTGAAAGTTTCATATTTCATTGGCTAGTCAGAATCACGTATCGATTTTTCAGATGCATTGCTATTTAGGCCTAATATGGAAAATTCGACTGACTTAATTTATATATTAGATTAGATTTATTTATACAAACATTTTTTTACAAAACAAAGTCTATGGTAACCCATCTAGGAGAAAGAAACTTTGATGTAAAACCTGCAATTGCAGTGATCACCAGTTATCTTGCTTATAGCAAGTTATAATTATGAAGGCTCAGAGAGTGGTACTCGTATTCTACAAGAATTTGCCACTAATGATGTACAAATGTCTCTTTATAATCAAATTTGTCAGCTAAACATATTTAAAATTCTATGGCAATGGAGGAGTGGTGAAGTGCAAAGATATCACCTGTTGGAAGCACGCAGTCACAATTCTGCACATATCAAGTGATGCAGATCTACAGCTGGTTTAAAAAGACACCTACAAAGTCATGGACAAAGAAAGGATGACAATAGAGAATACCAATGAGATGGTAATCATCTGTGCACATACAACAAATCATCATCATCGTCATCATCACCATCATCATCTTTATCACCATCATCATCATCATCACCATCATCAACTTACATATGCTAGTCTGTTTCTATCTATCTATCTATCTATTAATCTACTTTTCTTTTTCTTTATTATTGGAGTGTTTTTAAGTATCCCACTCTGCATCGCTGATAAAATTGTATGTATATTTATTTCTGTTAATAAAAAACGTCAAAACCATCTGGGGTATTTAAGTAGGTTAGCCCATAGGGTAAATGTGGTATTTTGATGATTGAAACTAGTTTAGAGAATAGACCAAATGGATAACTTCCGACCCCATCCTACCTCACCCCTTTTCGACCTTGTTCCACGTCTTGTTTTTTATGAAAAAATAATTTTGTAAAAATTAAACATAAATAAAATCTATCTATCAATCTATCTATTAAGCGTTTTCTGTTTTAATCTATTCAACAAGTAAATGAGTAGAAAGTGACTGGTGGGTTTACTTTCGGCAGCCTCGTAACTCTCGCTTCCCTTGTTTTGTCGTTTAGTCCTCACATTCCATGAGTGATGTTTCTGACAAAGGAGAAAGCATTGCTGTTTTCTGAGTCAGAATCGATCCATTTAACACTTATCGTTGGCTAGATTTTGACCTTGGAGTAGTATTTTTTTTTAGCTCCTTACATCAAGTGGCTTCATGTCTTGTCTGGAGCGATTTCCATTAAAAAAACATTCTTTTAATGTTTATTAACAGCAGTTCCTTGGCGTTTTGGGCTAGGAGCAAAATGTAGTATCTGTTCTGATACTACACTTCATCTTTTCTGTCCTCGGTCCTTTTAGACGGAGGCAATTTAAATTTTTGTTCCAATGTATAGTGCCCCTTTTTGGGGAGCTGGAGTTTCCCCACATTAAAAACCAACTTTGTGTCCTCGTGGGGAGGCAAGTAAATAGGAACAATATGTTTGATCTAAATAAGAAAAAGCAATTTCAAAATCAAAAAACAGATTTTGTATTTGCCATCGGCTATCAATTTTGGTGTCACTGATTTCTAAACGTCAATAAACAAGAAATCCCTAAGTAAACAATTATTTGTAAAAAAGGGGAAGCTGTTTGGACCCAGCACAGCCACAACAACACCCTAAGTCCAATCGTTCCTCACGTGGTTAGGGGAGTAGCAATGTGGTAGTGTCAAAGCTACTTGGCAAACAGTTTGGTGAAAATCCAGGAGGAGTCGACATCAGGATCCGTCATCCTCTGGTCGTCTCTGCATCTGCATGGAGCAAGAAAAAGATGTGTCAGGCGTGGAACTACAAATCAATGGAGTGAGAGTGACAACGTTGCTTCTGTGCCATTGCTTTGTGTGTTTTGGGCCAAACCTTCCCTGACTTCGTATGCAACTGCTGAACCTTGCTGTTCTCGGTATCAGCAGTAAACATCTGCAATCCTGTAGGTTAATGAATGGCTGCTGTTAAGTTTTGTCTTGCCGGGGTGTGTATAAAACATTATACACCCCTTTGTCCTCGTCGTGAACTAAAATCACTCGGACGCTGATGTTGGCTTATAAGAAGGTTTATTAATTGAGATAACGTGGACCATTCATAAACCAGAGTGAGGAAGATACAAAGACTTTAACATGTGGACTGCCGCATCAGAGAGAAAGAGAGAGAGACAGACAGACAGACAGATAGAGAACCTGCTTGTTAAGTTGAAAAGAAATGAATTATGTAAATTGTAAAACCCGTCTGGTGTCTCAGCGTGTTTTTGTAATAGTATATAAGGAAGTTGAAACAGTATTAGTTTAAGTAAGAGTCTTAACACGTTTTCTATTCTAATCGCAGTCTCGTCTTGAAATTTCGTTCTACTTCATTTAATGTTATTTAATGTTATTTAATGTGATTTAATGTTATTTAATGTTATTTAATGTTATTTAACTTTATTTAACTTTATTTATATGTTATTTAATGTTATTTATGTTATTTAATGTTATTGAATGTTATTTAATGTTATTTATGTTATTTAATGTTATTTAACTTTATTTAATGTTATTTAACTTTATTTAACTTTATTTATATGTTATTTAATGTTATTTAATGTTATTTAATGTTATTTAATGTTATTTAACTTTATTTAATGTTATTTAACTTTATTTAATGTTATTTAATGTTATTTAATGTTATTTAATGTTATTTATGTTATTTAATGTTATTTAAAGTTAATGTAATTTAATGTTATTTAATGTTATTTAATGTTATTTAATGTTATTAAACTTTATTTAATGTTATTTAATGTTATTAAACTTTATTTAATGTTATTTAACTTTATTTAATGTTATTTAATGTTATTTAATGTTATTTAATGTTATTTATGTTATTTAATGTTATTTAATGTTATTTAATGTTATTTAACTTTATTTAATGTTATTTAATGTTATTTAATGTTATTTAATGTTATTTAATGTTATTTAACTTTATTTAACTTTATTTATATGTTATTTAATGTTATTTAATGTTATTTAATGTTATTTAATGTTATTTAATGTTTGTTAACTTTATTTAATGTTATTTAACTTTATTTAATGTTATTTAATGTTATTTAATATTATTTAATGTTATTCAATGTTATTTAATGTTATTTAATGTTATTTAATGTTATTAAACTTTATTTAATGTTATTTAATGTTATTAAACTTTATTTAATGTTATTTAACTTTATTTAATGTTATTTAATGTTATTTAATGTTATTTAATGTTATTTATGTTATTTAATGTTATTTAATGTTATTTAATGTTATTTAATGTTATTTATGTTATTTAATGTTATTTAACTTTATTTAATGTTATTTAATGTTATTTAATGTTATTTAATGTTATTTAATGTTATTTAATGTTATTTAACCTTATTTAACTTTATTTATATGTTATTTAATGTTATTTAATGTTATTTAATGTTATTTAATGTTTGTTAACTTTATTTAATGTTATTTAACTTTATTTAATGTTATTTAATGTTATTTAATATTATTTAATGTTATTCAATGTTATTTAATGTTATTTAATGTTATTTATTTTATTTAATGTTATTTAATGTTATTAATGTTATTTAATGTTATTTAACTTTATTTAACTTTATGTATATGTTATTTAATGTTATTTAATGTTATTTAATGTTATTTATGTTATTTAATGTTATTTAATGTTATTTAATGTTATTTAACTTTATTTAATGTTATTTATGTTATTTAATGTTATTTAATGTTATTTAATGTTATTTAACTTTATTTAATGCTATTTAACTTTATTTAATGTTATTTAATGTTATTTAATGTTATTTAACTTTATTTAACTTTATTTAATGTTATTTAATGTTATTTAATGTTATTTATGTTATTTAATGTTATTTAATGTTATTTAATGTTATTTAATGTTAATGTTATTTAATGTTATTTATGTTATTTAATGTAATTTAATGTTATTTAATGTTATTTAATGTTATTTAACTTTATTTAATGTTATTTAATGTTATTTAATGTTATTTATGTTATTTAATGTTATTTAATGTTATTAAACTTTATTTAATGTTATTTAACTTTATTTAATGTTATTTAATGTTATTTATGTTATTTAATGTTATTTAATGTTATTTAATGTTATTTATGTTATTTAATGTTATTTAATGTTATTTAATGTGATTTAATGTTATTTAATGTTATTTAATGTTATTTAACTTTATTTAACTTTATTTATATGTTATTTAATGTTATTTAATGTTATTTAATGTTATTTAATGTTATTTATGTTATTTAATGTTATTTAATGTTATTTAACTTTATTTAATGTTATTTAATGTTATTTAATGTTATTTAATGTTATTTAATGTTATTTATGTTATTTAATGTTATTTAATGTTAATGTTATTTAATGTTATTTATGTTATTTAATGTTATTTAATGTTATTAAACTTTATTTAATGTTATTTAATGTTATTAAACTTTATTTAATGTTATTTAACTTTATTTAATGTTATTTAATGTTATTAAACTTTATTTAATGTTATTTAACTTTATTTAATGTTATTTAATGTTATTTAATGTTATTTATGTTATTTAATGTTATTTTACTTTATTTAACTTTATTTATATGTTATTTAATGTTATTTAATGTTATTTAATGTTATTTAATGTTATTTATGTTATTTAATGTTATTTAATGTTATTTAATGTTATTTATGTTATTTAATGTTATTTAATGTTATTTAACTTTATTTAATGTTATTTAACTTTATTTAATGTTATTTAATGTTATTTAATGTTATTTAATGTTATTTATGTTATTTAATGTTATTTAATTTTATTTAATGTTATTTATGTTATTTAATGTTGTTGAATGTTAATGTTATTTAATGTTATTTATGTTATTTAATGTTATTTAATGTTATTTAATGTTATTTAACTTTATTTAATGTTATTTAACTTTATTTAATGTTATTTAATGTTATTTAACTTTATTTAATGTTATTTAATGTTATTTAATGGTATTTAATCTTATTTAATGTTATTTATGTTATTTATGTTATTTAATGTTATTTAATGTTATTTAATGTTATTTAATGTTATTTATGTTATTTAATGTTAATGTTATTTAATGTTATTTATGTTATTTAATGTTATTTAATGTTATTTAATGTTATTTAATGTTATTTAACTTTATTTAATGTTATTTAACTTTATTTAATGTTATTTAATGTTATTTAACTTTATTTAATGTTATTTAATGTTATTTAATCTTATTTAATCTTATTTAATGTTATTTATGTTATTTAATGTTATTTAATGTTATTTATGTTATTTAATGTTATTTAATGTTATTTAATGTTATTTAATGTTATTTAACTTTATTTAATGTTATTTAATTTTATTTAATGTTATTTAATGTTATTTATGTTATTTAATGTTATTTAATGTTATTTAATATTATTTAATGTTATTTAACTTTATTTAATGTTATTTAACTTTATTTAATGTTATTTAATGTTATTTATGTTATTTAATGTTATTTAATGTTATTTAATGTTATTTATGTTATTTAATGTTATTTAATGTTATTTAATGTTATTTAATGTTTGTTAACTTTATTTATTGTTATTTAATGTTATTTAACTTTATTTAATGTTATTTAATGTTATTCAATGTTATTTAATCTAATTTAATTTTATTTATGTTATTTAATGTTATTTATGTTATTTAATGTTATTTAATGTTATTTAATGTTATTTAATTTTATTTAATGTTATTTAATGTTATTTATGTTATTTAATGTTATTTAATGTTATTTAATATTATTTAATGTTATTTAACTTTATTTAATGTTATTTAATGTTATTTAATGTTATTTAATGTTATTTATGTTATTTAATGTTATTTAAAGTTAATGTAATTTAATGTTATTTAATGTTATTTAATGTTATTTAATGTTATTAAACTTTATTTAATGTTATTTAATGTTATTAAACTTTATTTAATGTTATTTAACTTTATTTAATGTTATTTAATGTTATTTAATGTTATTTAATGTTATTTATGTTATTTAATGTTATTTAATGTTATTTAATGTTATTTAACTTTATTTAATGTTATTTAATGTTATTTAATGTTATTTAATGTTATTTAATGTTATTTAACTTTATTTAACTTTATTTATATGTTATTTAATGTTATTTAATGTTATTTAATGTTATTTAATGTTATTTAATGTTTGTTAACTTTATTTAATGTTATTTAACTTTATTTAATGTTATTTAATGTTATTTAATATTATTTAATGTTATTCAATGTTATTTAATGTTATTTAATGTTATTTAATGTTATTAAACTTTATTTAATGTTATTTAATGTTATTAAACTTTATTTAATGTTATTTAACTTTATTTAATGTTATTTAATGTTATTTAATGTTATTTAATGTTATTTATGTTATTTAATGTTATTTAATGTTATTTAATGTTATTTAATGTTATTTATGTTATTTAATGTTATTTAACTTTATTTAATGTTATTTAATGTTATTTAATGTTATTTAATGTTATTTAATGTTATTTAATGTTATTTAACCTTATTTAACTTTATTTATATGTTATTTAATGTTATTTAATGTTATTTAATGTTATTTAATGTTTGTTAACTTTATTTAATGTTATTTAACTTTATTTAATGTTATTTAATGTTATTTAATATTATTTAATGTTATTCAATGTTATTTAATGTTATTTAATGTTATTTATTTTATTTAATGTTATTTAATGTTATTAATGTTATTTAATGTTATTTAACTTTATTTAACTTTATGTATATGTTATTTAATGTTATTTAATGTTATTTAATGTTATTTATGTTATTTAATGTTATTTAATGTTATTTAATGTTATTTAACTTTATTTAATGTTATTTATGTTATTTAATGTTATTTAATGTTATTTAATGTTATTTAACTTTATTTAATGCTATTTAACTTTATTTAATGTTATTTAATGTTATTTAATGTTATTTAACTTTATTTAACTTTATTTAATGTTATTTAATGTTATTTAATGTTATTTATGTTATTTAATGTTATTTAATGTTATTTAATGTTATTTAATGTTAATGTTATTTAATGTTATTTATGTTATTTAATGTAATTTAATGTTATTTAATGTTATTTAATGTTATTTAACTTTATTTAATGTTATTTAATGTTATTTAATGTTATTTATGTTATTTAATGTTATTTAATGTTATTAAACTTTATTTAATGTTATTTAACTTTATTTAATGTTATTTAATGTTATTTATGTTATTTAATGTTATTTAATGTTATTTAATGTTATTTATGTTATTTAATGTTATTTAATGTTATTTAATGTGATTTAATGTTATTTAATGTTATTTAATGTTATTTAACTTTATTTAACTTTATTTATATGTTATTTAATGTTATTTAATGTTATTTAATGTTATTTAATGTTATTTATGTTATTTAATGTTATTTAATGTTATTTAACTTTATTTAATGTTATTTAATGTTATTTAATGTTATTTAATGTTATTTAATGTTATTTATGTTATTTAATGTTATTTAATGTTAATGTTATTTAATGTTATTTATGTTATTTAATGTTATTTAATGTTATTAAACTTTATTTAATGTTATTTAATGTTATTAAACTTTATTTAATGTTATTTAACTTTATTTAATGTTATTTAATGTTATTAAACTTTATTTAATGTTATTTAACTTTATTTAATGTTATTTAATGTTATTTAATGTTATTTATGTTATTTAATGTTATTTTACTTTATTTAACTTTATTTATATGTTATTTAATGTTATTTAATGTTATTTAATGTTATTTAATGTTATTTATGTTATTTAATGTTATTTAATGTTATTTAATGTTATTTATGTTATTTAATGTTATTTAATGTTATTTAACTTTATTTAATGTTATTTAACTTTATTTAATGTTATTTAATGTTATTTAATGTTATTTAATGTTATTTATGTTATTTAATGTTATTTAATTTTATTTAATGTTATTTATGTTATTTAATGTTGTTGAATGTTAATGTTATTTAATGTTATTTATGTTATTTAATGTTATTTAATGTTATTTAATGTTATTTAACTTTATTTAATGTTATTTAACTTTATTTAATGTTATTTAATGTTATTTAACTTTATTTAATGTTATTTAATGTTATTTAATGGTATTTAATCTTATTTAATGTTATTTATGTTATTTATGTTATTTAATGTTATTTAATGTTATTTAATGTTATTTAATGTTATTTATGTTATTTAATGTTAATGTTATTTAATGTTATTTATGTTATTTAATGTTATTTAATGTTATTTAATGTTATTTAATGTTATTTAACTTTATTTAATGTTATTTAACTTTATTTAATGTTATTTAATGTTATTTAACTTTATTTAATGTTATTTAATGTTATTTAATCTTATTTAATCTTATTTAATGTTATTTATGTTATTTAATGTTATTTAATGTTATTTATGTTATTTAATGTTATTTAATGTTATTTAATGTTATTTAATGTTATTTAACTTTATTTAATGTTATTTAATTTTATTTAATGTTATTTAATGTTATTTATGTTATTTAATGTTATTTAATGTTATTTAATATTATTTAATGTTATTTAACTTTATTTAATGTTATTTAACTTTATTTAATGTTATTTAATGTTATTTATGTTATTTAATGTTATTTAATGTTATTTAATGTTATTTATGTTATTTAATGTTATTTAATGTTATTTAATGTTATTTAATGTTTGTTAACTTTATTTAATGTTATTTAATGTTATTTAACTTTATTTAATGTTATTTAATGTTATTCAATGTTATTTAATCTAATTTAATTTTATTTATGTTATTTAATGTTATTTATGTTATTTAATGTTATTTAATGTTATTTAATGTTATTTAATTTTATTTAATGTTATTTAATGTTATTTATGTTATTTAATGTTATTTAATGTTATTTAATATTATTTAATGTTATTTAACTTTATTTAATGTTATTTAACTTTATTTAATGTTATTTAATGTTATTTATGTTATTTAATGTTATTTAATGTTATTTAATGTTATTTATGTTATTTAATGTTATTTAATGTTATTTAATGTTATTTAATGTTATTAAACTTTATTTAACTTTATTTATATGTTATTTAATGTTATTTAATGTTATTTAATGTTTGTTAACTTTATTTAATATTATTTAACTTGATTTAATGTTATTTAATGTTTTTTAATATTATTTAATGTTATTCAATGTTATTTAATGTTATTTAATGTTATTTAATGTTATTTATGTTATTTAATGTTATTTAATGTTATTTATGTTATTTAATGTTATTTAATGTTATTTAATGTTATTTATGTTATTTAATTTTATTTAATGTTATTTAACTTTATTTAATGTTATTTAACTTTATTTAATGTGATTTAATGTTATTTAATGTTATTTAATGTTATTTAATGTTATTTAATGTTATTTAACTTTATTTAATGTTATTTAATGTTATTTAATGTTATTTATGTTATTTAATGTTATTTAATGTTATTTAATGTTATTTATGTTATTTAATGTTATTTAATGTTATTTAATATTATTTAATTTTATTTAACTTTATTTAATGTTATTTAACTTTATTTAATGTTATTTAATGTTATTTATGTTATTTAATGTTATTTAATGTTATTTAATGTTATTTATGTTATTTAATGTTATTTAATGTTATTTAATGTTATTTAATGTTATTAAACTTTATTTAACTTTATTTATATGTTATTTAATGTTATTTAATGTTATTTAATGTTATTTAATGTTTGTTAACTTTATTTAATGTTATTTAACTTTATTTAATGTTATTTAATGTTATTTAATATTATTTAATGTTATTCAATGTTATTTAATGTTATTTAATGTTATTTAATGTTATTTATGTTATTTAATGTTATTTAATGTTATTTAATGTTATTTATGTTATTTAATGTTATTTAATGTTATTTAACTTTATTTAATGTTATTTATGTTATTTAATGTTATTTAATGTTATTTAATGTTATTTAATGTTATTTAACTTTATTTAATGTTATTTAATGTTATTTAATGTTATTTATGTTATTTAATGTTATTTAATGTTATTTAATGTTATTTAATGTTATTTAACTTAATTTAACTTTATTTATATGTTATTTAATGTTAATGTTATTTAATGTTATTTATGTTATTTAATGTTATTTAATGTTATTAAACTTTATTTAATGTTATTTAATGTTATTAAACTTTATTTAATGTTATTTAACTTTATTTAATGTTATTTAATGTTATTAAACTTTATTTAATGTTATTTAACTTTATTTAATGTTATTTAATGTTATTTAATGTTATTTATGTTATTTAATGTTATTTTACTTTATTTAACTTTATTTATATGTTATTTAATGTTATTTAATGTTATTTAATGTTATTTAATGTTATTTATGTTATTTAATGTTATTTAATGTTATTTAATGTTATTTATGTTATTTAATGTTATTTAATGTTATTTAACTTTATTTAATGTTATTTAACTTTATTTAATGTTATTTAACTTTATTTAATGTTATTTAATGTTATTTAATGTTATTTAATGTTATTTATGTTATTTAATGTTATTTAATGTTATTTAATGTTATTTAATGTTATTTATGTTATTTAATGTTATTTAATGTTATTTAATGTTATTTAATGTTATTTAACTTTATTTAACGTTATTTAACTTTATTTAACGTTATTTAATGTTATTTAATGTTATTTAATGTTATTTAATGTTATTTATGTTATTTAATGTTATTTAATGTTATTAAACTTTATTTAATGTTATTTAACTTTATTTAATGTTATTTAATGTTATTTAATGTTATTTAATGGTGTTTAATGTTATTTAATGTTATTTAATGTTATTTAATGTTATTTAACTTTATTTAACTTTATTTATATGTTATTTAATGTTATTTAATGTTATTTAATGTTATTTAACTTTATTTAATGTTATTTAACTTTATTTAATGTTATTTAATGTTATTTAATGTTTTTTAATGTTATTTATGTTATTTAATGTTATTTAATGTTATTTAATGTTATTTATGTTATTTAATGTTATTTAATGTTATTTAACTTTATTTAATGTTATTTAATGTTATTTAACTTTATTTAATGTTATTTAATGTTATTTAATCTTATTTAATCTTATTTAATGTTATTTATGTTATTTAATGTTATTTAATGTTATTTATGTTATTTAATGTTATTTAATGTTATTTAATGTTATTTAATGTTATTTAACTTTATTTAATGTTATTTAATTTTATTTAATGTTATTTAATGTTATTTATGTTATTTAATGTTATTTAATGTTATTTAATATTATTTAATGTTATTTAACTTTATTTAATGTTATTTAACTTTATTTAATGTTATTTAATGTTATTTATGTTATTTAATGTTATTTAATGTTATTTAATGTTATTTATGTTATTTAATGTTATTTAATGTTATTTAATGTTATTTAATGTTTGTTAACTTTATTTAATGTTATTTAATGTTATTTAACTTTATTTAATGTTATTTAATGTTATTCAATGTTATTTAATCTAATTTAATTTTATTTATGTTATTTAATGTTATTTATGTTATTTAATGTTATTTAATGTTATTTAATTTTATTTAATGTTATTTAATGTTATTTATGTTATTTAATGTTATTTAATGTTATTTAATATTATTTAATGTTATTTAACTTTATTTAATGTTATTTAACTTTATTTAATGTTATTTAATGTTATTTATGTTATTTAATGTTATTTAATGTTATTTAATGTTATTTATGTTATTTAATGTTATTTAATGTTATTTAATGTTATTTAATGTTATTAAACTTTATTTAACTTTATTTATATGTTATTTAATGTTATTTAATGTTATTTAATGTTTGTTAACTTTATTTAATATTATTTAACTTGATTTAATGTTATTTAATGTTTTTTAATATTATTTAATGTTATTCAATGTTATTTAATGTTATTTAATGTTATTTAATGTTATTTATGTTATTTAATGTTATTTAATGTTATTTATGTTATTTAATGTTATTTAATGTTATTTAATGTTATTTATGTTATTTAATTTTATTTAATGTTATTTAACTTTATTTAATGTTATTTAACTTTATTTAATGTGATTTAATGTTATTTAATGTTATTTAATGTTATTTAATGTTATTTAATGTTATTTAACTTTATTTAATGTTATTTAATGTTATTTAATGTTATTTATGTTATTTAATGTTATTTAATGTTATTTAATGTTATTTAATGTTATTTATGTTATTTAATGTTATTTAATGTTATTTAATATTATTTAATTTTATTTAACTTTATTTAATGTTATTTAACTTTATTTAATGTTATTTAATGTTATTTATGTTATTTAATGTTATTTAATGTTATTTAATGTTATTTATGTTATTTAATGTTATTTAATGTTATTTAATGTTATTTAATGTTATTAAACTTTATTTAACTTTATTTATATGTTATTTAATGTTATTTAATGTTATTTAATGTTATTTAATGTTTGTTAACTTTATTTAATGTTATTTAACTTTATTTAATGTTATTTAATGTTATTTAATATTATTTAATGTTATTCAATGTTATTTAATGTTATTTAATGTTATTTAATGTTATTTATGTTATTTAATGTTATTTAATGTTATTTAATGTTATTTATGTTATTTAATGTTATTTAATGTTATTTAACTTTATTTAATGTTATTTATGTTATTTAATGTTATTTAATGTTATTTAATGTTATTTAATGTTATTTAACTTTATTTAATGTTATTTAATGTTATTTAATGTTATTTATGTTATTTAATGTTATTTAATGTTATTTAATGTTATTTAATGTTATTTAACTTAATTTAACTTTATTTATATGTTATTTAATGTTATTTAATGTTATTTAATGTTTGTTAACTTTATTTAATGTTATTTAACTTTATTTAATGTTATTTATGTTATTTAATGTTATTTAATGTTATTTAATGTTATTTAATGTTATTTATGTTATTTAATGTTATTTAATGTTATTTAACTTTATTTAATGTTATTTAATGTTATTTAACTTTATTTAACTTTATTTATATGTTATTTAATGTTATTTAATGTTATTTAATGTTATTTATGTTATTTAATGTTATTTGATGTTATTTAATGTTATTTAATGTTATTTATGTTATTTAATGTTAATGTTATTTAATGTTATTTAATGTTATTTAATGTTATTAAACTTTAGTTAATGTTATTTAATGTTATTAAACTTTATTTATTGTTATTAAACTTTATTTAATGTTATTTAATGTTATTTAATGTTATTTATGTTATTTATGTTATTTAATGTTATTTAATGTTATTTAATGTTATTTAATGTTATTTAATGTTATTTAATGTTATTTATGTTATTTAATGTTATTTAATGTTATTTAATGTTATTTAACTTAATTTAATGCTATTTAACTTTATTTAACGTTATTTAATGTTATTTAATGTTATTTAATGTTATTTAATGTTATTTAATGTTATTTAACTTTATTTAACTTTATTTATATGTTATTTAATGTTATTTAATGTTATTTAATGTTATTTAATGTTTGTTAACTTTATTTTATGTTATTTAACTTTATTTAATGTTATTTAATGTTATTTAATATTATTTAATGTTATTCAATGTTATTTAATGTTATTTAATGTTATTTAATGTTATTTATGTTATTTAATGTTATTTAATGTTATTTAATGTTATTTATGTTATTTAATGTTATTTAATGTTATTTAATGTTATTTATGTTATTTAATGTTATTTAACTTTATTTAATGTTATTTAATGTTATTTAATGTTATTTATGTTATTTAATGTTATTTAATGTTATTTTATGTTATTTAACTTTATTTAATGTTATTTAATGTTATTTATGTTATTTAATGTTATTTAATGTTATTTAATGTTATTTAACTTTATTTAACTTTATTTATATGTTATTTAATGTTATTTAATGTTATTTAATGTTTGTTAACTTTATTTAATGTTATTTAACTTTATTTAATGTTATTTATGTTATTTAATGTTATTTAATGTTATTTAATGTTATTTAATGTTATTTATGTTATTTAATGTTATTTAATGTTATTTAATGTTATTTAATGTTATTTATGTTATTTAATGTTATTTAATGTTATTTATGTTATTTAATGTTATTTAATGTTATTTAATGTTATTTAACTTTATTTAATGTTATTTCATGTTATTTAATGTTATTTATGTTATTAATGTGATTTAATGTTATTTAAATGTTATTTAACTTTATTTAATGTAATTTAATGTTATTTAATATTATTTAATGTTATTTAATGTTATTTATGTTATTTAATGTTATTTAATGTTATTTAATGTTATTTATGTTATTTAATGTTATTTAATGTTATTTAACTTTATTTAATGTTATTTAATGTTATTTAATGTTATTTAATGTTATTTATGTTATTTAATGTTATTTAAAGTTAATGTTATTTAATGTTATTTAATGTTATTTAATGTTATTAAACTTTATTTAATGTTATTTAATGTTATTAAACTTTATTTAATGTTATTTTACTTTATTTAATGTTATTTAATGTTATTTAATGTTATGTATGTTATTTAATGTTATTTAATGTTATTTAATGTTATTTAATGTTATTTATGTTATTTAATGTTATTTAATGTTATTTAATGTTATTTATGTTATTTAATGTTATTTAATGTTATTTATGTTTTTTAATGTTATTTAATGTTATTTAATGTTTGTTAACTTTATTTAATGTTATTTAACTTTATTTAATGTTATTTAATGTTATTTAATATTATTTAATGTTATTCAATGTTATTTAATGTTATTTAATGTTATTTATTTTATTTAGTGTTATTTAATGTTATTTAATGTTATTTAATGTTATTTAACTTTATTTAACTTTATTTATATGTTATTTAATGTTATTTAATGTTATTTATGTTATTTAATGTTATTTAATGTTATTTAATGTTATTTATGTTATTTAATGTTATTTAATGTTATTTAATGTTATTTAACTTTATTTAACTTTATTTATATGTTATTTAATGTTATTTAATGTTATTTAATGTTTGTTAACTTTATTTAATGTTATTTAACTTTATTTAATGTTATTTATGTTATTTAATGTTATTTAATGTTATTTAATGTTATTTATGTTATTTAATGTTATTTAATGTTATTCAATGTTATTTAATGTTATTTAATGTTATTTAATGTTATTTATGTTATTTAATGTTATTTAACTTTATTTAATGTTATTTAACTTTATTTAACTTTATTTATATGTTATTTAATGTTATTTAATGTTATTTAATGTTTGTTAACTTTATTTAATGTTATTTAACTTTATTTAATGTTATTTATGTTATTTAATGTTATTTAATGTTATTTAATGTTATTTATGTTATTTAATGTTATTTAATGTTATTTAATGTTATTCAATGTTATTTAATGTTATTTAATGTTATTTAATGTTATTTATGTTATTTAATGTTATTTAATGTTATTTAATGTTATTTAATGTTATTTAATGTTATTTAACTTTATTTAATGTTATTTAATGTTATTTAATGTTATTTAATGTTATTTAACTTTATTTAATGTTATTTAACTTTATTTAATGTTATTTAATGTTATTTAATGTTATTTATGTTATTTAATGTTATTTAATGTTATTTAATGTTATTTAACTTTATTTAACTTTATTTATATGTTATTTAATGTTATTTAATGTTATTTAATGTTTGTTAACTTTATTTAATGTTATTTAACTTTATTTAATGTTATTTATGTTATTTAATGTTATTTAATGTTATTTAATGTTATTTAATGTTATTTATGTTATTTAATGTTATTTAATGTTATTTAATGTTATTTAACTTTATTTAATGTTATTTAATGTTATTTAACTTTATTTAACTTTATTTATATGTTATTTAATGTTATTTAATGTTATTTAATGTTATTTATGTTATTTAATGTTATTTGATGTTATTTAATGTTATTTAATGTTAATTAATGTTATTTAATGTTATTTATGTTATTTAATGTTAATGTTATTTAATGTTATTTAATGTTATTTAATGTTATTTAATGTTATTTAATGTTATTAAACTTTAGTTAATGTTATTTAATGTTATTCAACTTTATTTAATGTTATTTAATGTTATTTAACTTTATTTAACTTTATTTATATGTTATTTAATGTTATTTAATGTTATTTAACTTTATTTAACTTTATTTATATGTTATTTAATGTTATTTAATGTTATTTAATGTTATTTAATGTTATTTATGTTATTTAATGTTATTTAATGTTATTAATGTTATTTAACTTTATTTAATGTTATTTATGTTATTTAATGTTATTTAATATTATTTAATGTTATTTAACTTAATTTAATGCTATTTAACTTTATTTAATGTTATTTAATGTTATTTAATGTTATTTAATGTTACTTATGTTATTTAATGTTATTTAATGTTATTAAAATTTATTTAATGTTATTTAACTTTATTTAATGTTATTTAATGTTATTTAATGTTATTTAATGTTATTTATGTTATTTAATGTTATTTAATGTTATTTAATGTTATTTATGTTATTTAATGTTATTTAATGTTATTTAATGTTATTTATATGTTATTTAATGTTATTTAATGTTATTTAATGTTATTTAACGTTATTTATGTTATTTAACTTTATTTAATGTTATTTGTGTTATTTAATGTTATTTGTGTTATTTAATGTTATTTAATGTTATTTAATGTTATTTAATGTTATTTATGTTATTTAATGTTATTTAATGTTATTTAATGTTATTTAACTTTATTTAATGTTATTTAACTTTATTTAATGTTATTTAATGTTATTTAATGTTATTTAATGTTATTTATGTTATTTAATGTTATTTAATGTTATTTAATGTTATTTATGTTATTTAATGTTAATGTTATTTAATGTTATTTATGTTATTTAATGTTATTTAATGTTATTTAATGTTATTTAATGTTATTTAACTTTATTTAATGTTATTTAACTTTATTTAATGTTATTTAATGTTATTTAACTTTATTTAATGTTATTTAATGTTATTTAATCTTATTTAATCTTATTTAATGTTATTTATGTTATTTAATGTTATTTAATGTTATTTATGTTATTTAATGTTATTTAATGTTATTTAATGTTATTTAATGTTATTTAACTTTATTTAATGTTATTTAATTTTATTTAATGTTATTTAATGTTATTTATGTTATTTAATGTTATTTAATATTATTTAATGTTATTTAACTTTATTTAATGTTATTTAACTTTATTTAATGTTATTTAATGTTATTTATGTTATTTAATGTTATTTAATGTTATTTAATGTTATTTATGTTATTTAATGTTATTTAATGTTATTTAATGTTATTTAATGTTATTTAATGTTTGTTAACTTTATTTAATGTTATTTAATGTTATTTAACTTTATTTAATGTTATTTAATGTTATTCAATGTTATTTAATCTTATTTAATGTTATTTATGTTATTTAATGTTATTTATGTTATTTAATGTTATTTAATGTTATTTAATGTTATTTAACTTTATTTAATGTTATTTAATTTTATTTAATGTTATTTATGTTATTTAATGTTATTTAATGTTATTTAATATTATTTAATGTTATTTAACTTTATTTAATGTTATTTAACTTTATTTAATGTTATTTAATGTTATTTATGTTATTTAATGTTATTTAATGTTATTTAATGTTATTTATGTTATTTAATGTTATTTAATGTTATTTAATGTTATTTAATGTTATTAAACTTTATTTAACTTTATTTATATGTTATTTAATGTTATTTAATGTTATTTAATGTTTGTTAACTTTATTTAATATTATTTAACTTTATTTAATGTTATTTAATGTTTTTTAATATTATTTAATGTTATTCAATGTTATTTAATGTTATTTAATGTTATTTAATGTTATTTATGTTATTTAATGTTATTTAATGTTATTTAATGTTATTTATGTTATTTAATTTTATTTAATGTTATTTAACTTTATTTAATGTTATTTAACTTTATTTAATGTGATTTAATGTTATTTAATGTTATTTAATGTTATTTAATGTTATTTAATGTTATTTAACTTTATTTAATGTTATTTAATGTTATTTAATGTTATTTATGTTATTTAATGTTATTTAATGTTATTTAATGTTATTTAATGTTATTTATGTTATTTAATGTTATTTAATGTTATTTAATATTATTTAATTTTATTTAACTTTATTTAATGTTATTTAACTTTATTTAATGTTATTTAATGTTATTTATGTTATTTAATGTTATTTAATGTTATTTAATGTTATTTATGTTATTTAATGTTATTTAATGTTATTTAATGTTATTAAACTTTATTTAACTTTATTTATATGTTATTTAATGTTATTTAATGTTATTTAATGTTATTTAATGTTTGTTAACTTTATTTAATGTTATTTAACTTTATTTAATGTTATTTAATGTTATTTAATATTATTTAATGTTATTCAATGTTATTTAATGTTATTTAATGTTATTTAATGTTATTTATGTTTTTTAATGTTATTTAATGTTATTTAATGTTATTTATGTTATTTAATGTTATTTAATGTTATTTAACTTTATTTAATGTTATTTATGTTATTTAATGTTATTTAATGTTATTTAATGTTATTTAATGTTATTTAACTTTATTTAATGTTATTTAATGTTATTTATGTTATTTAATGTTATTTAATGTTATTTAATGTTATTTAATGTTATTTAACTTAATTTAACTTTATTTATATGTTATTTAATGTTATTTAATGTTATTTAATGTTTGTTAACTTTATTTAATGTTATTTAACTTTATTTAATGTTATTTATGTTATTTAATGTTATTTAATGTTATTTAATGTTATTTATGTTATTTGATGTTATTTAATGTTATTTAATGTTATTTAACTTTATTTAATGTTATTTAATGTTATTTAACTTTATTTAACTTTATTTATATGTTATTTAATGTTATTTAATGTTATTTAATGTTATTTATGTTATTTAATGTTATTTGATGTTATTTAATGTTATTTAATGTTATTTAATGTTATTAAACTTTAGTTAATGTTATTTAATGTTATTAAACTTTATTTATTGTTATTAAACTTTATTTAATGTTATTTAATGTTATTTAATGTTATTTAATGTTATTTATGTTATTTAATGTTATTTAATGTTATTTAATGTTATTTAATGTTATTTAACTTTATTTAATGTTATTTATGTTATTTAATGTTATTTAATGTTACTTAATGTTATTTAACTTAATTTAATGCTATTTAACTTTATTTAACGTTATTTAATGTTATTTAATGTTATTTAATGTTATTTAACTTTATTTAACTTTATTTATATGTTATTTAATGTTATTTAATGTTATTTAATGTTATTTAATGTTATTAAATGTTTGTTAACTTTATTTTATGTTATTTAACTTTATTTAATGTTATTTAATGTTATTTAATATTATTTAATGTTATTCAATGTTATTTAATGTTATTTAATGTTATTTAATGTTATTTATGTTATTTAATGTTATTTAATGTTATTTAATGTTATTTATGTTATTTAATGTTATTTAATGTTATTTAATGTTATTTATGTTATTTAATGTTATTTAATGTTATTTAACTTTATTTAATGTTATTTAATGTTATTTAATGTTATTTATGTTATTTAATGTTATTTAATGTTATTTTATGTTATTTAATGTTATTTAACTTTATTTAACTTTATTTATATGTTATTTAATGTTATTTAATGTTATTTAATGTTTGTTAACTTTATTTAATGTTATTTAACTTTATTTAATGTTATTTAACTTTATTTAATGTTATTTAATGTTATTTAATGTTATTTAATGTTATTTAACTTTATTTAACTTTATTTATATGTTATTTAATGTTATTTAATGTTATTTAATGTTTGTTAACTTTATTTAATGTTATTTAACTTTATTTAATGTTATTTAACTTTATTTAATGTTATTTAATGTTATTTAATGTTATTTAATGTTATTTAATGTTATTTATGTTATTTAATGTTATTTAATGTTATTTAATGTTATTTAATGTTATTTATGTTATTTAATGTTATTTAATGTTATTTAATGTTATTTAATGTTATTTAACTTTATTTAACGTTATTTAACTTTATTTAACGTTATTTAATGTTATTTAATGTTATTTAATGTTATTTAATGTTATTTATGTTATTTAATGTTATTTAATGTTATTAAACTTTATTTAATGTTATTTAACTTTATTTAATGTTATTTAATGTTATTTAATGTTATTTAATGGTGTTTAATGTTATTTAATGTTATTTAATGTTATTTAATGTTATTTAACTTTATTTAACTTTATTTATATGTTATTTAATGTTATTTAATGTTATTTAATGTTATTTAACTTTATTTAATGTTATTTAACTTTATTTAATGTTATTTAATGTTATTTAATGTTTTTTAATGTTATTTATGTTATTTAATGTTATTTAATGTTATTTAATGTTATTTATGTTATTTAATGTTATTTAATGTTATTTAATGTTATTTAATGTTATTTATGTTGTTTAATGTTATTTAATGTTATTTAATGTTATTTAATGTTATTTATGTTATTTAATGTTATTTAATGTTATTTATGTTATTTAATGTTATTTAATGTTATTTAATGTTATTTATGTTATTTAATGTTATTTAATGTTATTTAACTTTATTTAATGTTATTTAATGTTATTTAATGTTATTTAATGTTATTTATGTTATTTAATGTTATTTAATGTTAATTAATGTTATTTAATGTTATTAAATGTTATTTATGTTATGTTATTTATGTTATGTTATTTAATGTTATTTAATTTAGAATTAGGTTGGGAAACTATTAAACAACATTAAATAAATGTTGTTTAATAGTTTCCCAACCTAATTCTAAATTATACAAATATTATCAATGCTGACTTGAAAAAATTAATTAAGTAGTAATTAACCGCCCCCCCCCCTCTCTTACGTTTACAAAAATTCTCACAGACGGACAGACAGACAGAATGACAGACAGACAGAATGACAGACAGACAGATAGCTTGTGTTGCGTTTCACCTTGTTTCATTATTTGCACCCACCCCTATCCTCAATGGGGTTAAAATAGGGAACGACAGTTGCTGTTCTTGGTTTGGGGGGGGGGGGGGGGCAAAAAACAAAACTGCAATCCTGCAGGTTACCGAACAGCTGCGACCAACGAAGAGGACTTCACGCAGACCAGACAATCCTGAGGCACGATCTTCGTGAGCTCGATGCAGAAGTCGGACTCGCTTAACAACAACAAAGCCACAACAACAACAGAACTCATTTGGAAGCATTTGTACGAGAGATAAGGGTGGAGTGAAGAGTAAGTGAGAAATGCCCGGTCACCTTCATATCTTCAACTTCTTCTTCTTCTTCTTCGTCTTCTTCTTCTACGTCTTCTTCGTCTTCTTTGTCTTCTTCTTCTTCTTCCCACCCGCCCAACCGCACCTTCTTCTTTATCAATATCTTTCACAAAAAACGAAAATGTCACTCAGTTTCAAAACCTGACAAACTGGCTCAGAATTTTTTGTTCCCCCCCCCCCCCAAACTGTGTCAACTGAGAAGTAGATTTCACCTCTGCTTCAGACAGACTGTTACCAATCTAATATATAGAGAAAATTGGACCAAATGGATGTGAGGCACTCCAGAATGAGCAACAACGAAAGGACACATTTTGCCTTAACAGCATTTTATTTTCACTTTCGGTTGAATTTTGAACAAAACAATATGTCGTATTTAAAAAAAAGGAGTCGGTTTTACAAACAGTTTTGTTAATAGATTAAAAAAAATACATAGTTTTATTTACAAGCACGTTTTGTTATATGCACATTTTTAATAAATAAAAACAGTTATTTAAAAGCGTTTTGTTTTGTAAACTTTGGAGATTCATAAAAATTTAAAAAAATATTGCTTTATTTACTAAACCTTTTATTTAAGCAAAATGTATAAACAAGCGAAACAAACAAGTATAAAAAACAACATTTAAATTAAAAAAATGCTGTACAGAGATGATGTCACACAATTTGAAAAAATATTTTTTTAAAACATTGGATCGTATAAAAAAAATATTTTTAAATGTTGGATTTTTCGCTATAAGATAAGCGATAAAACCAGAAATCAAAAATCAGTTTTAAGACAACATGTGTCCTTTTGGTTGGTATTCATTCTGGAGTGCCCCAAATCCATTTGATTCCGAAAATATTTCTTATATATTTACCATGGAAGTTTCAGTTTATTTTCGTTCCTCGTAATATGTTCTATTTGTATTTCTAGTTGTGTTTACAAAGTGTTATTCTATTTCAACGTACCTGGGCTTGGTCGGTGTTTCCTGGTTTCTGCACTTAAAAATATTTCTTAATATTTAAGCAGTTTACATAGTGTGTTGTGCTTTGTATGGTGTCGATTCTCCCTTTGATTCTAATTTCTCCTATTATTTTTTTCCAGTTTCTTTTTTTGTTTTTCAGAACTGTTTCTAGTGCTCCTACAATTATTGGTATCACTGTATTTTTATTCAGGTTCCATATCCCTATGAGCTGTCTGGCAAGTTTCATGTGTTTGCTTAGGTTTCTGTCTCATTCAGTTTCACTCTGTCAACTGCTGGGATGGCAAAATCTACTATTAGGCAGATTTTTTCATTCTTTTTGACTATTATTATGTTTGGTCTTCTTACTTGAATGAATTTGTCCATTTGTATTTCCATGTCCTCGAGGGTTTTATGATTTTCATTTTCCAATATTGACTCTGGTGTGTACACGTACCTTCAAAGTGCTGTCGTTTGCACAATTCCCAGGATACTATCTTCCCAACCTAGTCATATCTATTTTTATGTTCCTTTTAGGCTAGCTTACTACATTCACTTCTGATGTGGTATACTGTTTCGGCTCTTTATATACAGAGTCTACATTTACTATTTTCCTGCATCTTGTCTATTTTTTGCTTTTATGTAGTTTGTTCTTATTGTGTTGTTTTGTGTAGCTATCAATAGTGATTCTGTTCTATGAACAACGATTAGAAGCATTCAACCTCCAACCTCATTGGAGCATAGGCGGCTGCGTGGCAATATCCTCGTTACATCTTCTTAACACCAACTCTGCAGACAGGGCACCGCGGAAACTCAGAGAAGTTGTACCTGAGATAATTCTGGCTTAATTGTCGGAAGACGTCTTTTTTGGTTTGATTTGCTGAACAATGAAACAGGCTGCTTTTCTAAAAATAAATTAGTAAGTAGTTCCGATTTACCTACCTCCCCACGAGGGAAAACTTAAATACTAGGTCAGTTTTTAATATGGGGAAAATCCATCTCCCCCAGAAAGGAGCACTTTGGATTAGGTGAAAAATAAAAATTGCCTCAGACGAGAAAGATTTCTCCTCTGACCGAAGACAGACCAGACGCAACACTTTGATCCTAGTCTGACGGCTAACAAAGTATACATAATCTAATTACGGAAAAATAACTAACTACCTTCGTTTCGTTGCAGAGCAATTTTTAAAAGAAAAAGCATGTAATTTACAAGTGTTTTTGTTATAATTTAAATATTTCGGACAATCATCTGTCCTTTATCAAAAAATGTTTTTCTTGATAAATACAAGTAGACAACCTTTTGAAACAACTGCACATTAGATACCTTACAAGTATTTTTCATTATGAGTTTTTCCGTTAGAAAGAAATTTTGTTCATGGAAGTTTCATTTAGTTTTAGATAGAGGAAGTAAGGAACATTCTTTACAGTGGTTGTAGGTAGACGAGTACTGTAGTTTGCTTGAATCATTGTGATTATATATTTGTGTTAGAGCAAACCTCTACTATAAAGATTCTTATATAACACAAATATTTTTATATAACAATGTATAGGAGTTGTTCTTACTAGTAAGCAATAAGAACAACTCCTAATATTGTATATAGTAAAACGAAAAGGTCATCGCACGAAGGAAAACAAACTCTCTTTTAACACAACAACAAAAGGGGTTTATTTTATATTGTCTATACCGAGCTATCTGGTGGAGGTCAAAGACCTTGTAGCATTACCTCCTTTTCCCAACACAGACTCACAACCAGAAAGCGTTTTCAGACTTGAGTTGTCTGCACTTTGAAGAAGCCAGGTGGCATTACTATTGTGACTATTTAATTAAAAACTTCTTTTTTTTTTAATCTGTAAAGTTTACAAACCAAAACCTTTTTGTAAACAAATCTGCGGAAGCAACCGGAAGTAAAAGATCAAGACGCTGGTGTCGACCAAGCATATGTATTTTTGGTATTTGCTGATTCTGGGGTGCCCCAAGTCTAATTGATCCGTTTACTCAAAGTGAATGACAGGCTTCTTGTTGTTCCTTATGAACTTCAGGCACCGCTGAGAAAGAAATGAAGATGAAGGAGCAAGACGAAATGGGAAAATGTGGTGGTCGATTGACAAAGAAGCTGTTGTTTCTGTAGACGAAACGGAGGACAGGGAAGCAGTCACAGAATCAAACAGCAAACTTGCACCATGACTCAGTTCCATACACTAGGAGGATACACTAGGATGCATCAGACAAACATAAAGCATAAAAAGTATTAGTTGTAAGTCGAACCAACAGATTACGATTATTCATTTTGACTCTCTCTCTCTCTCTCTCTCTCTCTCTCTCTCTCTCTCTCTCTCTCTCTCTCTCTCTCATATATATATATATATATATATATATATATATGAAAGAGAGAGAGAGAGACTAGAAAAAAATGTGACACTTTGAGTCATCTATTAAGCTCGGGTTAGATTGTTGGCATCAGTAAAAAGTGAGTTTGCAAAGCCAGTTAAATTTTAAAAACATAAAAACGCAAAATCCAAAATTAGTCTCTTTCTGTTCCCTATATCTCCCTCCTCTCTCTCTCTCTCTCTCTCTCTCTCTCGTCTTCCTCTTCTTCAGCTATAGGTTAAATAGTATTAATACTTGTGGTGACATTCCCTATTGTTCATAATGTACCATTCCAATCAGTTTTATAGCTAGTTTCATTACTTTCAACTGTTAATAAACAGAGAGAGAGGGGGGGGAGAAAATGGGGGAGACGGAAGCAAAAGTGATAGGGTTCTGTCTAACGTAGTATAGATCCCTGTAGCATTTATCTCTCTTAACCAGCCTTTTTTCCTTAGGAAATTCCTTCAGACTTGTCATCACCGTGATCCTTCTGGTGCCTACCCCCTGATGTATTGTAGCTGTCCCCTTCACGTCCACATGACGCAGTTTTCTATCTCTTTAAATATGCTGACGTTTTGAGCATCGTCGGTAAGAAATATTGCCTTTCTTCTCTCTAAGAATAGAATTAAACTGTATTTGTATTATTTTTTAGTATCATTTTCGTATTTAGCGTAATTTGTTTACTATTTTCCGAAGTGTGAACCTATATTTCTTCTCGCTCGTAACTCGACTATCTCCGAGCATAATTTATATTTTCTCCTTTCTAGCATTATTTTTATGCTCAAATATTTTATATTCTGCAATTTTATTAAGCTTACGGCCCTGTATAAGTTTTATTAGACTCATCGTTTCTGTTACGTCTTCATTTTGTATTTATGTGTTTCTGAAACTATGTTTTCATTCTTTTAAAGTTTTACCATTGTCGAGGATCAATAAACCTGTGGCTAAAATATACCATGCATCAGAGTCTTGATTGTCGATTGCCTTGTTTGGGGTGAAATATGTTAAAAAAAAAGAAGCAAATTGCAAATTATGGCTAATTAGAACAATTACAGTTTTTTTTTCAAACATAACTCAGTCTCAATACGAAGGAATATTTTAACATGTATTTTGTGTGATTAAAATATATAGCAAAATATTTTAACATGTATTTTGTGTGATTAAAATATATAGCAAAATATTTTAACATGTATTTTGTGTGATTAAAATATATAGCAAAATATTTTAACATGTATTTTGTGTGATTAAAATATATAGCAAAATATTTTAACATGTATTTTGTGTGATTAAAATATATAGCAAAATATTTTAACATGTATTTTGTGTGATTAAAATATATAGCAAAATATTTTAACATGTATTTTGTGTGATTAAAATATATAGCAAAATATTTTAACATGTATTTTGTGTGATTAAAATATATAGCAAAATATTTTAACATGTATTTTGTGTGATTAAAATATATAGCAAAATATTTTAACATATATTTTGTGTGATTAAAATATATAGCAAAATATTTTAACATGTATTTTGTGTGATTAAAATATATAGCAAAATATTTTAACATATATTTTGTGTGATTAAAATATATAGCAAAATATTTTAACATGTATTTTGTGTGATTAAAATATATAGCAAAATATTTTAACATGTATTTTGTGTGATTAAAATATATAGCAAAATATTTTAACATATATTTTGTGTGATTAAAATATATAGCAAAATATTTTAACATGTATTTTGTGTGATTAAAATATATAGCAAAATATTTTAACATATATTTTGTGTGATTAAAATATATAGCAAAATATTTTAACATGTATTTTGTGTGATTAAAATATATAGCAAAATATTTTAACATGTATTTTGTGTGATTAAAATATATAGCAAAATATTTTAACATGTATTTTGTATGATTAAAATATATAGCAAAATATTTTAACATGTATTTTGTGTGATTAAAATATATAGCAAAATATTTTAACATGTATTTTGTGTGATTAAAATATATAGCAAAATATTTTAACATGTATTTTGTGTGATTAAAATATATAGCAAAATATTTTAACATGTATTTTGTGTGATTAAAATATATAGCAAAATATTTTAACATATATTTTGTGTGATTAAAATATATAGCAAAATATTTTAACATGTATTTTGTGTGATTAAAATATATAGCAAAATATTTTAACATGTATTTTGTGTGATTAAAATATATAGCAAAATATTTTAACATGTATTTTGTGTGATTAAAATATATAGCAAAATATTTTAACATGTATTTTGTGTGATTAAAATATATAGCAAAATATTTTAACATATATTTTGTGTGATTAAAATATATAGCAAAATATTTTAACATGTATTTTGTGTGATTAAAATATATAGCAAAATATTTTAACATGTATTTTGTGTGATTAAAATATATAGCAAAATATTTTAACATGTATTTTGTGTGATTATAATATATAGCAAAATATTTTAACATGTATTTTGTGTGATTAAAATATATAGCAAAATATTTTAACATGTATTTTGTGTGATTAAAATATATAGCAAAATATTTTAACATATATTTTGTGTGATTAAAATATATAGCAAAATATTTTAACATGTATTTTGTGTGATTAAAATATATAGCAAAATATTTTAACATGTATTTTGTGTGATTAAAATATATAGCAAAATATTTTAACATGTATTTTGTATGATTAAAATATATAGCAAAATATTTTAACATGTATTTTGTGTGATTAAAATATATAGCAAAATATTTTAACATGTATTTTGTGTGATTAAAATATATAGCAAAATATTTTAACATGTATTTTGTGTGATTAAAATATATAGCAAAATATTTTAACATGTATTTTGTGTGATTAAAATATATAGCAAAATATTTTAACATGTATTTTGTGTGATTAAAATATATAGCAAAATATTTTAACATATATTTTGTGTGATTAAAATATATAGCAAAATATTTTAACATGTATTTTGTGTGATTAAAATATATAGCAAAATATTTTAACATGTATTTTGTGTGATTAAAATATATAGCAAAATATTTTAACATGTATTTTGTGTGATTAAAATATATAGCAAAATATTTTAACATGTATTTTGTGTGATTAAAATATATAGCAAAATATTTTAACATGTATTTTGTGTGATTAAAATATATAGCAAAATATTTTAACATGTATTTTGTGTGATTAAAATATATAGCAAAATATTTTAACATATATTTTGTGTGATTAAAATATATAGCAAAATATTTTAACATGTATTTTGTGTGATTAAAATATATAGCAAAATATTTTAACATGTATTTTGTGTGATTAAAATATATAGCAAAATATTTTAACATGTATTTTGTGTGATTATAATATATAGCAAAATATTTTAACATGTATTTTGTGTGATTAAAATATATAGCAAAATATTTTAACATATATTTTGTGTGATTAAAATATATAGCAAAATATTTGAATATGTATTTTGTGTGATTAAAATATATAGCAAAATATTTTAACATGTATTTTGTGTGATTAAAATATATAGCAAAATATTTTAACATATATTTTGTGTGATTAAAATATATAGCAAAATATTTTAACATGTATTTTGTGTGATTAAAATATATAGCGAAAAAGCTTGAAGGAAACAAACGTTGATTTACTCAACTTTAGTATAATAATAGATGATATGATAAATCCGCGTTTACTTTTGGTGCAATTAAAAATGTGTTTCTCAGCTAAAAATGATGAACTTCCTGACATTCGAAAAAAAAGACTAGCCATATAGAAACTGCAAAAGTTTGTAAATTATAGGTGTTAGTATAATTGTTTTTAATGTTTCGACCAGTCCCCTGTCCTTTATCAGGAAATGTATTTTGAGATAAAAGTTGATTGAATATATAACTTTTATGAAAAACTGGACATTTTCAACTGTTCTTTGATAACACTTCTGTGCCGTTCAAATGTATAATTTTATGTGGCGCTGTCCATACACATAAGTATGCCAGCTGCACATAAAATTATACATTTGAACGGCAAAGAGAATTTCTCAGAATGGGTATTCTATCAGTTAATAATAAAAATAATTTACCTAATAGAACAGTTTTGCACCACTTTAATGAAGATTAAAATCCAAATTATATATCCTACTAAACCTTATAGAAAGAAAGCTTTGTCCAATTTTGTTAAAAATCAATTAAATCATTTTAAATCCATAAAAAATGTCTAAAATTTGTGGCTTAAAATTAAGGACTCTTAAAAAGAAATTGAAATTCATAGAATCTTGTTTCATTGGGATCTAATAACTATTGATAAAATTTTATGCAAATCTGAAATATTTGAATTTTCAAATGGGAAGTTGTGCCCATATAATGCTCCAAAGAAATTTCAGTTTCTTTGGAGCATTATATGGGCACAACTTCCCATTTGAAAATTCAAATATTTCAGATTTGCATAAAATGTTATCAATAGTTATTAGACCCCAATGAAACAAGATTCCATGAATTTCAATTTCGAATATTATTTAATTAGGAATATTTATTAATTGATATCTAATACCTATGGTGAAAAATTGCATCAGAATTGGAGGTATCTGAATTTTCATTAACTGATATCTAATACCTATGGCTAAAAATTGCATACAAATTGGAGGTATCTGAATTTTCATTAATTGATATCTAATACCTATGGTTAAAAATTGCATCAAAATTGGTAGTATCTGAATTTTCATTAATTGATATCTAATACCTATGGTTAAAAATTTCATCAAAATTGGAGGTATCTGAATTTTCATTAATTGATATCTAATACCTATGGCTAAAAATTGCATCAAAATTGGAGGTATCTGAATTTTCATTAATTGATATCTAATACCTATGGCTAAAAATTGCATCAAAATTGGAGGTATCTGAATTTTCATTAATTGATATCTAATACCTATGGCTAAAAATTTAATCAAAATTAGAGGTATCTGAATTTTCATTAATTTATATCTAATACCTATGGTTAAAAATTTCATCAAAATTGGAGGTATCTGAATTTTTATTAATTTATATCTAATACCTATGGCTAAAAATTGCATCAAAATTGGAGGTATCTGAATTTTCATTAATTGATATCTAATACCTATGGCTAAAAATTGCATCAAAATTGGAGGTATCTGAATTTTCATTAATTGATATCTAATACCTATGGCTAAAAATTGCATCAAAATTGGAGGTATCTGAATTTTCATTAATTGATATCTAATACCTATGGCTAAAAATTTCATCAAAATTAGAGGTATCTGAATTTTCATTAATTTATATCTAATACCTATGGTTAAAAATTTCATCAAAATTGGAGGTATCTGAATTTTTATTAATTTATATCTAATACCTATGGCTAAAAATTTCATCAAAATTGGAGGTATCTGAATTTTCATTAATTGATATCTAATACCTATGGCTAAAAATTTAATCAAAATTAGAGGTATCTGAATTTTCATTAATTTATATCTAATACCTATGGCTAAAAATTTCATCAAAATTGGAGGTATCTGAATTTTTATTAATTTATATCTAATACCTATGGCTAAAAATTGCATCAGAATTGGAGGTATCTGAATTTTCATTAACTGATATCTAATACCTATGGCTAAAAATTGCATACAAATTGGAGGTATCTGAATTTTCATTAATTGATATCTAATACCTATGGTTAAAAATTGCATCAAAATTGGTAGTATCTGAATTTTCATTAATTGATATCTAATACCTATGGTTAAAATTTCATCAAAATTGGAGGTATCTGAATTTTCATTAATTGATATCTAATACCTATGGCTAAAAATTGCATCAAAATTGGAGGTATCTGAATTTTCATTAATTGATATCTAATACCTATGGCTAAAAATTGCATCAAAATTGGAGGTATCTGAATTTTCATTAATTGATATCTAATACCTATGGCTAAAAATTTAATCAAAATTAGAGGTATCTGAATTTTCATTAATTTATATCTAATACCTATGGTTAAAAATTTCATCAAAATTGGAGGTATCTGAATTTTTATTAATTTATATCTAATACCTATGGCTAAAAATTGCATCAAAATTGGAGGTATCTGAATTTTCATTAATTGATATCTAATACCTATGGCTAAAAATTGCATCAAAATTGGAGGTATCTGAATTTTCATTAATTGATATCTAATACCTATGGCTAAAAATTGCATCAAAATTGGAGGTATCTGAATTTTCATTAATTGATATCTAATACCTATGGCTAAAAATTTCATCAAAATTAGAGGTATCTGAATTTTCATTAATTTATATCTAATACCTATGGTTAAAAATTTCATCAAAATTGGAGGTATCTGAATTTTTATTAATTTATATCTAATACCTATGGCTAAAAATTTCATCAAAATTGGAGGTATCTGAATTTTCATTAATTGATATCTAATACCTATGGCTAAAAATTTAATCAAAATTAGAGGTATCTGAATTTTCATTAACTGATATCTAATACCTATGGCTAAAAATTTCATCAAAATTGGAGGTATCTGAATTTTCATTAATTTATATCTAATACCTATGGCTAAAAATTTCATCAAAATTGGAGGTATCTGAATTTTCATTAATTGATATCTAATACCTATGGCTAAAAATTTCATCAAAATTGGAGGTATCTGAATTTTTATTAATTTATATCTAATACCTATGGCTAAAAATTTCATCAAAATTGGAAGTATCTGAATTTTCATTAATTGATATCTAATACCTATGGCTAAAAATTTCATCAAAATTGGAGGTATCTGAATTTTTATTAATTTATATCTAATACCTATGGCTAAAAATTTCATCAAAATTGGAGGTATCTGAATTTTTATTAATTTATATCTAATACCTATGGCTAAAAATTTCATCAAAATTGGAGGTATCTGAATTTTTATTAATTGATATCTAATACCTATGGCTAAAAATTTCATCAAAATTGGAGGTATCTGAATTTTTATTAATTTATATCTAATACCTATGGCTAAAAATTTCATCAAAATTGGAGGTATCTGAATTTTCATTAATTGATATCTAATACCTATGGCTAAAAATTTAATCAAAATTAGAGGTATCTGAATTTTCATTAATTTATATCTAATACCTATAGTTAAAAATTTCATCAAAATTGGAGGTATCTGAATTTTTATTAATTTATATCTAATACCTATGGCTAAAAATTGCATCAAAATTGGAGGTATCTGAATTTTCATTAATTGATATCTAATACCTATGGCTAAAAATTTAATCAAAATTAGAGGTATCTGAATTTTCATTAATTTATATCTAATACCTATGGTTAAAAATTTCATCAAAATTGGAGGTATCTGAATTTTTATTAATTTATATCTAATACCTATGGCTAAAAATTTCATCAAAATTGGAGGTATCTGAATTTTCATTAATTGATATCTAATACCTATGGCTAAAAATTTCATCAAAATTGGAGGTATCTGAATTTTTATTAATTTATATCTAATACCTATGGCTAAAAATTTCATCAAAATTGGAGGTATCTGAATTTTTATTAATTTATATCTAATACCTATGGCTAAAAATTTCATCAAAATTGGAGGTATCTGAATTTTCATTAATTGATATCTAATACCTATGGCTAAAAATTTCATCAAAATTGGAGGTATCTGAATTTTTATTAATTTATATCTAATACCTATGGCTAAAAATTTCATCAAAATTGGAGGTATCTGAATTTTTATTAATTTATATCTAATACCTATGGCTAAAAATTGCATCAAAATTGGAGGTATCTGAATTTTCATTAATTGATATCTAATACCTATGGTTAAAAATTTAATCAAAATTAGAGGTATCTGAATTTTTATTAATTTATATCTAATACCTATGGCTAAAAATTTCATCAAAATTGGAGGTATCTGAATTTTCATTAATTGATATCTAATACCTATGGCTAAAAATTTCATCAAAATTGGAGGTATCTGAATTTTCATTAATTGATATCTAATACCTATGGCTAAAAATTTCATCAAAATTGGAGGTATCTGAATTTTCATTAATTGATATCTAATACCTATGGTTAAAAATTTCATCAAAATTAGAGGTATCTGAATTTTCATTAATTGATATCTAATACCTATGGTTAAAAATTGCATCAAAATTGGAGGTATCTGAATTTTCATTAATTGATATCTAATACCTATGGCTAAAAATTTCATCAAAATTAGAGGTATCTGAATTTTCATTAATTTATATCTAATACCTATGGTTCAAAATTTCATCAAAATTGGAGGTATCTGAATTTTTATTAATTTATATCTAATACCTATGGCTAAAAATTGCATCAAAATTGGAGGTATCTGAATTTTCATTAATTGATATCTAATACCTATGGCTAAAAATTTCATCAAAATTGGAGGTATCTGAATTTTTATTAATTTATATCTAATACCTATGGCTAAAAATTTCATCAAAATTGGAGGTATCTGAATTTTTATTAATTTATATCTAATACCTATGGCTAAAAATTGCATCAAAATTGGAAGTATCTGAATTTTCATTAATTGATATCTAATACCTATGGCTAAAAATTTAATCAAAATTAGAGGTATCTGAATTTTTATTAATTTATATCTAATACCTATGGCTAAAAATTTCATCAAAATTGGAGGTATCTGAATTTTTATTAATTTATATCTAATACCTATGGCTAAAAATTGCATCAAAATTGGAGGTATCTGAATTTTTATTAATTTATATCTAATACCTATGGTTAAAAATTTCATCAAAATTGGAGGTATCTGAATTTTTATTAATTTATATCTAATACCTATGGCTAAAAATTTCATCAAAATTGGAGGTATCTGAATTTTTATTAATTTATATCTAATACCTATGGCTAAAAATTTCATCAAAATTGGAGGTATCTGAATTTTTATTAATTTATATCTAATACCTATGGTTAAAAATTTCATCAAAATTGGAGGTATCTGAATTTTCATTAATTGATATCTAATACCTATGGCTAAAAATTTCATCAAAATTGGAGGTATCTGAATTTTTATTAATTTATATCTAATACCTATGGCTAAAAATTTCATCAAAATTGGAGGTATCTGAATTTTTATTAATTTATATCTAATACCTATGGCTAAAAATTTCATCAAAATTAGAGGTATCTGAATTTTTATTAATTTATATCTAATACCTATGGCTAAAAATTTAATCAAAATTGGAGGTATCTGAATTTTTATTAATTTATATCTAATACCTATGGCTAAAAATTTCATCAAAATTGGAGGTATCTGAATTTTTATTAATTTATATCTAATACCTATGGCTAAAAATTTCATCAAAATTGGAGGTATCTGAATTTTTATTAATTTATATCTAATACCTATGGCTAAAAATTTCATCAAAATTGGAGGTATCTGAATTTTTATTAATTTATATCTAATACCTATGGCTAAAAATTGCATCAAAATTGGAGGTATCTGAATTTTCATTAATTGATATCTAATACCTATGGCTAAAAATTGCATCAAAATTGGAGGTATCTAAATTTTCATTAATTTATATCTAATACCTATGATTAAAAATTTAATCAAAATTAGAGGTATCTGAATTTTTATTAATTTATATCTAATACCTATGATTAAAAATTGCATCAAAATTGGAGGTATCTGAATTTTCATTAATTGATATCTAATACCTATGGTTAAAAATTGCATCAAAATTGGAGGTATCTGAATTTTCATTAATTGATATCTAATACCTATGGTTAAAAATTTCATCAAAATTGGAGGTATCTGAATTTTCATTAATTGATATCTAATACCTATGGTTAAAAATTGCATCAAAATTGGAGGTATCTGAATTTTCATTAATTGATATCTAATACCTATGGTTAAAAATTGCATCAAAATTGGAGGTATCTGAATTTTCATTAATTGATATCTAATACCTATGATTAAAAATTGCATCAAAATTGGAGGTATCTGAATTTTCATTAATTGATATCTAATACCTATGGTTAAAAATTGCATCAAAATTGGAGGTATCTGAATTTTCATTAATTGATATCTAATACCTATGATTAAAAATTGCATCAAAATTGGAGGTATCTGAATTTTCAAAAAGAGACGTACATAAACAAAATTTATCATGCTCTCTTTGCAATTAATCTATATATAGCCCACATTACACACCCTTATGTCTAGCAGCTGTCTTCAAAAATTCATAATGATCAGTTAATTAATTTCGGAGTTTACCCCACAAAAACATACAAACTTATATTTTCACATTTTAAAAGTCTGACCTAAATAGCATTTATGCTGACAAATCAAACTGTGCTTCTGACCAGCCAAATTTCATTTGTTATTGTTGTACCATGTTATTGGCAATATAATAATGTACTTTGCTATAATTTATGTTAAAAATTACTTAGTCAGACCCGGACGATTGGTAATATAAAATATTTTTAAATAATCACCTAAAAATAAAAATCATCTTACATCAGTGATAAAAAAAAAACTTTAGTAGACTTCCGAGAGATTTAAGTTTTTTCTTCTTACTTTTTTTAACAAAGATAACGATTTCTTTTTTTTTTTTTACGTTAGCACGGCGCTGCAAATCTGAAAATTTGCAGCGGAAAGAAATAGACAATATCTGGAAACATTTCAATTTTAATCTCTAAAAAAGTCACGTGACACATCATTCAAAAACACTGTCTTTAATCATAATAATAACCCAAATAATCTAAAGGGGAATAACTCATATTTTAAATTGATGAATATAAAAATAGTTTTCTCTCTTACAACTAAACTTTTATTTCTTTTTCTGTATAAGTTTAAAAAGGTGCAAACAAAAATTAAAAACTAAAATGACTTCACTCCATCCCGGGCAGCGTCGAGTAGGTCCAACTAGTCTAAATATATAAACATATACGTAACTGGCACACGCTAGGAAGTAAGTGTAGTATCTGTTCCGATGGATACTGCACCCCTATAGACGGGTGTCGGGTTGTCCTTCGGGACTTGATTCCACCTGTCTGTGGGTTTGTCCTGTGCAGTTCTAGGAGGTCCACCCTCCCAGGCTTCGCCTCCCCTCTTTGGGGAGGAGTAAGTTCATTGCTTACTGCTTGAGGCGCCCCTACAGGGGAATGCCGACGGGGCTGCCCAGGCAATTTTTAAATTGCCAGAGTGCTCACCTCTCGAGCGCTGGCTTTTAACCCCACTTACTCGACCCAAGCTGTGGTCACATCTTACTTGTGGGAGTAAGATAAAACTGGCCTTGTGCCTAACTCCTGCAGAGGAGTAAATAAATATACGTAACTGTATAAACAGAGAGGTGATAAATCTGATGTGTTTATTTTTATCAACTGATTTCATGTAATTACGGATAATATTGTATTGCTATTGTACGACATAATAACGTTGACACACTGGTTCCCATTAGATAACTGAAGTTAAGCAATGTTGAGCCTGGTCAGTACTGAATGGGTTACCGTTTGGGAATACCAGGTATTGCATGTGAGATGTCTCTCTGCTTATCCTGGCATTGTTTCCATTCGTCCTTTAATTAATTTATAAACCAATTTATTGTATACAGATTTTTTAAATTAATTTACAAATTAATTTTTGCGTGCACAAAAGTTAGACATGGACGCGTAAAAAAAAAAACACTGGTCGGTATCGCCATAAACAAAACCAAAACAAATAATCAATGTAACATTATAGGCGATAAGAAGTCGAGCACAAATGTGGCAGGTCATTCTAGTCTAGTCGTTAGAACGCTAGTCTACGAATATTAACATCGAAGGTTCGATCCCAGCCCGGTGAGGTATGCTGATAATGGCATATAGCCAGAAACGTGCATCCATGCCTAACCTTTGTGTATGCAAAAATTAATTTGTAAATTAATTATCAAAATCTGTATAAAATAAATTGGTTTATAAATTAATTAATTAATATATATATATATATATATATATATATATATATATATATATATATATATATATATATATATAATTATATGGTGTCAAAATAACTAAAAACTCTTTTTATATGAAAAAGGCTTTGTTTAGTTTATATGTTTCAGTATATTATATACTTTCTTCAGATATGCAAAGGCCAAGAGAAAAAGATGTTTTCACATCGGAGATCACATTACAAGTTAATAAGGAAAGATAATTGATTGGGAAAAGGACAAGAAAAAGAAGAAAAAAGGGAGGGGAAAAAAGGGGAGAGAAAAAGGAAAAATTGAATTTTAGTGACCTTTTAACATGGTCAAAAAGAACTTTTATTTGTCTTCAATTTTGAATTAATCAATTAAAAAGAGGTTACTAAAAATCAATTTCTCCTTTAGACATTTTCTGCTTCTATATATAATGATCAACAAACCTACGTGAAAAGACTTCATTTAAATCATTTAAAGTTTGTACCTTTACTAAATTCTTGAAAGATTTTAATGTTTTTCTTTTTCATTTTTAATGTTTCAGTATAAACAAGATTAAAAAGTGAGAAAGAGGGACAAGGTGCAGGATGAGAGAGAGAAGGGAGAAAACCATTAAGCAGAATGAAGGGAGAGAACATGTTTTGAAAAAGAGAGAAAATGTTTTGAAAAAGAGAGAAAATGTTTTGAAAAAGAGAGAAAATGTGAAAGATATTGAAAGTGAAACGAGACTACAAGAATATGAATCAGTCAGAGTTATCTCCCTTAGAATTGACTCTACGTTCAGGAGTTTTATTGTGATTTATTATAAATGATCCGATAATTAAGATGATTCAGCAATGATTTTATCAAAATTATCAAAGTTAAATGCTTAAAATGTCATCTACATGGTCTAAATAGATATTTTGTTATAAATAATTAGAAGGAATTTATTTGGAAGTTTTTAATTTTTGATACCTGTGAATAAATTGAACATTTCTGTGACTAAATTTCTATGAATAAATTTTAATTTTTAAACATTCCTGTGAATAATCTTCTCAATGAAAATTTGAAATTGTTTTATTAAAACAAGTGATAAATTATGTCCCGATTTACTTGTCTCCTCACGTGGGCAGAGTTAGACACAAGATCGGTTTTCAATGTGGGAAAAATCCAGCTCCCCAAAAAAGGTGCACTCTGGATTTGGACAAAAATATAAATAATCTCAATCTAGAAGGATTTCTTCTTCATTGGCCGAGAAAAGAAAAGATGAAGTATAGTATCAGAACAGATACTACACTTTGCTCCTAAATAGGGAGAATGGAGTTGTCTTCTTTTTTCTATAAAAGGCAGTACCTCTTCCTTTAGAGACAGTGATGAGGTTACCTTACCCCATCGTCTCCTCCTTTAGGAAGAGGGATAAGTTTATCGCTGATCGCCTGAGGTCCCCTTACCGGGAAAATTGTGTCACATTTTGATTGGTTACTTACTTGTACTTGAAACAGCATTCACCCGGAGTGGATTGAGTCGGCTCCATCCGTCTTTGCCACTGCACCATCGTGTAGGTCGATGAAGCCTGACGATCTAAAGCAGACAATTGGATGATCTCTAGTCACTCGCTGTTCCAACAACAAACGCCGTAGATATGGCGGCCCAGGTTGGGTTTCAGGTTAGCTTTAATCGTCATCGGCCAGTTTTTTCGTTGTCCATCACATCGCTTTTTCCAACCTTGTAGGAGAGCTGGGGCAATTGCTTTGTAGATAAACTCTCACGGCTGACAGTGGAGGGCATGACCTAGCTAGTGCAGATGTCTTGTAAAGATGACTTATCGAAGGGAGTTAATTTTGCAGAGGAAACGTACTGAGTTGTTTGAGACAAAGTTCTGCCATCAGACACAGAGGATGTGACACATGCAGTGGTGATAAAAAACATTATTTTAACTGGTTGGAGTCAAACAAATCATTGGAACTTGCTTGCTCAATCTTGCAATTGCTGAACTACTTTGTTCACCTTGCATCTTTTGTTTACTAAATCTTTCTTCGATCCTTAATATTTGTTGGAGTTTTTTTTTCCTATCATTTCTCTTTTAATCGTCGTACCGGGTTGCAAACGGGTAAAAACTGAATTATGTAAATCAAGGGTTCTTTCGAATGAAGGTAATCAGCTTATAAATCAAGAGGGGAACAGATCAGAATGAAACCGGAAAGGAAAGTAGACAACTCACAGCTTTTAAAAAAGTCAGTTTTACATATAAAAGTTACTCAGTGACTTTCACTTTTTATGACATGAACACAACAGAATCGATCGAGCAAAATCATCAGGAATTTTCTTAAAATTCATCCATTTAATCTGGGTTTTTTTTTAATTTTCTTATCTTTCTGTCTTTGCTGGAGATGGGGCATCCTACCGAATGTTAGACATTCACCTGCTATTTCAGACACTCCAGCCGAGAGATCTTTTTAAGATTCTAACCGTCCCTTTAAGTGCAATTGTTTGTATCTCTCTTGCACTCGGTTCACCGGGTATATTCGCCAGATAGTTTTTGAAATTCTTTTTCATTAGTCCTGTTGCTCCTATAATTGCTGGTATGATGGAGATTTTCCTAAGATTCCAGTTTCATTTCATGTCGTACATAAGACCTTTGCATTTCGTAATCTTTTCCCTTTCAGCTCTGTTTAATCCTGCATCATTAGAGACACTAACTTCAACTAGGGTTGCTACTTTTTCCCTGTTGTCCCATATCACGATGTCAGGTTTAACAGTTCCGTTTTCTAGATATGTAGCTGTAGGGATTGTATATAGTCATAGTGGATGGTGTTTAACTTATTTCCAACTGTTCTTTCTGGAATATATTCCCAGGATTTGCTACTACACTGGATATTCAACTTTTTACAAATAGTCCAGTTAAGATATTTGCACACTCCATTGTGTCGCATTGTATAATAGCCATCCTCCAGAAGAACCTTACAACTGGGTATCAGGTGGCTCGCACTCTCCACTTCTGTGTGGCAGAACCTGCACTTATTGTTGCTGAGACCACTCATCTTTTTGAAGGCATTGGTCATCAAGCCTTGATCTTGGGCAGCCATTATCATTCTCTCCTGATCATAGTGAAGCGATCCTTTTTTCAGCCAGTCTACAGAACCTTCCTTATCTATATATTCCTGGGATCTTTCATCTAGGAAATATTTAGCACGTTGTTGGTTGGCCCATTCTTCCAGTTTTCTGGAATGGAAGGTCTTGGTGTATTTCTGGCGGCTCTTGCAGGCTATTTCCGTGGCAGGGTTGTTGTCCGTTTCTGCCTCATTTACAAGACAGTCCTGTCCAAAATGTTTGGCCAGTTTTGTGATAGAGGTTGTTCTGCTTGCTCTGGTTTCTTGATGTTGGCATACCATCATAAGGTTTGGGTTCTGGGAGCTCATCAGATATTGGCTCGATGTTGATGGTCAATTCCTGAGAGACCCATACCCTCTGCTCCTCTTGGCAGATACAGCCTTGGTAGACACTGGTTTCTGTACATTACTCTGTACATTGTCAACATTTTTTTTCGTTTTAGTGTCTAGTCTATTAATGTCCTTTTGTGGCTAATCAATAATGGCAAAGCTGTATGTTATCACTGGCATGGCTAGTTGGTTAATGCCAGTTACTTTGTTTTTGTTTGTAAGCTGTGTTTTGCAAATTTTTCTAACACGGCGTATATATTCTCTGCCAATTTTTTCTCTCATCTTGCCATGTTGAATTGAATCGTTTTCTTCTATGCCAAGGTATTTGTATTGTTCCTGTTCTTCAAGGTATTTGATGTCAGTATATTCATCAAGCTGTATGTTTTCCGTTTGGATCTTCTTCCCAGCTCTGAGGGAGTATTTGGCACATTTGGCCAGGCCGAACTTCATTCCAATATCTTTGAAGAAGGTATGAACAATCCACAAAAGTCGGCTTAAGTCAGCATCTGAACTAGCATACACTTGAGGTCATCCATGAGGAGCAGCTCATTGACTCTTTTGTTTGGGTCTTGTTGGCGGTTTTGGCTCAGATTGTAGGCACTCCGTCTTTTGTTTAGTAATTTACTTAGCGGATCAATTGCCAGGCAAAAGAGTAGAGGAGATAAGCTATCTCCTTGGAACGATTCCTCTTCAAATCTTGACGTCAGGGATTTTTATCGTTCCATTAGTGTGTCTTAATGCCATGGTTGTTTGCCACATATTTATTTGTACTGCCATGGTTTTCTTGATGACCGGATGGATATTATATAGATCAAGGCACCGCAGAAGCCATGCGTGGGGCACGCTATCGTATGCCTTTTGGTAATCGATCCAAGCCATACTTAGGTTTCTCTGCCTCTTCCTACAGTCCTCAACAATTGGTCCTTGGTGCCTTAAACACTTCCTCCTGCATCCTGCTTGTTCTTTTTCCATGTATGCTCCAGAAGAGAGGTGTTTGTAGATGGTGTCTGCAACCAGGCCAGTAAAGAGTTTGTAGGTTGTAGTGAAGCAGCAGATAGGTCTGTATTTTGTAGGATTTTGTGTCCTCACTCGTTTTGGGTATGAGGGTTGTATCTTCTTTTACTAGCTATGCTGGTGTGGCCTCCTCACCCCTCAACAGTCTGGTGAAGCAGTTACTATAATAACTATGAAGTGCTGTTAGTTTCTTCAGCCAGAAATTGGGTATATTGTCTATGCCAGTTTTTTTGTGATTCTGAAATTAATCTAGCTTTCGTTTTATCATTCCAGACGTTATCTCTGGCTCTGGCATTTCTGGCTTGCTTTCATTACTTCGAGCTATATCTAAGATAAACTTGGCTTGTTTATTACTTCGAGCTGTAAGATCCACTTGGCCTCTTGGTTGCATAGTCCCCCATTCTCCAACGTAGGCCTCCAGTAGTTTTCTAGCTCCTTCTCTTCCGGTGACTTTTCCACCGTTATATTCTCTCCCACCAAATTTCGGTAGAATAGTCTTGTGTTCTTTTTTATCTGTCTATTCTTAACTTTCGACCTATGTTTGCTATCCTTTTCTTGAATTCTTTTGGCAATTGCTGGAATCCTGCCTTCAAGTTCCCTTGCAACGTTTTCAATTTCTTCTACAGTTTTTTTGTATTTAAAACTGAGTCCACAGATGGTGTTCTTCAGCCGTCCCTGCACTGTAGGTGCAGCAAGGAATTGTTTGATTTGAGAGACTTCCTTTCTGTAAAGGTTAAGTTGTTTCTGGAGCTTCAGTTTTCATGGTGGCGTTGTGACTTGTGCTCTGGACTCCCATCGCTGATGGAATTGATGGAGTATTTTCCTAACAATGTAAAGCCCTGCAGCGTATGTAACTTGATTCAGCCCCGTGAGAGATATGTTGGATGGAACAAGTCTTTGGGGAGCGGTTTACGTTTTATATTACTGCCTTTGTAGCTCTTAAGGCTTGAGTTTTGGACAGTTGGGGTCTTTCCTCCAGCCTCATCATCTGGACTTCCTCAATTTTATTCCCAAGTTCTTCTTCCAACACCAATTGCTCATCATCTGGTTTCAGTAATTTCTGAAGAAATGATGGAGATTCAGGTGTTATCAGTGGTCTTGGTGATGGTGGTGAAAAAAAACTTAGGCTATCTTCTGATTGTAAATAGCCAACTGATGTTGGTGGGATACTTGTTGGGGAGCCCCTTGCTAAAAGGGATTCTGGTGTTGAAGTGGCTGTATGGTGAGTTGTCATGGAACCAGACTGTTAAACTGTGTGTTTAGCGATGAAAATACTATTTCAAATTGAAGTGTGACAAACATATGGACGGACAGAGCTTCTTATAGAGATGCTTGGACGCATCTAAAATAAGTTACATCCATTAAGTCTTCACATTTATCAATTAAAATGCTTTTTCAAAATTAAGTATGCCAGCATGCAGAACAGGAGACTTTGATGGTATAGCCACATTGAAAGAATGGATGAGAGTTCTCGGGTTAGTAAATGTAGAAGCTGTGATAGTAAGTTCAGTTCACAGGGGAAAGCTAAGTAAAACATTAATATAAAAAACTTGGGAAATGTTAGAATTTTGCAGAAAATTGAGATTGACCTTAAAAAGAACAAAATTTTCTGACAATCTGTCATGTGACACTCGATCACATCCAGGAGCAGCAGCATGTTACTGTTGAACAGGTTGGCCCTGATGTTGGGGTCAATCATTTTATTGCTGGCCACTTCTGTGGTTGAGCTGTAGCCATCCTATGCAGCTATTCTTCTGCGTGCCAACTCACGACTGTTCACATGCTCCGTGATCAGTTCCTGGCCGATGTAGACATAGCTGTGAAACTGTAAAATCTGGCACAAGCCAACGGTGATGATGTTGTCAGCAATTTGGGCATTACACATTCACTTGTCATTGGCCATGTTGATCTTGAACCTGAAAGCAGCGTTTTTCTGGATTATTTGAAATTGTGATTTTTTTTTCCTAACTAAAGTCATTTTGTATATTTTGAGTTTTTCTGTTGAAGAGTTTATAGATTCAAATTGATTTTCAATTTTGCCATCTTTGAAGAAGAAGATTAAATCTGGACAGTATATGGAGATGTGTGCAGAAGAGTAGACTTTGATGGTATGGCCACATTGAAAGAATGGATGAGAGTTCTTGGGCTAGTAGATGTAGAACAGTTGAGGTAGCAGGTTCAGTTTACAGGGCAAGTCCAAGGAAAACATGGAAGGAAGTGATAAAAATGGACCTGAGGGAAAGAGGGATAAATAAAGGCCTTTTGAAGTCGATTTTTTTAAGCCGTCCAATGCATGCCAGCATGTAAAACGGATGTTAAACCGAATATGACAACGACGCCACAAATCTTTGAGACTACTCTGTAAGCAAATGAATGCGTTCATTTTATCACCAATTTCAAATTTTTATGAAATTTTCAGCATTTATTAATGAATACAAGTTTGCAAATTTAGCATTTCAGCGATTTGGAAGTTTGATGGAATTTAAGTTTGGGAAAGATTGTACACATGTGCTGTAAATTTTGTTGTTTTTTTTTAAACTATGTTATTACTGTTAAAAGTAAATCTCTATAATTTTTTTTGTGTTTTTTGTGTTTTTTTTGTCTTTTTTAAAAACTATGTTATTACTGTTAAAAGCAAATCTCTATAATTTTTTGTGTTTTTTTTTGTCTTTTTTTAAAAACTATGTTATTACTGTTAAAAGCAAATCTCTATAATTTTTTGTGTTTTTTTTTGGTCTTTTTTTAAAACTATGTTATTACTGTTAAAAGCAAATCTCTATAATTTTTTGTGTTTTTTTTTGGTCTTTTTTTAAAACTATGTTATTACTGTTAAAAGTAAATCTCTATAATTTTTTGTGTTTTTTTTTTGGTCTTTTTTTAAAACTATGTTATTACTGTTAAAAGTAAATCTCTATAATTTTTTTTGTGTTTTTTTTGTCTTTTTTTAAAACTATGTTATTACTGTTAAAAGTAAATCTCTATAATTTTTTTGTGTTTTTTTTTTGGTCTTTTTTTTAAAACTATGTTATTACTGTTAAAAGTAAATCTCTATAATTTTTTTGTGTATTTTTTTTGGTCTTTTTTTAAAACTATGTTATTACTGTTAAAAGTAAATCTCTATAATTTTTTCACAATATTTTAAGTAAATGTACTAAAACTAAGGTGAATTCCAGAGCATTGGCAAAACCATTCCTTCCGGAATCCTCCATAGTGTTGTCAAAACCATGCTTTCCAAGGTCCTCCATAGCACTGCCAAAACTATCCCTTCTGGGGTCCTCCATAGCACGGCTAAAACGATTCCTTCCAAGGTCCTCCATGGATACTGCAGCAGATTTTAAATAAAATAATAAATATTATTGTAATAAAAATGCAACAAAGATAAAATAATATCAATATTTTTATTAAGAAAAATGTTTTACAAAAATGAAATTATTCTTTTATTTTCCTTGTTTCAGGTCAATAAATGTCTTAAAAAAAAATTTCATGTAAAATAAATTTCTTTACATTTCATTCTTGATTCAAACTTTATCAGTTGTAGCAGGAGTGTATTTGTGAGGGGGAGATATACGGGTGGAGTGGGGGTGGGTAGATTTAAATGAGTTTTGTCTTTTGTTTGTGTGATTTGATTCCAAACACACACATACAGAGAGAGAGAGAGAGAGAGAGAGAGAGAGAGAGAGAGACTTATTAACATGTATAAAAATTCTGTTGTGTTCATAAAATAAATACAATTTTTTATGAATTAACATTACTTTTGTGTCACTCGATTTTTGTCATCCATTTTTTATTAAATATCTTGTCTGGCGGACGGATTTAATGAGATTTGTAATTCTTGAGAGCCTCTCTTTGGTTGGGTGCAAAAATTTACTGCCTCAAATCATAGATTTTTTTCTAAATTGTCAAAACTCCCCAAATTGTCCAGAATTGATGATGAAACAGCATTTTCTTTTTCCGTTTCCTTTTGTTAATCTTCATCTCATTTTTGTTATCAAAATCATTCTCACTTTTGCTGCCAACTTTGTCATACATTTTCCTCAAAATAATAATTCCTTTCATTTGTTTATTAAAGGAGCGAGATATTAATATCTGCGTCACTGCTAACATATTTGATATGTTAATACTTATGTATCTTTCATCCTTGTACATCGTTGACAACAAAAAAATGTTATATTCAGCATCCAGGAGTATCCACCTGCCCATCCATCCACATGCAGACACATACATACATGCAGACGCATACATACATGCAGACACATACATACATGCAGACACATACATACATGCAGACAAGGTGAGGAGGAGCAGGGGCAGGAGAAGGTGGAAGTTGCAAACGGAGGGGGGGGGGGAGAAAGTAATTTACACATATCAGTCTCTGCATATATAAAGTCAGTTATGTTTATATATATATAGTAAAGTATGAAAATATATTTATGGCAATTAAGCTACACAGAGAATCGTCAGACTAAGTTCACAGATATTTTGTTACTGTTTGTTTTTATATATCTACGGAGACGCCTCTGTGTAGCTTAATTGCCATAAATATATTTTCATACTTTACTACTAAGCTCTACTCACGTATTGAGCACTGTTGAAGTAAATATTTAAAATATATAAACAATATATATCACCTTATAATATTATACGTGTATACATGAAATAATAATAATTATATATATATATATATATATTTTGTTTTAATCGACCTTTTTGATAGCTTTCTTGAAGCTGTTTTAAACTTTATGACTTGGATAAACTGTATAAGTTTAACAAAAAAGTGTTTTTGGGCCGATATATTTGATATTTTATATACTTTTATGTATTTTATATATTTTTATATATTTTCAAAGTTTTATTTTATTACCTGCAGTAATGTTATTGTGCTAATGGTCCTCTGAGGAGAATATTTTCTTTGAAAACTATTGAGTTAAGGAATTTAAAGTACTTTGCTTGAACTTTGAATTGTAATAAAATTTGATTACTCCTTATTTTATTCTTTCACTTTTTCTAGTGCTATATATATATATATATATATATATATATATATATATATATATAAGGGAGGGTAAACTTCAAACGAATTAACCCATTTTTAAGAATTTTAGGCATAGGGAGTGTAATGTGGGCTATATTTAATTTAATTTAGGGTTTCTTTTTGGTAAATGAGAAAAAGGGGGCTGGAAGCCTTTTGTCAATTTTAATATAAAATCATAACCATAGGTATTAGACATGAATTAATAAATATTCCCCAAATATCAGTTTCTTGGAGTATTTTGAAGAATTGATTGTTTTTATTCTTAATATCTTTGTCCTCCATCTGCTTTTGAAAAAATAAAAATGAACATTTTTTGTAACTGACAGGAAATTGACGGTGTTATTGACCTCTTCATTTCCGGTTTTATTTTCCATTTGCAGATCAAACTTGCCTAACGAGAATTACGACGGATTACTCCTAGCAATTTTTGCTCAACTCCGTTTTAGTCCCGAAACATTTGGTACCATGAAATATAAACTTCTGTAAAATCACAAATAATTCAATCGCAAATATTTCAAGTTTATAACAGAAATCTTTCGGCCTATGCAACGACGATTACTGTGTGATGATCACCACAGCTTTTACAATATTAGGACAACACTTAGATGGAACTTTTTATAAGACACAAACGCACCCATTCGAGTCTCTGCATATGTTTTTTTTTGGGGGGGGGGGGTAAATTTTCTCCGATATCAGACTCGAGTACTTGCAAGTGCCTGGATTTGCTTAGTTTAATATGTTTGCAGATAGAACTGGGGACCTTCTGCATAATTCTCGTCTCTAGTCTTGGGATAGTTCAATCGACAGAGTCAGCCTCACACTGACATTTAAAACAGTGGAGATTCCATCCTTATGAAAAGAGGGAAAAGTACTTTTCATATTAAAAATAATTTGTGGTAAGCAAGAGTAGATATACAACGTGAAAGAATCGACAAGATCCTATCCACAAGTATTTGCCTCATAGTCCTAATACAGAGCAACGTATATTCTTTTTATTCCTATATAATTTTATTGCTAGCTACCATATCGCAGAATAGTGTTTGGATAGTATTATTATTATTATTGTTGTAAGTAATGTTATTTGATATGTAAATTACTATATCACACGGTAGTCTTAAGGGTAATATTATTATTATTATTATTATTATTATTATTATTATTATTATTATTTATTTATGTATATATGAGTGAAATTTAAGCTGAATTATTTCTACACTTGATTATTGGGGAAATGGTAGTTTGATCAGTACCATTGGAGAGCCATGAATATTATAACTGTCCTGTTTTTAAATCTCCGAAACAGTTACATGGTAAACAGCTGATGATCCCCGTTTTAATATTTCATGCTTATGTTAAGGTCCCCTGTTTTTGTTTCACTGTTAGATATTTGAATCCCCTTTTTTATTTAATTTTTTTATTTATGGATTTTCCAACGAAAGCTAAGTCTGCGATATCTTGGATTTAGTTAGTTTTCTCTAGGAATTTAAACTGCATATTCATTATTTTCTTTTCTTTTGGTTAAAATGACTCAAAGCTTCTTTAGACTATATATATATATATATATATATATATATATATATATATATATATATATAGCTTTAATAAACTCAAGGTCCTCAGGCGATCAAGTTTGTTATTTATGCTTTTCATTAGATTATAAAATTTATGACATAATTAATATTTTAAATATTATAATCATACACCAAAATCAACACTTAACAATGTTTATCCATATATACGCGCGTTTCAAAAATCATTTTATTATCACTAATACATTAGAGTAATATATATATATATATATATATATATATATATATATATATATATATATATATATATATATATATATATATATATATATATGCCCTCTATTTATATATTGAGCTCTCTGGTAGAAGTAATAACGACTTCCACTTAGTATAAACAGTAATCTTCTGTAAAGAATAGATTTCTCAGGTTATTGATAGCATGATAAAAATATATGTAAACAAAGAGAGTACATACAATATAGTGCTAGAATATCTTCTACTGTAAGTGGAAGGCTTGTTAACGCAGTGGATTAAGTATTTGACTGTCGATCGCATTTAACCGGCTGTTTGAATTTCAAATCTCGCCATAGATACACTTGCTACATCTAGCCACACTGATGAATCATGGTTGACATATATATATATATATAATATATATAATATATATCTATAAATATATATATATCTATATATATATAATATATATCTATAAATATATATATATCTATATATATATATATATATATCTATATCTATCTATATATATATATATATATATATATCTATCTATATATCTATATCTATATCTATCTATCTATATATATATCTATATCTATCTATCTATATATATATCTATATCTATCTATCTATATATATATCTATATCTATCTATCTATATATATATCTATATCTATCTATCTATATATATATCTATATCTATCTATCTATATATATATCTATATCTATCTATCTATATATATATCTATATCTATCTATCTATATATATCTATATCTATCTATATATATATATCTATATCTATCTATATATATATATCTATATCTATCTATATATATATATCTATATCTATCTATATATATATATCTATATATATATATCTATATCTATCTATATATATATATCTATATATATATATATATATATATCACAAAATAACTTTAGATGTTCGATATGTGTGTGTGAGCCCGCACGTGCAGGTGTGCATATGTGTGTGTATGCAAATGCCAGAATGAATTTGAGAACAGAAGGTAAAGAGGAACTCTTTCTCCAAATTGACCAAGTGAATTAATGAATGGCAAAAAAAAAACCAAGTTTTCTTCTCATTGGCTGTTTGCATCGGTCATTTCAAAAACCTCCGATCGATAACAAGTGGAAGAAACGCTGTCCGTCTGAGTGTCCTGGCCAAACACGCTGTCATCTCTGATGTACTGTCTCCGCACATCGTCTCGGTACGGATGAAGATGATAAATAAATGTCTCCCAGTTGATGTTGTTGATCCCTGTACGTTTCACTTCGGCTATTTTCCGTTCTATGAACTCCACGGGATTCTTTGGTCGTTCCATCATGAGGCTGCTGAGAAGGCACTCGAACAATTGTGGAATACCATGTTCGGCTAAATAGACTTTCGCTTCTTCTTTTGTTGCAGACATCATGAAGCGTTCGGAAAGACGTGCAAAGTAAAATCCACGGAGGACGTTCTGCAAAATGAGAAAAGGAAATTCAGAAAATCGAATCTGTATTAGAAATTATATTCACCTTGAAAACCTCACAAAAATGAATAATTCTTAACTTTCTCATACATACTGACGCATACACAGACGGGAGTTTGAATTACCTACTAGACACCATCCTCAAGTGTCTTCGGTCTCTCTGTACAAGGGTTTGTCAGGACAACCTGACATGAGGATACTTACTCCTACAAGTAAACCCTGACCAAATATTCAAAATAACATAGTATTCGAAGCCCAAATAAGATCCCCTTGGCATCAGCTCATACGAGGAATAGGGAACCTTCTCTAAGTAATGTTACTTCAAGTCACAACACTTAGCTGGATACTCCACCAGACCAGATGAATTCTGGTCCTGGAATCTGGTAAGACCAAGAGACCAAAAGAAAGATATAACATAATCAACTGGTCAATTGGGGAGAGGAAAATTAATGTTCTTAACTTCTTTACTGACTCAATGTTTGAGAGATAAAAGAGAAATTTAATAGAATATTCGAATATCTATGTATCTCATATAGGGATCAAGTGTTAGCCCCAGGTAGAGGTCCCTTGATATCTGAGAACTTCAACTGAAGTAAAATGAAACAAAAAAGCAGTACTATATGCATAATGCCACACACACACACACACACCCACACAACGAAAGCATCAATACCTCCAAGATGTTGTTTGAAGTATAAAGTATAAACCATTTATATGCGTATAAATATGCAACAAAATGACACACCTTCCACTCTATAATAAAGACCAATGTGTATTTATTTGTATATATATAAATATCCATCCCGTCATGAAAAAGTTAATGTGCAAAAATCTGCCAGACGAAACCATTTCAAGTGTGTAGTGGAAGATATAGCAAGTTAGACAAGCCCCCACCCTCGCTATCTGAAATGAATTGGAATTTCCATAATAAGATGTTTTTTCTTTCTTCTTTCTATACCAATTGATACGTTTTTTATAACTTTCTATACCAATTAATACGTTTTTTATAACTTTCTATATCAATTGATACGTTTTTTATAACTTTCTATACCAATTGATACGTTTTTTATAACTTTCTATATCAATTGATACGTTTTTTATAACTTTCTATACCAATTGATACGTTTTTTATAACTTTCTATATCAATTGATACGTTTTTTATAACTTTCTATATCAATTGATACGTTTTTTATAACTTTCTATACCAATTGATACGTTTTTTATAACTTTCTATATCAATTGATACGTTTTTTATAACTTTCTATATCAATTGATACGTTTTTTATAACTTTCTATATCAATTGATACGTTTTTTATAACTTTCTATACCAATTGATACGTTTTTTATAACTTTCTATATCAATTGATACGTTTTTTATAACTTTCTATACCAATTGATACGTTTTTTATAACTTTCTATATCAATTGATACGTTTTTTATAACTTTCTATACCAATTGATACGTTTTTTATAACTTTCTATATCAATTGATACGTTTTTTATAACTTTCTATACCAATTGATACGTTTTTTATAACTTTCTATATCAATTGATACGTTTTTTATAACTTTCTATATCAATTGATACGTTTTTTATAACTTTCTATATCAATTGATACGTTTTTTATAACTTTCTATACCAATTGATACGGATTTTTATAACTTTCTATACCAATTGATACGTTTTTTATAACTTTCTATATCAATTGATACGTTTTTTATAACTTTTCAAAAAACTTTCCAGTTTGAGACATTTTCTTCCTTTTTTATTTTTTATTTTTAACTTCTCCACTTGAGACATTATTTTATATGAATATGAATATTAGTGCGAACACTGGCGAAGAATAATTTTTCTCTCTCATTTTTGACAGTGGGTTAACACTCGTTTTAGCATGAATACTATATTTGTTACATATACCTCCCCTCTGAGGAAATGTCCCATATCTCACAAGTCACAATTAATTAAAATACACTGGTTCATGACATTTCTTGTTAGTGAAGATCACAATCATAACTGCACAGTCTGATTTCGCTTTGTGTCGTCCACGCTCTTGTTCACTGAGCACCTGAAATTAATGTCTCACAACAGCACGAAGGATCGGAGAATGTATAAACCCATGTGGGGTCCCCCGACCAAAGGTTGTGGGAGAGATGCCTTTATAGCAGCATGTCATTCCCACTGTTCGACGTGGCCCGACCACGTGTGGATATAATTAACAGATTAAACAAACAAAGGAAAGAAAGAGAACATTATTATAATATCTGAAATTATATTAGAAAGAAAGCGAAGGAATAATAAAGATTACACACAAGAATGGTATTTTGTAAAATCAACAATTAGAGTAAAACATTTATATTAAACAAAACAATTTATTTTACTAAGACATTTTGTATGGCTATCAGTTACAGAGTTCATTTTTAAGGAGTGAAAAGTTCCGTTTGTACGAACGTGTACGAGTGAAATGTTCAGTGTGTTTAAGTTCATGTTTGTACGAATGTGTATATGCGAGCATGTTTGATGTAAAGTGATTTTTGTGGCAATTGTAATGTGTGTGTGCCTGAAAGAATAGTTCGTTATTCGTGGTAGGAATTAAAAGAGATTACCTACTTTTTGACTTTTGTCTCCCCCACCTCCTCGGTCGAGCCGGTGGGGGGGTGTCGACGATTTCCTCTGTGTGCGTTCGGCCGGAAAGCGGAAGAAAAAGAGAGCAAAAAGCGAGTGCGTGACTTGTTTTATAGGGAGTTAAATCACACGTGGTCAAGCTGACCTGTTGGTCCCTGATTGGCCGGAATCTTCAGCCAATGTGCTTTCACGAGATCACCCCTTCCTCTCTACCTCAGAGGGCTGAGCAAAAAAAGAAAGAAAAGAAGTCGCAACAAATATCCCCTGGCTGGTAGTAGCGTCTGCTACAAATGCTCTCGAATTTTAAGAAACGACACTTCATGTTGGCGTTGCTTTCTCTTCTGCCAGCGGCGGAGGGGGGGGGCATTTTAAGCTACGGATATTTGGGGTCCCTTTGGCACTTAGTTTATTATCGATCTTAAGTCATCTCTACTTGTGCTTTTTCGCCTCGAAAATTTCCAAACGACTGCCTACTTCTCTCACCCCCCTCTTATTGAGCTATGTGATGTTACGTCCGCTTCTGGCTATCAGGTTGAGGTAACATTTGAGTACATACTTGTTGATACCATGATCCCTATATTATGTGTACATGTGAACCTTACCCTGGAACCCAAATCATCAGATATATATACTAGCAACCTACCCATTACTATTTAACATATCAAGTAAAAAATTATAAAATCAAAAAACTATGGTATTAAAAATAACAATACTTGTAGCAGTAATAGACTATTTTTTAACTATTTCTTTGTGTGGAGAGATATTATACTGAGCTGATTTGGTCATGTACGGACGAATCAGGCGACTATGTGGTGTAGTAACTCTCTACCAAACGTTTGCAACTTTTTGCCTAGATTGTCTGTTGACCGCCTGGAAGGATGGTATCATGATTTTGTCACCCACATGGTATACAGAGAAACTGCTATCATACCGTCTCATGCACACACATACTAACTTTCCCCCTTTTCTCATAAACCATAACTCAATCTAGCGCATGAGATTGTGCTTTTATAAGAGACGGTAAATCTCAGATCAATTCATTTATATTTCAAAATTTAAATATAAAGACAGTAAATTGTAAAATGGGCTTACTGTTAAATATTTAAAGGTCAGGAATGGTAGAGACTTTGATCATTTCGAGAGTAACAACCTCTCTTTTTCAAAAAGAAAACAAAAGTTGGACTGGCTGTGTAAGTTGAAAAAAGCCAAGTGGACGCTGCTATTCAAAAAATAGGAATATGAGATTCGCAGAAATTTTGTTTCTTTTCTATCCATTTATTTATAGGACAAGTCTTGTAATTAATACCAAAAGTCGTTTCTATATACTTACCAGAAACAAAGATATTAAAACTATCGATCAACAGTATTCACAAACACACAAAGTTATATTATAGGTAAATAAATAACTAGCAACATTTGTGAAACAGTGGTTTCAGCGACGGAGTCTGCACCCCGGGGTGCACTGGAATGCATCGGGGAGATCAGGCCCCACGTAGAGACAAGTGGAAGTCTGGGAGCTAGTACATATTTTTGACTGTCCAAACCTTGGCCGAGAGACGGCGCCAGCCTGGCGGGAGAGAGCGTGTAGGTTGTCTGTAGCACTTATCCAGATACAATGGATGAGTTTGACCAGCTGAACAATTTGGTCATGGGTCTTTTAGATACGATGGATGTCAGCTCGAGGGGTGGTCCAATAGAGAAAGAGAGGCTAATGGTTTTCTTTAGTGTAGATAAGATCTAAAGAAAAACTAAAACGACGAATTACAATTGCCCGTACCACCCCACTCCGGGGGAGGAGTGGGGACACAGAAGAAGGGATGGGGGAAAGAAAGAGAGTAAGTCAGCATCGCGCGTACCACACGACGAGAAGAGAGAGAGAGAGAGAGAGAGAGTATGAGTTATACGTTTTTCGTCTTTGTTATTTGAGATGAGAAGGCGATCGCAAGTCAGTCGGATCTAAGAATTCGTTCGGAACGGAAGGGCAGGCGAGAGCGTCGCGCGAACGATCGCTCTCGCTTGGCATGGCATGGCTCATGGCATTCCCCCACCATCGTTTTCCACCAGAGATTAACGTCTCAATTAATACCAACAGTCGTAAGAGTCCACACCCACCGTTTGAGTAGACAAGTTATATCTCGATTAAGGATTTGCAGTCGTAAAGAGATTCACACACGCACACGGAGAGATACAATAGTTAGTAAGGAAGCCATTATCGAAAAATAGACTTTGGGTTAAAGTTAAAAACCCACCGTTCATTTTTATTAAATAATTATTGTTGTGAAAAGACCTAGCCGTTTGTCGAGTTATTCTGTTATCGAATTGTCCTGCTAAGTAATCTTGCCTTCACAGAATCACGAAGTCGTCATTCAGCAGACCCGGAGGAGATTCAACGCCACCACAGACGACATCACGAGCCAAAGAAAAGGTGTTCACAGTCAGGAAGGATTCCTGCGCCGATCGGTTCACCATTACATTTACTGTTATAAATGGTGCCGCGACCTAGGATCATGGTACTGTGAGGAGTGCCTGGCAACCTCGGGAAAAGAAAGAGCAGAGCCAACCCACGGCAGGAGAAAAAAAAAAAAAAAAAACAATTTTTTTTGCCGGCAGAACACTTTGAAAAAAAATAGACAAAAAAAAAAAAAAAAAAAAAAACCCACGGCACAACGGACGATTTTTTTTTTACCGGCAGAGAATGCTTTAGAGTTTGACGGACATCGACACCCGTGTTTGAAAAAAAAAAGATAGAAAAAGAGAATAGGAAAAGAAAAGAGAGAAACAGTTTGGCGGGCATGTATGCCCGTGGTTGAAAAAGAGAATAGAAAAAGTAAAGGAAAGGAGAGAGAAACAGTTTAACGGGCAAGTACACCCGTGTTTGAAGAAGAGAATAGAAAAAAGGAAAAGAAAAGAGAGAAACAGTTTAACGGGCAGGTACACCCGTGTTTGAAAAAGAGAATAGAAAAAGTAAAAGAAAGGAGAGAGAAACAGTTTAACGGGCAGGTACACCCGTGTTTGAAAAAGAGAATAGAAAAAAGGAAAAGAAAAGAGAGAAACAGTTTAACGGGCAGGTACACCCGTGTTTGAAAAAGAGAATAGAAAAAAGGAAAAGAAAAGAGAGAAACAGTTTAACGGGCATGTACACCCGTGGTTGAAAAAAAAAGAGAGAAGGATAGAAAAAGAGATAGACTGAAAGAAAAAAAACGTTTTTTAGACTTTGAAATCGGTCTGGGATCGCAAACTTTTAATCAATTGATTGAAAGGCCCAGACGGACTCGAAAAATAATAAACAACCAACCCAGAGACGAGAGACCACAGGGGCAGCAGAGGAGAGGGGTAAGTGACTCGTTGATTTCTCTTGTTTGTTTGCTCGGTTGTCGGTGTATCGATTGTTGTCCAAACTTTGCACGCGGTTTGGGTAGTTCTGTTGTTGGGGTGGTAAGCTAGAACGCAAAGGGAATGGGTTCGGAGGAGGACCTAGTAAATAGTATGACAGATATGGGGGGAGATGAGACCAGAAAACTAGAGAGACCGATTGGAGGAATACGCGTGCCTTCCTTCAGAGGCCATTCTGCCGATCTGAGAGAATGGTTGGCGGTAATCGAAAAGAAAAGTTTTATTTACGGCTTAGAAAATCACGAGATGGTGCTGCTCGCTCTAGAGGGAGCGAGGGGCCCAGTGTCGGGATTCATTGAGGGGAGGTATGTAGAGAACCCGGGGATCACTTGGACGGAGCTCCGCGAGCAGCTAGTGAGGCAATACGCCAGCGAGCGAACCGCGATTGAGGCCGTACGCAAGTTGACCCGGCTAAGGTTAAACAACGGCGAGGGACTCGACGAGTTAGTCGAACGAATCCAGGGATTGGCGGTTCAGGCCTTCCCGGATGGGGCGATCCGAAATACGGGTCCCATCCAGGCAATCCTGGTGGATGCCCTCGTAGACGGGTTAGGTGCTAGAGAGACCCAGAGGGAGGTACTGAGGGGTCACCCGCTCACACTAGCGGAGGCCCAGAGATTAGCGAGAGACAGTATAAGACTAGGGGAACGTGTAGATAGAGGCAATGGCGAGGAAATGCCTGGGAGAAGGAAAACGGTGGGGGCAGGGCGAGTCCGGGGCCCCGAATGGAGAGAGGGGGCGGAGAGGATCGGGAGGCAGACTCCGATCCTAGAAGGAAGGCATGGGACCTTCGAAATGAGCACGATAGGCCCGCACCGGCAGGGCAGGCATCAGTCCGCTGGACCTGCAGGGGTGAGGGGCATGGAGCAGCAGAGTGTCCCACAAATTATGGGCGCCCACGCGGCTCGGTTAGACCGAACTGCACTAGGTGTGGTCGGTTCGGACATGAGAGTCGGTGGTGCACAGCAGCATAGATCGGAGGTGAGGAATTAGGATTCCGAACCTTAGTGTGCCACCTGACGCTAGGGTAAAGAACCAGGGAAGCGCCCAGAGGCCACCCCACAGATTATAAAAAGTAGGGTGGCCACCAGAATGATAAGTTTAGTGAAAGATAGCGAAATTAAATGGGAAGAAGACGGGCTTGGGTTTTGTTCGCCGGTTTATGAGAAACCGCAAGAAGCAATGAACCCCCCCGTAGAGAGAGATCGAATTAAACGCGACTGCTGGGTCGGTTGACCAGTCCAGCGAGTGGGAGGAGAGCGGCAAAATACCCCCCTACCCAGCTCCAGAAGAGACTGAGAGAAAATCGGCTAGCCAAAAAGGTAGAGGAATTACCTATGAAGTTACGGTAGAATGGGAAGAAGACGGGCTTGGGTTTTGTTCGCCGGTTTATGAGAAACCGCAATAAGCAATGAACCCCCCCGTGGAGAGAGATCGAATTAAACGCGACTGCTAGGTCGGTTGACGAGTCCAGCGAGTGGGAGGAGAGCGGCAAAATACCCCCCTACCCAGTTCCAGAAGAGACTGAGAGAAAATCGGTTAGCCAAAAGGGTAGAGGAATTACCTATGAAGTTACGGTAGAATGGGAAGAAGACGGGCTTGGGTTTTGTTCGCCGGTTTATGAGAAACCGCAATAAGCAATGAACCCCCCCGTGGAGAGAGATCGAATTAAACGCGACTGCTAGGTCGGTTGACGAGTCCAGCGAGTGGGAGGAGAGCGGCAAAATACCCCCCTACCCAGCTCCAGAAGAGACTGAGAGAAAATCGGTTAGCCAAAAGGGTAGAGGAATTACCTATGAAGTTACGGTAGAATGGGAAGAAGACGGGCTTGGGTTTTGTTCGCCGGTTTATGAGAAACCGCAAGAAGCAATGAACCCCCCCGTAGAGAGAGATCGAATTAAACGCGACTGCTAGGTCGGTTGACGAGTCCAGCGAGTGGGAGGAGAGCGGCAAAATACCCCCCTACCCAGCTCCAGAAGAGACTGAGAGAAAATCGGCCAGCCAAAAAGGTAGAGGAATTACCTATGAAGTTATGGTAGAGGGGAGCAGAACGCCCCACCACAGAATAGCAGGAAAGCCAAGCCAAAGATAGTCAAGGATCTGGGGGAGAGGCCGAGGTTGTGCTGTGTCGCATTCGTTGGCTCCACCGCGCGCAGGGAGGGCCCCCATGCGTGTGCGGTGCTGGTGGTTGTGGCGCGGACAGTTGTCTTGGATGCCCCCCCCCCGAGATAAACGGACATATAAGGATAGAAAGAGATGCATAACTGGGACCGATGGAGGGTCGTCGATCACAAGTAGTAATATACCTGCAGCTGGATGGGCTGTTGTCGAACGACCAGGCAGATATATAGTGAGTTGTAAAAGCAAAAGAAAGTTGAAGTAATCGACAGATGTTCGAACCACCGTGAATATGACAGATTGTGGTGCGCCTTACGAAAGGGCACAGAAGTAATGATAAGCGAAGGGAAGGATATGAGATCCTATCTAAGATAGATAGTGTTGATACAGACGAAGCAGAAGAAATCAGTGGCCCCCCGTTGCTGGGAGAGGCACTCGATGAGTAATTAGGGACAGTGTCGGGAAGCGATGAGAGAATGATTATGAAGAAATTGGAAGTTATGGGGAAGAACCAAAAGGGTTACTGTCGCATGCAGCCAGAGAAGGCGCATCGATATCGAATGTCACCGGGCCGAAGTGAGCCAAGAAGGTGTTAGTCTGAGAGACTTGTTTTTCCCAGAGAAGGGAACAGAAGAGAATCTGGCCGAGGTGGCCGACGTAATGATAGTGACGGTATGCGAACCAGACAGGTCCGTACCAAGAGAATTTCAGTTGTTGACACTGACGAGTGAGTGCACAGGTGCACAGTTGGATATGCAATCGCTAAGACACTTGTCGCCGAATATAATCATCTCGGCAGATTAGGGCCGAATTACCAAATCGTTTGAGATTACCGGTCGACCCCATCGAACAGTTATGAAAGTATTATAATGTGTGAAAATGCGCTGCATAACCAGAAGGTAACAAGCTATTAGCTTTAAAAAGATTGAAGGGTTCGATTAACCCCGTCAGGAAGGGAAAATTCACGTTAAAAGGTAGAACTAGACACGGGCACGATAGGGCTTGGTCGATGTTAGTGAGAATTGTGCACATAAATAATAAGGTTAGCTTTTGCAGAAAAGACAAAGGGCGCGAGAAAGACATAGGGAGAAATTGGACGGCGCGAGCACACCGACGGCCGAGTGCATGAGCGAGGGAGGGTTACCCTTGAGTACACTTCACCCAGATCGCGAGCGGGAGCAGGAATCGCTGCCCGTGTCGGAAATCCGGGTGGATGACCAGTGAAGAAGTAGAGATTGATTCCGAGGAGAGGGTGATGGTGACGTAATTTGTAAGGGGCGTTGCGAGCTCCAATCTGTATTAACAAACTTTTAATTGCATGCATAATAATTCATTTTGTCACCTACCCACCTCCCAACACAGAAACCACAAAATGCATACGCACATACACACATACATACGTAGTCCTGATGTTTTAATAGACTGGAAAGAGAAAAAGAAGGACAGACCAAAAGAAAACAGAACAGAAAAAGAAAACTTTTTGTTCCATTGTTTAGCTACAGTTTTTTCTTAATTTTTGATTATTATTGTTTTGATTGTATTATCCGTTGTTCTCTCTGTGTGTGGGGAAAGGTAACGGTCTGGGAGATGTCAATTGCAACCAAGTGACACGAAATAAGGGTGGACGGATGTGAAACAGTGATTTCATCCGACGTATCTGCCCCCTTTATGGCGCACCGATATGCATCAGAGAGATCAGCCCCCCACGTAGAGAAAGGTGACGGTCTGGGAGGTGTCAATTTCGACCAATTGACACGAAATAAGGATTGGGCGGATGTGAAACAGTGGTTTCAGCGACGGAGTCTGCACCCCGGGGTGCACTGGAATGCATCGGGGAGATCAGGCCCCACGTAGAGACAAGTGGAAGTCTGGGAGCTAGTACATATTTTTGACTGTCCAAACCTTGGCCGAGAGACGGCGCCAGCCTGGCGGGAGAGAGCGTGTAGGTTGTCTGTAGCACTTATCCAGATACAATGGATGAGTTTGACCAGCTGAACAATTTGGTCATGGGTCTTTTAGATACGATGGATGTCAGCTCGAGGGGTGGTCCAATAGAGAAAGAGAGGCTAATGGTTTTCTTTAGTGTAGATAAGATCTAAAGAAAAACTAAAACGACGAATTACAATTGCCCGTACCACCCCACTCCGGGGGAGGAGTGGGGACACAGAAGAAGGGATGGGGGAAAGAAAGAGAGTAAGTCAGCATCGCGCGTACCACACGACGAGAAGAGAGAGAGAGAGAGAGAGAGAGTATGAGTTATACGTTTTTCGTCTTTGTTATTTGAGATGAGAAGGCGATCGCAAGTCAGTCGGATCTAAGAATTCGTTCGGAACGGAAGGGCAGGCGAGAGCGTCGCGCGAACGATCGCTCTCGCTTGGCATGGCATGGCTCATGGCATTCCCCCACCATCGTTTTCCACCAGAGATTAACGTCTCAATTAATACCAACAGTCGTAAGAGTCCACACCCACCGTTTGAGTAGACAAGTTATATCTCGATTAAGGATTTGCAGTCGTAAAGAGATTCACACACGCACACGGAGAGATACAATAGTTAGTAAGGAAGCCATTATCGAAAAATAGACTTTGGGTTAAAGTTAAAAACCCACCGTTCATTTTTATTAAATAATTATTGTTGTGAAAAGACCTAGCCGTTTGTCGAGTTATTCTGTTATCGAATTGTCCTGCTAAGTAATCTTGCCTTCACAGAATCACGAAGTCGTCATTCAGCAGACCCGGAGGAGATTCAACGCCACCACAGACGACATCACGAGCCAAAGAAAAGGTGTTCACAGTCAGGAAGGATTCCTGCACCGGGACGGTTCTCATTACATTTGATGCCGTCACAAGGGAGAAGACCAAGAGTGTGGGGTCCGGGTTATACATTAATTTAATCTTAATCTTTCCAATCACAAAATTCAAATCCAAATAAATAAATAAAATAAAATATATTCGACTAAACATAAATAAATAAAATAAAATAAACAATAAAAATATAAATAAAATAAATTAGAAAAAAAATTATGTTACACCGGCCGTTCTTACACAGGAGAAACTACACCGGTTGTCACTATAAAGAGTGCGAGTCACCAGAGACACAGAGAGAAGACAAAGCACAGTCTTGTAACTGTCTAGCCAAGTGCTAGTCAATTTCTTACTTTGTTAATACACTTGATAAACCAACCCTCGACTTGACTTCCTTTATTTATTATTTACTGTTGGACAACTTCACAACAATTTAATATGGAAAAAATTCAGATTCCAAACGAATAAATAAAAAAAAGGGAAATGTTATTTTTCCCAGTAGTTCATGCATTTGAGGTGAATAAAAAAAGTTATAGGAAGAAGGAGGAGGAATAGTGAACAATACTTTATTACTCAAAGTTCAAAGTAGATGATAAGTGGAAACCGCTGGATTCATGATGATACAACAGATTGTGTCCTGCTACTAGCAACAATGGCCGATCTTGTAATCGTCCCATAATGCAATTCTGCAGTGACTCTGTCCCTTAGACTCTGACGAGTTCTTGCATGCATTGAGTGCAGCTTTTTACAACATGTTCAATGTTGTTGTCTATGTTGCGCCAGTACACCAGAATGTGAGCTATGGCTTTCATCTGGTTTATGCCCAGGTGTCCCTGATTTTGGTAGGGACCACAACACAATCCATGAACATCAGGCAATTATTAATGACTGATAGGGAGTCCCTACAACACTGAAACTCTTGGAGGATTCCCGTTGTGTTGGCGGGCCTCGAATGCCAAAGAAATCTGCAAAGCTTCTGGATGATTGGGTCACTTTGTGTTTCCTGTTTTATCTCAGCACTTGTCACAGGAATTGTTTGGATGCAGTCAATGAGGTGTACGTTGGAAATCATCTTCAACTCTGTGATGGCAGCAATGACAATGTCATCATCTGACACTGTGCATTGATAAGGCATGACAAGGCATCAGCCTGACCAAATTCTGTTGTTTTGTAGCACTGTAGATTGAAATCATATCCCAATAATCTGGTCGCCCAACATTGTACTCAGTTGGCTGAGTATACTGGAATACCTTCTTTTGAGCCAAATATCACGAATGACTTGTAGTATATCAGAAGTGCGAAATGATGCCCGAATAGCATCGTGTAGAATGTCTTTATTGTGAAGATGGGTGTTAGTATTTCCTTTTCCACTTGATTGTAGTTTCATTTAGCAAACGTCAGGGATTTAACAACACATGCATGTTGACTTTCTCAGTTTTGTCTGGGAATATGTGCGGGATTATTGCTCTCATGCCATGACTTGAAGCATCAGCTGCCGGTATTATCTTTCGGATTGGGTACAAATTGTATGAGTAGAAGGTTCGAATTCAACAATGATTTAATTTTATCAAACAGGGCAAATGAAGCGCTCTTTAGTTTTGGTAGGCAATCACCTAGAGATGGTGTTTCGATAAAAACACTGGTCCCCATCACCACACCTGATATTTGTTTTTGTTTTTTTTAAAAAACGTCATGAACTCAACAACTTTTGGCGCTCCAGAACCACTAAAAGATTCACTTTCTGTCTTTAGAGAAAAATGACAAAACACCACAGCACACCATTGTTGTTGTTGTTGCTGCTATTTTCCTATATCACCTCACGCGGTTAGGATCAGGAAGGGCATACGGCCTATAAAACAATCTTGCCTCAACTAAGGAAAGTTTAGGTTATGTAGTTTGAATAATGACCTGTCCAGTTTGGAAGTAAATTTCTAAAAGCCGTCCAACACATGCCAGCATGTAAAATAGATTTTAAAACGATGATGATGATGATGATGATGATGATGATGATGATGATGATGATGATGATGAAATGCTGGTGGTCTAAGGGCCAGAATCATTTGATGTTTTTCGCACACAACTTGTTGAGTGGTGACTTAATTTGATGAACTTAAGGTAAAAAAAATTATTATAGTGACTCATCAACCGGAGGAAAAGCGCATAAGCTGCTGACGTCCATTGAATGTGACATTCACTGGATATCTACAATATTTACTGGGTCAAAAATTAAGGGGAAAAAAATGGCACTTTTCTGGTCGAAGATGGAAGCCGACCTTGCTGATCCTTTCAGTCAACTCTGTGTGGCTAAAGAAATGTGTAGCTGTAGGTAAGCCGTTGTGAGATCCATTTTTTCAAAACAGGTTTCGCCATTGAGTATAGCGAAGAGATGCTCTGGAATCAGCAAGAAGTATTGATGGTCCTCAAATGCTGCATTGAGCCGGGTCAAAAAATTAGCACATAATCGACTTGAGCTTTGATTTGCTTTTTTAACTTTTTTAACAATGGGTGTTGCCTACTGAATGTAATATAGATATGATGACTTTGATTTTTATTTCCTCCAGGCGTTTTAACTCCTTGTCTACTAGTAGTAAAGCAGCATGTGGGGTGGAAAACGGGTTAGGGTTGATGGTTTGACCGACAGTGTAGCTTTTGTTTGAATGCAGCATCTCAAGATATTGTTGAAGACTGCAGGAAAATTCTTTATCATCTGCTTAGTCAGGTCTGTGATGGTGCTCTAGGGTGATGGTATGGATATCACCTTACACACTGAATAGAATGGAATGTCCAGAAGACCATCAGCCTCAATGAAATCATGTCCTAAGAAGTAGTGGCTAGAATCTAATGCATAAATAGTACCAGTAAATATTTTGATGATGGTGGTTAAACTCGCCAATGATATGGACACAATCTCGAATGCATTTGCACATGTCTTGATGGTGTTAGTGAAGGTTTGCCTATGGTGTTCCATAGTTTCTGTTATATCTTAAGCAAAGTCAATTTGTAGTTGAACCGAATGGAAATTTAGTTGTACATTCACATATTTTCAGTTCGGCTTGGGGTTGGGTAGAAAAGTTGCTACCAGACCAACGTGCAATTGTATGCGTTGGCTGTATTTGTTTCATAGCTGCTGTGTGTTTGGTATTGGTTTTCAGTCTGATGATATGCAGAATCCTCTCTTATGTCCCAGTCGGTTACATTCACGACAGCGATGCTGTTTAAATGGACAAAATCAGACAAAATGCAGTTTCAGCAAATAAAGGGTGGTTTCTCGTTTATCAAAACTGGTGGTGTGGGATTGTGGTGTCTTTGAAATGTGTTTACTGTTGCTGAAGATGCCAACTGCTGTACCATCTTTGAATCATGTTTTAGATTCACCAGTTGTTGGCTTTCCACTGAGATTTGTTGCAGAATGATGTCAGGATTTTGCTCGATGTTTAACATGCCGACGTCAAGCCACTAAAAAATATGCATTTAAATCGTGTGTTTGTGATTGAGGTGATCTTAAAACGTTCACATTCTTTGTTCCCTGCACAAGTTGCAAAATCGACTGGATCACATTTTTTAATGTTTAAATGATTAAACCGCATATTAAAAGTAATGTCTGCTCAACGAAAAATTTGCTGCCGATTGTTAATCATCTCGTCAAAATTACATTCGTGTTGCGACAGAATATAATTTGCATAACAATCATGCTTCAAAGGTTTGAGTTTTCTTTAGAAAAGTCTGACCTTCCAGTCAACTGCCTGCTTCTTAAATTCCATCCAGAAAAGAGGCTTGAATCATGAAAACTATGTGCCGAAAGTTAGTTTTGTGGCCGGGTCATAATAAAATTCTGTGATTGCATTTGCAACCGCTTTTGTTAATGTTTGTATTTTTGTTTCTAAAGGCAGAGATTTGGGTGTGGAAAATATCTCTGATCATAATGAGACGTAGTTGCTACTGAAACAATTTTTGTATGTTAGTTGTGTCCATTTTTGGAGAAAGAAATTATGTCCATTCACACGTGGTTTGACTTCCTCATCGCCACTTATTATGCTCCTCAGGTGTGCGTGTACATGAGGTACAGGAAAATAAATTGATAGGAAGGAGGAACTGTTAGCAATACTTTATTACTCAATTCCACTAAGTAGAGATCACTGCACGCGTAGTGATAAACTTCTCAGTACTAGATCTTGTGTCCTGCTGCAAGCAACAATGGCCGACCTTGTTATCGTCCCATAATGCAATTCTGTTAAAGCACAATTACTCTGTCTCTTAGACTTTGCCGTGTCAAAGGAATACAACTATGTCTTATTGCTTACCTTTTAGGGATTTGTTAGGTTTCGACTAAACAGAAAAAATAAGAAGAAGAAAATAAAATAAATAATAGAATGACACTAGAGTTAAACAACAACACTTCACAATACTTGTATGACGTTTTGTTTCAATTAATAACCATAAGTATACAACACAGACAATAAAAACATTTCAAACTATATAAACAACATAAAACCAAAAATCAAAATCAAACATAAACAAAGTGAAAACAAAGTGAAAACAAAACAATTAAACTGACAACCAAGTATATATAGATCTAGCTGATTATCAGCATGGCTGTTGGAGTTAAGAAACACTACTTCATCATAATTACATTAGTCAATAATCACGAAGATACAACACAAGCAATAAGCTGCGCGTGCGTGGTCCCCCTCTGTATGTGACTCGATGTGGCGAGTGTAAAATGCAATAAATTTGGGCAATTTGAGGCATTTTTACCCCCCCCCCCTTTGACCCTCCTTTGACCCCCTGGGGGCGCGAACCAGAATTTTTTTGAGGTCAAGGATGCTCATTTTATATCCAGAACAATTGCCTCTACATTTTGGCCAAGTTTCAGAAAAATGGATGGACCAAACGTTATGGGAGAAAAGGGTCATTTTTTGCCATTTTGGGGGCTTTGGACCCCCTGGGGGAGCGAACCAGATTTTTTCCAAGGTCAGCGATACTTATTTTCTATTAGGAACAATTGTCTCCACATTTTGGCTAAGTTTCAGTGAAATTGAATGGATGGATGAAAAGTTATGGGGCAAAAAATGTAATTTTTTGCCATTTCGGGGCCTTTTGACCCCCTAGGAGGCTAACCAGATTTTTTTTTTAAATCGGAGAATGTCACTTTCTAACCTGACCAAAGTTACAACTTCATGCAAAATTTCAGAGAAATTCAATGGATGGTTGCGGAGAAAAATCCGGATGGATGGACGGACGGACATGCCTCAAAACATAAGTCCCCCGCTTTTATAAATCGGGGGACCAATAAAAACAGTTAAAATACAGGAACTTTAACCATATATAAAATTAAAACAAAAGTTAAAGAAAGTCAAACAATCAAACTGGCAGTTAATTACAGATCAAGCTGATAGCAGCTAGCCACTGAAGTTAAATATCACTTCACACTTTTGTTGAATCAAAAATTCCACATATCGGCCATTTAAAGATGTAAAAAGAAATAAACATATGTTAACATAATCTTTTCTATCACCTTGTATTATTGATTTTGATTTTAATTTATGAATATAAATATATTTATGTGTTCTCACATAGATATATAATGCTGGTTTAACTTAAACACCGTGAGAGCTTTCAACATGCATATCTTTATAAATGTTTAAAGTTTTACAAAATATTTAAGACATAAAGATAAATGTGGTAACAGGTGAAGACTGCCATTGTTTCCAGTTAAAACTTCACCTGAAGAGAAAATCTTTAAAAATCTATGCAAGAATGTATATTATTATTTTCAATGTCTTTAATTCTAAAAAGTTTTCAACTTTTAACGTTCTGTTGAAAATTATCTAAGTTCAGAGCCTCAGTCCTGTAAGGAATTACAAAAAATGGCTAAAAACATTTTTTTTTGTTCTGCTTTCAACTCCTCTACTGACCTCTTCCACATTTTCAAATTCCATTATGAAACGTCTCTAAACTCAGTACCTCAACTCCTTATGTGGGTCCCTACTACTGTGTCCAGTCGATGACTTCAAAATTACAGGTTATTCTAACATGACCTCAAAGCATGATCCTTAAGATCACAATGGACATGGAATTTGCACCTACATCAGTGACGGTTTTCCATATGGTAGGAACATCTCCAATGAAGACTTCGAGTTTACCTTTATGTGTTTTCGTGTAGACCTTGTACATTGCACATTGTTCATCTTTGACCTTTATCGTCCCCACAATGAAAGAATTATTATCTTTGAAAGAATCTCTGAAAAAACTGACAATATCCTGTCTGTTCATCCTTCTGTCAACATTCATATCTTGTGGTGACTTTAATGTTTACAATTTTGAAACTGACTCATAAATACAGTTACATCTAAATGTCATGGCAGTTATTGGTGGCAGTTATGGTCCCAGAATCATGATGCATACTTCTGTAACATACTTGTTAATACACTTTGGTTAATTATACCACTGTGTTTGTCTTGATTATTACCGGACCTGCAAGGTCACAACAGTATCCGAAATTCCCCAGCATTTCATTTTCAGAAAAAAATGTGTCGTCTGTCGCCTCCAAAATATTGAATTGGTTAATCACTGGTATTGAGAGTTTTATACCCTCTAACAGGAGCCAAACAGCCAGCCAAACTTATATTTCTTGTACACAAAATGGTTACTATCTCTTAACTTACCAGTAATTTCACTGCACTTCTTGTGTACCCAATGCTTACAAGTGCCACAAAAAATTGTAAGGATTTGAAGCAAGGAAAACAGTTTAAAAATTAGTGAGGAAAGACGTCATCAAAGATTCGACTAGATAAGGGTTAGGGTTAAGGGTGTTCATCTCTCTTGTGGAGATTATCTAAATAAAGAAAATAGATTCTTATTTAAGTTCATAAATATGTTATAAGATTAAGTGGTCACTTGTGATTCTTCCTCCTGTACGAACATGTTCCAGCGACTGTCTAAGAAGAAAAGCAGAATCGTAGCAACAGGGTTATGCTGCCCCCCGCCCACACCCCCACCTCCCGATAGGTGAATATTATAGGATTATATAACAACTAGCTGTACGACCCGGTGTTGCCCGGGATTCATTAGTTTCATAATATGTTTTGTAAATATGTCTATGTTTAAAACAAGTAAGGAACAATAATAACTAAGGTTGAATAACTCTCATTCTTTTAGTAAGATTTATTCCCGTTAGCTGATTTTTCTTTGAAGGTGATTATTTAAAAATGTTCATATCTTACCACACTGCCAGATCGGATTAAGTATTTTTTTTAAATAACGTGTAATGAAGTACATTATTGCAAATGATATGGTACAAAAATAAAAAATGAAAATTGGCTAGTCAGAATCAAAGTTTGATTTGTCAGCTTAAATTTTATTTAGGTTTAACTTTTAAAATCTTGGCAACATAATTTTATATATTAGATAATGAGTTCATTTATTTACTTATGAACATTTATCATAGTTTTTTTTGTTTAAGTTGATCAAATGAATTTCAAACAGTTGGTGACTTTCCATACAGTTAACCAAGCCTTAGAAATTAGTGAATTTAGGAAAGTCAAGACTATTTTATGCAATAATAAGTCTGAATTATTTGGATTACTATACTCATGTTAGTTGCTATATTCACAACGTTTCAGCTGATGTAACCTCTGACCTTCTTTGGGTGTATCTTTTTAGGAAACTTGGGAACTTGTATGGAATTTCGAATGGAACCTTTTATTTAATCCACGGGGCTGGATTGTTCTCATTAAATTGTTAGAAGTAGCAGTAATGCTGAATGTTGGTTTTATGTATCGACTCGCAATTGGACAAAGCTCAAATCATCAGTTTCTTTCAACCAAGCACAAGTGTGAGAATATTCACTGCCGAAATTTCGCAATAATATAAAAACCCAAGCACAGCATTTTTCTTCCTCTTTCCTGTTTTCTTCAAAAGACAATACATATGCACGCGACACAATCCCACAGAGGATTTTTGGAGCTGAAATCCCTCAACAGACTCAACGAGAGACATACACGAACTACTAAACATAGCAACACACATTGCTAACCAAACTCTTGTACACAGTTCATACACATACACTCTCTCACTAACAAAACAGGCATGCTAACATACACACACAGCTACCATGCTTATTCCATTTACACACACTGTCACATGTAAACGCACCCGGCACCAGCCGAAATGAACATGTATACTCAAATTCACCTAACAGCCAAAGCAGTTTCTCTTCACTTGGAGCGTTCTAAGACTCTCTGAACTTTCTTATTCTACCAATTCTTTATTCTAAGTTGTCAATAAAACTTAATTAGTTTTGTATGGACAGACTTTGTCATTCATTCTTTTGATATGATCTTTCCCTCTACATCATCAGCCAAGACCGAGTATTAATTTAGGTTATATGTTATATCTTCCACTTTATAATAAATACATGTGTATATATATATATATATATATATATATATATATATATATGGGCACTTTTCGAGGAGCTTCAATAACAAGTAGTACAAATAGCTATATGCAATGATCCGACTCGTAGATCACTCTTAATTACTTGGTGGATAGTAGTAATTCTACTATTTACAGTTGAAATTCCCCTTTATTTACTAATTAGTTTCCAGTGGCCTTCGGGTAAGATCTTCGACTGCGAATCAGTGGCGATTTGTGTTCGGGGTTCGCGCCCGGTGACCGGTGGGAACTAGTTCCTAGACTGAAGATTGCGTTAGCATGAAACATCGATGTCTCTAGGTATATTTTAAATATTTAATATTTATAAAAAAAATATTATTGTATATATATATATATATATATATATATATATATATATATATATATATATAATCATCAAAATAAATGCGTAACCAAAAGTATTGTATACCAAGCCACAATATTTGCCAAAGAAAGACCGAATAACAAGAAGTACTACGTGGGTATGACCTCCCTAGATTTTAAAACCAGATATTATGACCACAAAAGCACATTTAAAAACAGAGAACGTCGAATTAAAACAGCACTAGCAAACCACTATTGGGAGCTCAAAGAAAATGGGCGTTCACCAATAATTGAATGGGAAATAATGTGACAGGCCAGTACAAGTAGAAATTTAGACGACCCGTGTAGATTATGTCTGAATGAGAAATTAGAAATTCTAAACTTTAAAGACCCTCGAAATCTATTAAACTGTAGAAGTGAGATAGCAAACAGCTGCGTACACAGAAATAAATTTACCTTAGGCTAACGATAAATAAATAAATAAAAACTAAACTAAACAAAAACATAACAATTTAAAAATAAAAACCTAAAATAGAAATACAAGGAACTATGTGTTAAAATAAATTCACCCATTATATTGACACAACAAAGGAAACAGGATATAGGCCAATCCATAGAAAACAGAACAGGATATAGGAAGGAAGTAACACTAACCACACCTTTGTTCGTGGGAAGCCCAACGATTGGCTGAGAGAACAACAAAGAATCTGATTGGTTAACTAGCTAGCCGTGTATATAAAAACACCCGGCAAAAATAACTCCATGCATTTTAGCCTGAAGATTCCCCCGGGGATGAAACGCGGGAGCCTCTGTGTAGCTTAATTGCCATGAATATATTTTCATAGCTTACTACCTAGCTCTACTTACGTATCGAGCACTGATGAAGTAAATACTGAAAATTGATACATAAAAAAAATTCTATCTTCTTATAAAATTTTATGTGGATACATGAAATACTAATATATATATATATATATATATATATATATATATATATATATATATATATAAAATAAAATATAGTAACAAAATAAAAATAATTTTATATATATATATATATATAATAATGGTAATAATCCAGGTGAAAAATATCTACAGGGTGGTAATCCAGAGAATATTAACCAGGTTTATAAAAAGTGCTCAATATCAAAATAAAGCTTAATATATGATAATTTTATTTACACAGACATGTACAAAATCTGCGACACTGGCATGTCGATGTTATCGATCAACAGTTACTATAAACTGAGATCTCATCAGGAAGAGTTAGAATCCGATCTTAACCTCAGATCATATTTGGAGAGAATGAAGTAGAGGGATAGAGAAAGAGAAGAAGAAGGAAAGAAATTTAACATTTCAAAAATTAAGGCCGTTAAAAAATTAAAAATTAAAAATTAAAAAATCTAAAAAACAGAAACAAAAAACAAAAAATCTAAAATCTAGAATCTGAAACAAACCGGGCAAATAAATAAATAAATAAATAAAAATATAAGGTGGAAAGAGGAACAAATAATGATGAGGGGAGAGGTGGTGGGAAGGTAGACACATAGAGGAAAAGAAGGAGAAAGAGAGAGCGTCTGTTGATTCAGATCGAGAGGGAAGGAGGGGGGGGTAGACATGCACGAATCAAGTGTCAAAAAAACAGTCGAGTTTATAAATGTATTTTTTCAAGTGAACTGTAATATTGTGTATGTATATGTGCGTATGCGTGCGGGCAAACCGGTCAGATGTGTCTGATTGTTGTGGTGGTGGGGTGGTGATCAAATGTGTCGCGATTCTGGGTTTAAATTGTCTTTATCATTTGTCTGGAGTTAATTTGCTTACTATGAATAAATAAATATATTTGTTAAATATAACAGGAATAGTAATAATAATAATAATAATAATAATAATAATAATAATAATAATAATAATAATAATAATAATAATAGATACCCCTAATAATTGAGGTAAAATAATTAAAATAATAAATGAATGATAATAAAAATACTAAAAAAATATAACTAAAGAATAACTAGAAAATGCCGGCGTTATTAATTATTAATAATAATAATGATAATAATAATAATAATAATAATAATAATAATAATACTAAAAAATATATAACTAAAGAATAACTAGAAAATGCCGGCGTTATTAATTATTATTATTAATAATAATAATAATAATAATAATAATAATAATAATAATAATGATAATAATAATAATGGTAATAATAATAATAAAAATAGTAATAATAATAACAAAGACAACGATAATTGTGGTCAATAATATTTAAGAATTTATAAAAATAATAGTTTAGGAAAGAAATAGAATAATTAAGAAATATTAGGAATCCTAGGAGGTAGTGATTATCATAATAATATTAAATAATGATAAGATAATGTTTGCCGATATTATGATATGGGTTAATGGTTGCAATAATGCTGATCATATAAAAATAGTGGTTTAACAGACAACAGTAACCAGAGTGGTAATCCCAGTAATCTTAACAATAGTAATAATGATAGTGAAAAATTGATAGTGAAAAATTAATAAATAATAATAGAAGTAGTCATAATGGTGGCAATAATAGTAAAATGAAAACCGTAATAATAATAATAATAATAATAATAATAATAATAATAATAAAATGGCAGTGGAAGCAAAAGTAAGGTAACGGTAAAACATGGCAATATCAATATTATTAATAATAGTGATACTGTTAATTTCATTGCCGCAAATAACAATAACTATGATAGTAACATCAGACATGATGTCACCACTGATAACAATAATTATCTTGATAAAAGTACAGAAATGAAAAAATGAAAAATAAAAAATAAAAAATAATTCAATGTCAAATAATTAAGTTTAAGATATTAATAATAGTAGTAATAAATAATTGATAATGATAATCTAAAAATAATCTAAAAAATATAATCTAAAAAATAATCTAAAAAATATAGAAATATTAATCAATAAATGGATAAGCATAAACCCCCTTTTATGCTTATCCATTTATTGATTAATATTTAAGAGTAAAGAAAAATACAGAAGATGACAATTAGTGTTAATCGTTGTGGGTATGATAATAATAATAATAATAATAATAATAATACCAACCAATACTACCGCTTACAGTACTACTACAAATAATACTACAAACAAAAATGCTACTACTAATAAAAATAATAATAATAATTAATAAAAGGTATAAGATGATAGTTGTGTTGACAAAATTTTCAGTTGATGGGTAGGTGAAGTTTTTTAAATTTATTTATTTATTTTTATTTTTTTATATAGTAACAGCCTAAGGG
>OY744520.1:10367490-10632490 GCA_963556195.1 Sepiola atlantica
ATAAGTGTAGTATTAAATATTTTTAGATATTATAAGTGCAGTATTAAATATTTTTAGTTATTATTAGTGTAGTATTAAATATTTTTAGTTATTATAAGTATAGTATTAAATATTTTAGTTATTATAAGTGTAGTATTAAATATTTTTAGTTATTACAAGTATATTATTAAATATTTTTAGTTATTATAAGTGTAGTATTAAATATTTTTAGTTAATAAGTATAGTATTAAATATTTTAGTTATTATAAGTGTAGTATTAAATATTTTTAGTTATTATAAGTATATTATTAAATATTTTTAGTTATTATAAGTGTAGTATTAAATATTTTTAGTTATTATAAGTGTAGTATTAAATATTATAAGTTATTATAAGTGTAGTATTTAATATTATTAGTTATTATAAGTGTAGTATTAAATATTTTTAGTTATTATAAGTGTAGTATTAAATATTTTTAGTTATTATATTTGTAGTATTAAATATTTTAAGTTATTATAAGTGTAGTATTAAATATTTTAAGTTATTATAAGTGTAGTATTAAATATTATTAGTTATTATAAGTGTAGTATTAAATATTTTTAGTTATTATAAGTGTAGTATTAAATATTTTTAGTTATTATAAGTGTAGTATTAAATACTTTTAGTTATTATAAGTGTAGTATTAAATATTTATGTTATTATAAGTGTAGTATTAAATATGTTTAGTTATTATAAGTGTAGTATTAAATATTTTTAGTTATTATAAGTGTAGTATTACATATTTTTAGTTAATATAAGTGTAGTATTAAATATTTTTAGTTATAAGTGTAGCATTAAATATTTTTAGTTATGATAAGTAGTATTAAATATTTTTAGTTATTATGAGTGTAGTATTAAATATTTTTAGTTATTATAAGTTTAGTATTAAATATTTTTAGTTATGATAAGTGTAGTATAAAATATTTTTAGTTATTATAAGTGTAGTATTAAATATTTTAGTTATTATAAGTGTAGTATAAAATATTATTAGTTATTATAAGTGTAGTATTAAATATATTTAGTTATTATAAGTGTAGTATTAAATATTTTGAGTTATGATAAGTAGTATTAAATATTTTGAGTTATGATAAGTAGTATTAAATATTTTTAGTTATTATGAGTGTAGTATTAAATATTTTTAGTTATTATGAGTTTAGTAGTAAATATTTTTAGTTATTAGTATGAAATATTTTAGTTATTATAAGTGTAGTATTAAATATTTTAGTTATTATAAGTGTAGTATTAAATATTTTTTGCTATTATGAGTGTAGTATTAAATATTTTAGTTATTATAAGCGTAGTATTAAATATTTTTAGTTATTATAAGTGTAGTATTAAATATTTTTAGTTATTATAAGTGTAGTATTAAATATTTTTAGTTATTATAAGTGTAGTATTAAATATTTTTAGTTATTATAAGTTTAGTATTAAATATTTTTAGTTATTATTAGTATAGTATTAAATATTTTTAGTTATTATAAGTGTAGTATTAAATATTTTTAGTTATTATAAGTGTAGTATTAACTTTTTTAGTTATTATAAGTGTAGTATAAAATATTTTTAGTTATTATAAGTGTAGCATTAAATATTTTTAGTTATGATAAGTGTAGTATTAAATATTTTTAGTTATTATAAGTGTAGTATTAAATATTTTTAGTTATTATAAGCGTAGTATTAAATATTTTTAGTTATTATAAGCGTAGTATTAAATATTTTTAGTCATTATGAGTGTAGTATTAAATATTTTTAGTTATTATAAGCGTAGTATTAAATATTTTTAGTTATTATAAGTGTAGTATTAAATATTTTTAGTTATTATAAGTGTAGTATTAAATATTTTTAGTTATTATAAGTGTAGTATTAAATATTATTAGTTATTATAAGTGTAGTATTAAATATTTTTAGTTATTATAAGTGTAGCATTAAATATTTTTAGTTATTATAAGTGTAGTATTAAATATTTTTAGTTATTATAAGTGTAGTATTAAATATTTTTAGTTATTATAAGTGTAGAATTAAATATTTTTAGTTATTATAAGTGTAGCATTAAATATTTTTAGTTATTATAAGTGTAGCATTAAATATTTTTAGTTATTATAAGTGTAGTATTAAATATTTTTAGTTATTATAAGTGTAGCATTAAATATTTTTAGTTATTATAAGTGTAGCATTAAATATTTTTAGTTATTATAAGTGTAGCATTAAATATTTTTAGTTATTATAAGTGTAGTATTAAATATTTTAGTTATTATAAGTGTAGTATTAAATATTTTTAGTTATTATAAGTGTAGCATTAAATATTTTTAGTTATTATAAGTGTAGCATTAAATATTTTTAGTTATTATAAGTGTAGCATTAAATATTTTTAGTTATTATAAGTGTAGTATTAAATATTTAAGTTATTATAAGTGTAGTATTAAATATTTTAGTTATTATAAGTGTAGTATTACATATTTTTAGTTAATATAAGTGTAGTATTAAATATTTTTAGTTATAAGTGTAGTATTAAATATTTTTAGTTATTATAAGTGTAGTATTAAATATTTTTAGTTATGATAAGTAGTATTAAATATTTTTAGTTATTATAAGTGTAGTATTAAATATTTAAGTTATTATAAGTGTAGTATTAAATATTTTTAGTTATTATAGTTGTAGTATATAATATTTTTAGTTATTATAAGTGTAGTATTAAATATTTTGAGTTATGATAAGTAGTATTAAATATTTTGAGTTATGATAAGTAGTATTAAATATTTTTAGTTATTATAAGTGTAGTATTAAATATTTTTAGTTATTATGAGTGTAGTATTAAATATTTTTAGTTATTATAAGTGTAGTATTAAATATTTTTAGTTATTATGAGTTTAGTAGTAAATATCTTTAGTTATTAGTATGAAATATTTTAGTTATTATAAGTGTAGTATTAAATATTTTAGTTATTATAAGTGTAGTATTAAATATTTTTTGTTATTATGAGTGTAGTATTAAATATTTTAGTTATTATAAGCGTAGTATTAAATATTTTTAGTTATTATAAGTGTAGTAGTAAATATTTTTAGTTATTATAAGTGTAGTATTAAATATTTTTAGTTATTATAAGTGTAGTATTAAATATTTTTAGTTATTATAAGTTTAGTATTAAATATTTTTAGTTATTATGAGTGTGGTATTAAATATTTTTAGTTATTATAAGCGTAGTATTAAATATTTTGAGTTATGATAAGTAGTATTAAATATTTTGAGTTATTATAAGTGTAGTATTAAATATTTTTAGTTATGATAAGTGTAGTAGTAAATATTTTTAGTTATTATAAGTGTAGTATTAAATATTTTTAGTTATTATAAGTGTAGTAGTAAATATTTTTATTATTATAAGTGTAGTATTAAATATTTTTAGTTATTATAAGTGTAGTATTAAATATTTTTAGTTATAATAAGCGTAGTATTAAATATTTTTAGTTATTATGAGTGTAGTATTAAATATTTTTTGTTATTATAAGTGTAGTATAAAATATTTTTAGTTATTATAAGTGTAGTATTAAATATTATTAGTTATTATAAGTGTAGTATTAAATATTTTTAGTTATTATAAGTGTAGCATTAAATATTTTTAGTTATTATAAGTGTAGTATTAAATATTTTTAGTTATGATAAGTGTAGTATTAAATATTTTTAGTTATGATAAGTGTAGTATAAAATATTTTAAGTTATTATAAGTGTAGTATTAAATATTTTAGTTATTATAAGTGTAGTATTAAATATTATTAGTTATTATAAGTGTAGTATTAAATATTTTAAGTTATTATAAGTGTAGTATTAAATATTTTTAGTTATTATAAGCGTAGTATTAAATATTTTTAGTTATTATAAGCGTAGTATTAACTATTTTTAGTTATTATAAGTGTAGTATTAAATATTTTTAGTTATTATAAGTGTAGTATTAAATATTTTTAGTCATTATAAGTGTAGTATTAAATATTATTAGTTATTATAAGTGTAGTATTTAATATTTTTAGTTATTATAAGTGTAGTATTAAATATTTTTTGTTATTATAAGTGTAGTATAAAATATTTTTAGTTATTATAAGTGTAGTATAAAATATTTTAAGTTATTATAAGTGTAGTATTAAATATTTTAGTTATTATAAGTGTAGTATTACATATTTTTAGTTATTATAAGTGTAGTATTACATATTTTTAGTTATTATAAGTGTAGTATTAAATATGTTTAGTTATTATGAGTGTAGTATTAAATATTTTTAGTTATTATAAGTGTAGTATTAAATATTTTTAGTTATTATAAGTGTAGTATTAAATATTTTTAGTTATTATGAGTTTAGTAGTAAATATTTTTAGTTATTATAAGTGTAGTATAAAATATTTTAGTTATTATAAGTGTAGTATTAAATATTTTTAGTTATTATAAGTGTAGTATTAAATATTTTTTGTTATTATAAGTGTAGTATTAAATATTTTTAGTTATTATAAGCGTAGTATTAAATATTTTTAGTTATTATAAGTGTAGTATTAAATATTTTTAGTTATTATATGTGTAGTATTAAATATTTTTAGTTATTATAAGTGTAGTATTAAATATTTTTAGTTATTATAAGTGTAGTATTAAATATTTTTAGTTATTATAAGTGTAGTATTAACTATTTTTAGTTATTATAAGTGTAGTATAAAATATTTTTAGTTATTATAAGTGTAGTATTAAATATTTTTAGTTATGATAAGTGTAGTATTAAATATTTTTAGTTATTATAAGTGTAGTATTAAATATTTTTAGTTATTATAAGCGTAGTATTAAATATTTTTAGTTATTATAAGCGTAGTATTAAATATTTTTAGTCATTATGAGTGTAGTATTAAATATTTTTAGTTATTATAAGCGTAGTATTAAATATTTTTAGTTATTATAAGTGTAGTATTAAATATTTTTAGTTATTATAAGTGTAGTATTAAATATTTTAGTTATTATAAGTGTAGTATTAAATATTTTTAGTTATTATAAGTGTAGTATTAAATATTTTGAGTTATGATAAGTAGTATTAAATATTTTGAGTTATGATAAGTAGTATTAAATATTTTTAGTTATTAATAGTGTAGTATTAAATATTTTTAGTTATTATGAGTGTAGTATTAAATATTTTTAGTTATTATAAGTGTAGTATTAAATATTTTTAGTTATTATGAGTTTAGTAGTAAATATCTTTAGTTATTAGTATGAAATATTTTAGTTATTATAAGTGTAGTATTAAATATTTTAGTTATTATAAGTGTAGTATTAAATATTTTTTGTTATTATGAGTGTAGTATTAAATATTTTAGTTATTATAAGCGTAGTATTAAATATTTTTAGTTATTATAAATGTAGTAGTAAATATTTTTAGTTATTATAAGTGTAGTATTAAATATTTTTAGTTATTATAAGTGTAGTATTAAATATTTTTAGTTATTATAAGTTTAGTATTAAATATTTTTAGTTATTATGAGTGTGGTATTAAATATTTTTAGTTATTATAAGCGTAGTATTAAATATTTTGAGTTATGATAAGTAGTATTAAATATTTTGAGTTATTATAAGTGTAGTATTAAATATTTTTAGTTATGATAAGTGTAGTAGTAAATATTTTTAGTTATTATAAGTGTAGTATTAAATATTTTTAGTTATTATAAGTGTAGTAGTAAATATTTTTATTATTATAAGTGTAGTATTTAATATTTTTAGTTATTATAAGTGTAGTATTAAATATTTTTAGTTATTATAAGCGTAGTATTAAATATTTTTAGTTATTATAAGTGTAGTATTAAATATTTTTTGTTATTATAAGTGTAGTATAAAATATTTTTAGTTATTATAAGTGTAGTATTAAATATTATTAGTTATTATAAGTGTAGTATTAAATATTTTTAGTTATTATAAGTGTAGCATTAAATATTTTTAGTTATTATAAGTGTAGTATTAAATATTTTTAGTTATGATAAGTGTAGTATTAAATATTTTTAGTTATGATAAGTGTAGTATAAAATATTTTAAGTTATTATAAGTGTAGTATTAAATATTTTAGTTATTATAAGTGTAGTATTAAATATTATTAGTTATTATAAGTGTAGTATTAAATATTTTTAGTTATTATAAGTGTAGTATTAAATATTTTTAGTTATTATAAGTGTAGTATTTAATATTTTTAGTTATTATAAGTGTAGTATTAAATATTTTTTGTTATTATAAGTGTAGTATAAAATATTTTTAGTTATTATAAGTGTAGTATAAAATATTTTAAGTTATTATAAGTGTAGTATTAAATATTTTAGTTATTATAAGTGTAGTATTACATATTTTTAGTTATTATAAGTGTAGTATTACATATTTTTAGTTATTATAAGTGTAGTATTAAATATGTTTAGTTATTATGAGTGTAGTATTAAATATTTTTAGTTATTATAAGTGTAGTATTAAATATTTTTAGTTATTATAAGTGTAGTATTAAATATTTTTAGTTATTATGAGTTTAGTAGTAAATATTTTTAGTTATTATAAGTGTAGTATAAAATATTTTAGTTATTATAAGTGTAGTATTAAATATTTTTAGTTATTATGAGTTTAGTAGTAAATATTTTTAGTTATTATAAGTGTAGTATAAAATATTTTAGTTATTATAAGTGTAGTATTAAATATTTTTAGTTATTATAAGTGTAGTATTAAATATTTTTTGTTATTATAAGTGTAGTATTAAATATTTTTAGTTATTATAAGCGTAGTATTAAATATTTTTAGTTATTATAAGTTTAGTATTAAATATTTTTAGTTATTATATGTGTAGTATTAAATATTTTTAGTTATTATAAGTGTAGTATTAAATATTTTTAGTTATTATAAGTGTAGTATTAAATATTTTTAGTTATTATAAGTGTAGTATTAACTATTTTTAGTTATTATAAGTGTAGTATTAAATATTTTTAGTTATGATAAGTGTAGTATTAAATATTTTTAGTTATTATAAGTGTAGTATTAAATATTTTTAGTTATTATAAGCGTAGTATTAAATATTTTTAGTTATTATAAGCGTAGTATTAAATATTTTTAGTCATTATGAGTGTAGTATTAAATATTTTTAGTTATTATAAGCGTAGTATTAAATATGTTTAGTTATTATAAGTGTAGTATTAAATATTTTTAGTTATTATAAGTGTAGTATTAAATATTTTTAGTTATTATAAGTGTAGTATTAAATATTATTAGTTATTATAAGTGTAGTATTAAATATTTTTAGTTATTATAAGTGTAGCATTAAATATTTTTAGTTATTATAAGTGTAGTATTAAATATTTTTAGTTATTATAAGTGTAGTATTAAATATTTTTAGTTATTATAAGTGTAGAATTAAATATTTTTAGTTATTATAAGTGTAGCATTAAATATTTTTAGTTATTATAAGTGTAGCATTAAATATTTTTAGTTATTATAAGTGTAGTATTAAATATTTTTAGTTATTATAAGTGTAGCATTAAATATTTTTAGTTATTATAAGTGTAGCATTAAATATTTTTAGTTATTATAAGTGTAGCATTAAATATTTTTAGTTATTATAAGTGTAGTATTAAATATTTTAGTTATTATAAGTGTAGTATTAAATATTTTTAGTTATTATAAGTGTAGCATTAAATATTTTTAGTTATTATAAGTGTAGCATTAAATATTTTTAGTTATTATAAGTGTAGCATTAAATATTTTTAGTTATTATAAGTGTAGTATTAAATATTTAAGTTATTATAAGTGTAGTATTAAATATTTTAGTTATTATAAGTGTAGTACCAAATATTTTTAGTTATTATAAGTGTAGTATTAAATATTTTTAGTTATTATAAGTATAGTACCAAATATTTTTAGTTATTATAAGTGTAGTATTACATATTTTTAGTTAATATAAGTGTAGTATTAAATATTTTTAGTTATAAGTGTAGTATTAAATATTTTTAGTTATTATAAGTGTAGTATTAAATATTTTTAGTTATGATAAGTAGTATTAAATATTTTTAGTTATTATAAGTGTAGTATTAAATATTTTTAGTTATTACGAGTTTAGTATGAAATATTTTTAGTTATTATAAGTGTAGTATGAAATATTTTAGTTATTATAAGTGTAGTATTAAATATTTTAGTTACTATAAGTGTAGTATTAAATGTTTTTTGTTATTATAAGTGTAGTATTAAATATTTTTAGTTATTATAAGCGTAGTATTTAATATTTTTAGTTATTATAAGTGTAGTATTAAATATTTTTAGTTATTATAAGTGTAGTATTAAATATTTTTAGTTATTATAAGTGTAGTATTTAATATTTTTAGTTATTATAAGTGTAGTATTAAATATTTTTTGTTATTATAAGTGTAGTATAAAATATTTTTAGTTATTATAAGTGTAGTATAAAATATTTTAAGTTATTATAAGTGTAGTATTAAATATTTTAGTTATTATAAGTGTAGTATTACATATTTTTAGTTATTATAAGTGTAGTATTACATATTTTTAGTTATTATAAGTGTAGTATTAAATATGTTTAGTTATTATGAGTGTAGTATTAAATATTTTTAGTTATTATAAGTGTAGTATTAAATATTTTTAGTTATTATAAGTGTAGTATTAAATATTTTTAGTTATTATGAGTTTAGTAGTAAATATTTTTAGTTATTATAAGTGTAGTATAAAATATTTTAGTTATTATAAGTGTAGTATTAAATATTTTTAGTTATTATAAGTGTAGTATTAAATATTTTTTGTTATTATAAGTGTAGTATTAAATATTTTTAGTTATTATAAGCGTAGTATTAAATATTTTTAGTTATTATAAGTTTAGTATTAAATATTTTTAGTTATTATATGTGTAGTATTAAATATTTTTAGTTATTATAAGTGTAGTATTAAATATTTTTAGTTATTATAAGTGTAGTATTAAATATTTTTAGTTATTATAAGTGTAGTATTAACTATTTTTAGTTATTATAAGTGTAGTATTAAATATTTTTAGTTATGATAAGTGTAGTATTAAATATTTTTAGTTATTATAAGTGTAGTATTAAATATTTTTAGTTATTATAAGCGTAGTATTAAATATTTTTAGTTATTATAAGCGTAGTATTAAATATTTTTAGTCATTATGAGTGTAGTATTAAATATTTTTAGTTATTATAAGCGTAGTATTAAATATGTTTAGTTATTATAAGTGTAGTATTAAATATTTTTAGTTATTATAAGTGTAGTATTAAATATTTTTAGTTATTATAAGTGTAGTATTAAATATTATTAGTTATTATAAGTGTAGTATTAAATATTTTTAGTTATTATAAGTGTAGCATTAAATATTTTTAGTTATTATAAGTGTAGTATTAAATATTTTTAGTTATTATAAGTGTAGTATTAAATATTTTTAGTTATTATAAGTGTAGAATTAAATATTTTTAGTTATTATAAGTGTAGCATTAAATATTTTTAGTTATTATAAGTGTAGCATTAAATATTTTTAGTTATTATAAGTGTAGTATTAAATATTTTTAGTTATTATAAGTGTAGCATTAAATATTTTTAGTTATTATAAGTGTAGCATTAAATATTTTTAGTTATTATAAGTGTAGCATTAAATATTTTTAGTTATTATAAGTGTAGTATTAAATATTTTAGTTATTATAAGTGTAGTATTAAATATTTTTAGTTATTATAAGTGTAGCATTAAATATTTTTAGTTATTATAAGTGTAGCATTAAATATTTTTAGTTATTATAAGTGTAGCATTAAATATTTTTAGTTATTATAAGTGTAGTATTAAATATTTAAGTTATTATAAGTGTAGTATTAAATATTTTAGTTATTATAAGTGTAGTACCAAATATTTTTAGTTATTATAAGTGTAGTATTAAATATTTTTAGTTATTATAAGTATAGTACCAAATATTTTTAGTTATTATAAGTGTAGTATTACATATTTTTAGTTAATATAAGTGTAGTATTAAATATTTTTAGTTATAAGTGTAGTATTAAATATTTTTAGTTATTATAAGTGTAGTATTAAATATTTTTAGTTATGATAAGTAGTATTAAATATTTTTAGTTATTATAAGTGTAGTATTAAATATTTTTAGTTATTACGAGTTTAGTATGAAATATTTTTAGTTATTATAAGTGTAGTATGAAATATTTTAGTTATTATAAGTGTAGTATTAAATATTTTAGTTACTATAAGTGTAGTATTAAATGTTTTTTGTTATTATAAGTGTAGTATTAAATATTTTAGTTACTATAAGTGTAGTATTAAATGTTTTTAGTTATTATAAGCGTAGTATTTAATATTTTTAGTTATTATAAGTGTAGTATTAAATATTTTTAGTTATTATAAGTGTAGTATTAAATATTTTTAGTTGTTATGAGTTTAGTAGTAAATATTTTTAGTTATTATAAGTGTAGTATAAAATATTTTAGTTATTATAAGTGTAGTATTAAATATTTTTAGTTATTATAAGTGTAGTATTAAATATTTTTTGTTATTATAAGTGTAGTATTAAATATTTTTAGTTATTATAAGTGTAGTATTAAATATTTTTAGTTATTATAAGTGTAGTATTAAATATTTTTAGTTATTATAAGTGTAGTATTAAATATTTTTAGTTATTATAAGTGTAGTATTAAATATTTTTAGTTATTATAAGTGTAGTATTAAATATTTTTAGTTATTATAAGTGTAGTATTAAATATTTTTAGTTATTATAAGCGTAGTATTAAATATTTTTAGTTTTTATAAGTGTAGTACCAAATATTTTTAGTTATTATAAGTGTAGTATTAAATATTTTTAGTTATTATAAGTATAGTACCAAATATTTTTAGTTATTATAAGTGTAGTATTAAATATTTTTAGTTATTATAAGTATAGTATTAAATATTTTAGTTATTATAAGTGTTGTATTAAATATGTTTAGTTATTATAAGTGTAGTATTAAATATTTTTAGTTATTATAAGTGTAGTATTACATATTTTTAGTTAATATAAGTGTAATATTAAATATTTTTAGTTATAAGTGTAGTATTAAATATTTTTAGTTATGATAAGTAGTATTAAATATTTTAAGTTATTATAAGTGTAGTTTTAAATATTTTTAGTTATTATAAGTGTAGTATTAAATATGTTTAGTTATTATAAGTGTAGTATTAAATATTTTTAGTTATTATAAGTGTAGTATTAAATATTTTTAGTTTTTATAAGTGTAGTAGTAAATATTTTTAGTTATTATAAGTGTAGTATTAAATATTTTTCAGTTTTTATAAGTGTAGTATTAAATATTTTTAGTTATTATAAGTGTAGTATTAAATATTTTTAGTTATTATAAGTATAGTATTAAATATTTTTAGTTATTATAAGTGTAGTATTAAATTTTCAATAATACAATTATTTATTATTGCATGAAGGAATTTTTTGCAAATGTAATTTTAGTGTCAGAAATTATTTTCAAGGAAATCAACTTAGTTGAAAATTACTCCAGTATTATTGATAATTGTGTTGTAACAACTAATTACTTTCAAAATGTATTGAAGAACTAACTAACTAGTTACTGTGAAAACGCTGAAAAATATTTAACCAATAATTCTTTTTCAGTCAAAAAAAAAGTAATAGTTTGTCTCAAGAATGTGCAACTCAATAAAAATTAAAAACAAAAAGTGGTAAAAAAAATTCTTTTAAAAAATCGTTTTGTCTACAACAACATTAAAGTAGTTTGTTTTCCTTTTGCTCATCCATATATATTTAACATTTCACATGATAATCTCATTTTTTCTGTAAACAATAGCTCCACTGTAGGAAAAAGCAGATTTCATACTTACATCTCAAGATAAAGAATGTGTTTCTTTACCAGTTTGATTATTTAATCTTGAAATAAACTATTTTACTTTAAAACAACTTCTTATAAGTATAACTTTATGGGTATCTTTTACAATAATCCGCAGAGTGAAAACGCTATAAAAACAAATATACAACAAATAAAAGTAACTGTAGCCGATAAAAGTTATTTTCCAACTTATCTGTGACATTTGTTTGTATTTTTAAGCCGTTTCAACTGCTATTTATTAGAAATCAATATTTTTGTCACACGAACATTGAACAAAAGATGGGGGGGGGGTACCGTAACGAGGTACGGCGGGGCGGCCATTTTGTTTTAGTAAAAATACGTGCCAAAAAAAAGCAAGAAATTTTTTTTAAAAATCTAATAAAAACCCATTTATAGTACGTAAAATACAAACAAATTTCATAGGTAAGTAGGAAAATATTTATTCTCGACGTAGGTCACCGTCATTTGTTGCATATTTATTTTTTTTACCCCGTTCTCGTTCGTTTTTTGGACCCCGTTGGCGACTCTGCGGATTATTGTAAAAGATACCCAACTTTATTTTAAGGAGATTTAAAAACACAATAAAAGTAGCGTAAATGTATGGATTTGTTAAAGAACGCAAAACCGGTGACGTCAGCGATTCTATGTTATGTTTTAGAGGTCCCTAAGGAATAGAGAATCACATTCCATAATCAGACGTTTTCTTTCCTTTTTTCTTCTTCTTCTTTCTGCTTTCTATAACGATGTATACATTTCTTTCTTTTTCCTTTATTTTACTTTCCAAGTTTTCGTTTTTTCTTTCTTGTTTCTTTTTATTTCTCTTTTTTCTTCAGGCGGTAATTTATATGAATATAAATATTAGTGCAAACATCGGCGAACGATATTTTTTCCATCAGAGGGTTTACACTGGTAAAAAATAATATTGAATGTCCAATTTATGATCAGCGATAAAAATGTAAATTCATTTGAAGAGACAAATCTTTCTTTATAAAGTCACAACGAAAACTAACAAATGATAAAGTGTGAAATCTCAAGTGTTTTTGGTTGATAAAAAGAATGTTAAGGACTGATAAGTAAAATCTCACTTGGAAAAGAGTTTATTTCATACGACAGTAGATTAGAAAAGCTTTCGTTTGAACTTTTGCTTGCATATTGATAAGACAGGTGGGTCAATTAAAAGCAATCTCTGAGTCATTCAAAACGGCCGCCGTCCATTTTCATGAATTCAAAAATGTTTCTCATTTCTTTAGATGCGCCCTTTCATTTCTGTAAGAACCTGTCCATCGGTCGGTTTGTCACACTTCAATCTGAAATAACATTTTCATTTTAGGTTGAAGTTATAAAAATGTGTGGTTTTGAAAGCACTTGTGTATTTTGTATGTACTCTAATTATATAAGGTTGCTTACTCACGTACAATTATTCCATAAAGAGAAAAAAAACAAAAAAAAAACAATAAGGCTTGAAACAATTGTCAGAGAAAGAAAAAGAGAGTCAACAGATGACGATTAGAACGGAAGTGACGCCGCCGTTACTGACATAGCGTTGCTACGAACGATAGCCAGGGAGATGCGTTGAAACAACCAGGCTCCCTCACGGGGCTCGTGCCTAGACGTTGAAATCCTCCGTCCAATGTCCTGAAAAAATTTAACAGTCTCGGGGCCAAGCACACCCGACGTTTCCACTGAAATTGCTGGAAGACGAAACGTTCAGTGAGCGAGCTATATTTTCCGCGCTTCCTTGTTTCGGCGAGCAGAGCCGCCGTGCTGGGCTTCACCGCGGATTCCGCAATCCTTGCTGGTGAAAAGGAGTCAGAACAAGTGGCATCCCAGATCAGTGGCTTTTCGGCTTGGAAAGCAAACACAGTCATTGGTTTATCATGCTTAAGTTTGAAATAGCCTTTTTTGTCGGTCAATCATGCTCCAATTTAAAATAGCATTTTTGTTGCTAAATATGCATATTGAATGGACACATTTTAATTTAGATGTGTCCAAGAATCTTCGTAAAAGATTCTGTTCATCGTTCAGTCTGTCATGCTTAAGTTTTAAGTAGCATTTTCGTTGGTCTGTCATGTTTAAGTTTTAAGTAGCATTTTCGTTGGTCTGTCATGTTTAGGTTTTAAGTAGCATTTTCGTTGGTCTGTCATGTTTAAGTTTTAAGTAGCATTTTCGTTGGTCTGTCATGTTTAAGTTTTAAGTAGCATTTTCGTTGGTCTGTCATGCTTAAGTTTTAAGTAGCATTTTCGTTGGTCTGTCATGCTTAAGTTTTAAGTAGCATTTTCGTTGGTCTGTCATGTTTAAGTTTTACATAGCATTCTACTAGGTGTGTCATGCTTAAGTTTTGAATATCGTGTTCATCCGTCGGTCATGTGACGTTCAGGTGCAACTTTTTGAACGTGAGAACTTTCTAGTCGAACTTGGGACTTGTATGGAATTTCGAACTGAAGCTTTTATTTAATCCACGAGGGTAGATGTTCTCATTCCATCGGCGTTAATTTACGTTATATACATAAATAATATTGAATATCTAATTTGCTTACGATCAATGATAGAAACAATGAAATATTATGTTCGTTTATTGGTTATGCTTAAGTTGGCAATGGAATTTTCATCGCTAAATGTGCATATTGTATGAACATATTGTATAAATATATTGTATGCACATATTGTATGAACATATTGTATGAACATATTGTATGCACATATTGTATGAACATATTGTATGAACATATTGTATGCACATATTGTATGAACATATTGTATGCACATATTGTATGCACATATTGTATGAACATATTGTATGAACATATTGTATGAACATATTGTATGAACATATTGTATGCACATATTGTATGAACATATTGTATGCACATATTGTATGCACATATTGTATGAACATATTCTATGCACATATTGTATGAACATATTGTATGCACATATTGTATGAACATATTGTATGCACATATTGTATGCACATATTGTATGAACATATTGTATGAACATATTGTATGCACATATTGTATGAACATATTGTATGAACATATTGTATGCACATATTGTATGAACATATTGTATGAACATATTGTATGAACATATTGTATGAACATATTGTATGCACATATTGTATGAACATATTGTATGCACATATTGTATGAACATATTGTATGCACATATTGTATGCACATATTGTATGAACATATTGTATGAACATATTGTATGAACATATTGTATGCACATATTGTATGAACATATTGTATGAACATATTGTATGCACATATTGTATGAACATATTGTATGAACATATTGTATGCACATATTGTATGAACATATTGTATGCACATATTGTATGCACATATTGTATGAACATATTGTATGAACATATTGTATGCACATATTGTATGCACATATTGTATGAACATATTGTATGCACATATTGTATGAACATATTGTATGAACATATCGTATGAACATATTGTATGAACATATTGTATGCACATATTGTATGCACATATTGTATGAACATATTGTATGCACATATTGTATGCACATATTGTATGAACATATTGTATGAACACATGTAAAATAAAATGTGTAGCAGTCACCAATAGGGACTACTTTTGAATGCGTAATCACTGTCCCTGTGAGCTGGCTTGTCCAATCAAATCACAGGGCGCAGTAATATCGTTAGTTCCCTAAGGGACTACTTATGTCCCCTTAGGGTTCGAGGAAAAAGATGAGACGACCTCCTGGCACCAGCTTGGACACATCGCAGAGAGCACCAGCGAGGAACGAGGAAACGCTCTCTCTCCCGCCGCCGTCGCCACTTGACGACTACTACCATCTTCACCTGAAGAAATCCATGGGCGGCCCTAAGAACTCTTATATCCTTTCTCTTCCTCAGACGGACACCGCCCCACTCTCATCTACCTATACCAAACGGTATAGGTAACCTTGAGTTAATAAAACCCCTTTTTGCTATAGTTACAGAAAGAGTAAAGGATAACCCCTTTCATCCGCTCATAATCCCCCTTACAAATGCACCAAGCATCTCTATAAGAAATAGTATCTTCTTTGGTTTGTCACGCTTTAGTTTGAAGTAACATTTTTGTTGGTCGGCCTTATTTTGAAATAACATTTTTAGCTGTGTTACACTTAATTTTAAGATAGCATTTTCGTTGATCTGTTACACTAAAAGTTGAAATAAAGTTGAATGTCTAAACTGCAGGTTGAATGGACACATATTAAGAATATACATTTTTGATTTTTAATTAATGAATTTAAATGATCATCTTCTATATAAAGTAAAGTGAGATTTTCCCTTATTCGATTGAATAATATAGCTCTATGGCTTTCTCATGAGCTTCAATGATCGATAATGTAATCTTCATTTCATTTCTAAGCAAGAACATTTAAATCGAATATGAGACTGATCTAATCGAACAAGGTGTCATTTCTTTCTATCTCCATCTTTCTCTCTCTTTAACACAGAGAGAAAGAGAGAGAGAGAGAGAGAGAGAGAGAGAGAGGGGCAGACGGACAGACAGATTTCTTATCGTTAACAAGCAACTATGCCATTTTTTGCTTTTTTCGGTTAAAATGGTTTTTGACATTAAGCGGAATGATTATCGGTTAAAACGAAACTTTAAATTGATAAATTCAAATAAATGGAATAAACAAAATAGATAAAATAAACTCTTTATTAACCCTAAAGTAACATTAACTATAATTACTTATATGGGCTTCTATGTAGTTTGGAGTGAGGGGGGGGGGGCGATTATGTATGCTTTTACAACACTGTCAATTACAGTGAATGGTATCAACATTTAATTTAGCTGCCCTAAAAAGTTAGAATGGTCCGAAAATAGGAAGGATCATTTTACGATAAATTTATATACTAAATTGATGCCACACTATAATTTTGAAACTTATTCTTTTTGGTTTTTGCTTTTTCACCAAACTTTTTAGGGTGTTTACACGTAATCGCCACAAAAGAAGTAGAATCTTATTGGGGGAGGGAATGGGGTTGTTTAGCTGAAGGTGTTAATCTACAAATTTACCGTTTTTCGATTGCCCTGATAACGATAGTGGCATTGCAAAACACTATTATACCTACCACCACCTCTAACCCTAAGTCCGGTGCCCCCCCCCCTAAATAAATCTAGCTTGAATCTAACTTTAACTATTATTATGGTTCATTTGAGCTCTTAAACCAAAGAAAAAACATTATTTTTCGAACGCACCCCTATTATACCAAAGAGCTGAATATTTCTTTTTTAATAATATTATTTAACAATCTCTACGTGATTTACATTATTTTATTTTTATTTTGTATTCGTAATCGAATATTTATTGACATAAAAAATGCAATAGTGCGTAAAATAACACGAAATGTAACAAATCCTATTGAAAATAATTAAATTGCAAAATTCAATCCACAAAACAAAAAAGTGCTTCTACAAAATTTGAACCGGACCTAACCACGTTCCCCGTGACATAACCGACTTTGGCCGATATACAACTTAGGTTCGACTTTCAGTCACTTTTGACCTTAGTTAGTAGCCGACTTTTGAGAAAATAAAACTTAGGTAAGGGTTCGAGTAACTTTTGGCCTAAAGCAAAGCGCTTCTAAAGAAGCGGTTAGGGTAATACATAAAACAATTCCGTTCAAATTAGTTAGAAGTAGAAAACACATAACGTACAGCAAGTTCGGAACACCCTCCCCCTGACTAAAAAACATAGGTTAGAATCAGATGACCAAGACTACATGTGCTTTAGATTGACTTTACAGCACAGCGTTAGTTACTTATATTTCTTATACCGTTCCCCTTCGACCCAGGACTGTACCCTGCTAAACTCTGTCTTTGAAAGCATAGATAGAGCACTCTCACTTGACTCGAATGCCCAGATACATGTATTTAGGGATTTTAATGCACACCACCGTGACTGGTTGGGATTCTCCAGCCTTACTGACGCAGCCAGCAACTCTACGTATAATTTCTCCTGTCGATTTCCCGACACGCATCCCCTATCGAGTAGACCAGCAAGCCTCACTTCTAGACCTGTTCTTGACCTCAATGCCGAGACTGGTGTGACGAAAGCTCATAGCCCACTCGGGAATGCTGATCACATTGTGCTAATCATTTATATCACCCTAAAAAGTCATCCAAAAGCTGATGAGCCGTTGCTCAAAACAACGAGATACTACGAGCATGCTGATTTTGAGTCAATCAGAGATCACATCAGCGACGCCCCATGGAGGGAAACCTTCTCACTCCCTGCTGATCAGTGTGCAAATGAGTTAACTGAATGGGTCAAAGCAGGCATTGAAGCCTATGTCCTCATGCGAAAATTCTTTAGCAAGCCCCACTCTCCCCAATGGTTCACCTCGGAGTGTGCAGCTGCCATTGCTGAGAGGCAGCAAGCATTCCGTAAATTCAGCCGCCATAAGTCAACTACTAATAGACAGAAATTTATAGAGTCAAGAAATAATTGTAAGGCCGTGATAGGTGAAGCAAAGAGAAGGTATACTGAGTTAACTAAAAACGCATTCAGTCACAGAAACTAGATACTCGCGACTTCTGGAAAATCTACATTAGCGTGGTGAACAATGGTCAATCAACGATTCCCCCACTATCAAACCACAATGATGTCGTTTGCACGGCAACTGATGAGGCTGAACTACTTGCCCAGCATTTCGCCTCAAACTCCACTTTGGACTCAGAAAACCACCTCCTGCTGAACTGGCCCCTGTCCTCTCCAAACTCTACAACAAATGCCGAGCTGAATCTTGCTTCCCTGATAACTGGAAAATTGCCCCTGTGGTACCAGTCTACAAGAATTCTGGGGATAGAATTGATCCTCAGAACTATCGCCCAATCAGTCTACTCCCGATCTTTGCAAAAATCTTTGAATCATTAATCAATCTAGCGATAGTACGACACATAGTTAATGCTAAACTTCTTTCTGACCGCCAGTATGAATTTAGACAAGCACATCCTAACGGTCATCTCTGAACACATGTATCATACACTGGACAAGGCAGGAGAAGCTAGGATAATAGTGCTTGATATATCCAAGGTCTTTGACAAGGTATGGCATAAAGGGCTTCTCCTGAAAATACGCTCATACCGTATTACTGGGCAATTACTTAATATAATTAGATCCTTCCTAACCAAAAGAAAGATCCAGGTTGTCCTCAATGACCGTTCATCTAAGCATCATGGCATAAATGCTGGTGTACCCCAGGGATCTATTCTTGGACCTTTATTGTTCCTGATCTTCATAAACGATCTTTCTGATGACATAGTGTCTGAGATTGGTTTATTTGCTGACGACACCACGCTCTACTTTCGTCATGTTGGCAAAACAGACGCGATCATATCTGAGGCATTAGCTGAATCCTTGGAAAATAACCTGCAGGCTGTAGTGGATTGGAGTCATAAATAGTTGGTAACTTTTAATGCTGCAAAGACAAAGTTCCTTTCCTTCAATAACTACAAAAAACCTCTTCAACCACCGATTGCCATGACAAATAACACCCTGAGAGTTCAATATTCAAACTCCTCAGCCTAACCTTCACAGGTAACATGAATTGGAAAAAATACATTGAAGACATTGCCAAGGCTGCAGCAAAGAATGTGGGCTCCCTCTACCGTGCTAGTAAACTCCTCACACCTGACATTATCCAGTATCTCTACAAAGCCAACATCTGCCCATGCATGGAGTAGTGTTGCCACATTTGGGTTGGTGCATCATCCACTAGTCTCTCCCTCTTAGACAAGGTCCAAAAAAGAGTTGCCAACTTAATAGGTCCCTCACTATCCACCAAGCTTCAGCCCCTGTCCCATCGCCGCAATGTTGCTTTCTTATGCTTGTTTTACAAATACTTCAATGGATTGTGCTCTGATGAACTGGCTGCTCTGGTGTCCTCTCAACGCAAATTCACTAGACCAACTCGACAATCAACTAAATCCCATCTATTCACTGTGGAGGTCCCCAGATGCCGGAGAGCCTTCTACTCCAATAGCTTCTTTCCTCGTGCTGCTGGCCTCTGGAACTCTCTCCCTGCTCCCTTTTTCCCTGACAGTACCGACATGCAGAGGTTTAAAACTAATGTAAACAGACATCTCGCTACACTGCTCCCAACTTGGGGTGACACCCAAAACCTACACCCTAATTCTCAGTAACCTCTTACGTCTACAGTGGCGGCCTGCCTTGTTTGGGATGAAAAATGTTAAAAAAAAAAAAAAAAGTTGCACCATACAGGTGAAACACCAAAGTTAAAACTCAACCACACAAATATAGTAGACATCTTTAAGAAACTGGGTCAATTTCTATTTTTGTTCCAATACAAAGTGCTCCTTTTTGTCGGTACGTATATTTTCAACTATTAAAAGCCAATCTTTTGTGTAAACAGTAAAAGTATCTTATGTGACTTATTTGCGTCCAGTCGGCTGTTTAATTCGTTCTTTTATATTCATTCCGGGCAGCGCCGGGCAATGGGTCCTGCTAGTCTATAATAAAGCTACCTTATTTACCTAAAGGTTTCTATTTTCTTAGTCTCCACATATTTCTGATTGATTTTAAAAACTTAAAATATCAACATACATTTCTCAACACAAATATTTTGCATAAAATTCAAAAATAAAGAAAATATTTTGTATGTCAAATGTTTCTGATAGATTTTTTATTTCTATGATTTTGAGAAGACTTCTTGCAAACATTAATTTCAACGATTGAATTCCTTCTTAGTGTTTGGTTAAAAAAGAACCCAAGACAAAAAAAGAATGGCTTTGTAGTGGGAGTTGTAGCACAGGTGAGATAGACAAAGCCTAGTTCTCTAATATACTACAATTCCTGTTAGCAAGTACAAAATAATAAGTAGATACAATGAAACGTGACAACAAAAAAAAAAGATACAAACTCATGTGTAAAATAAAAGTGTTTTTATTTCGGGGAAATAAATAGGTTTCTTTGCCAGTGATACATGGTTCAGTGAATGATGTGGCAGTATTCGAATGTCGCCTGCCATCTTGAACCACCAAGGGTCGGCTTGCTGTAGTGTATCATGATGATGATCATCATCATCATAATCATGATTTCTCTTAGAAGTGTTGGGATATCATCTGCTAGTGTTGTCATCGCCAGGTTGGTGCTTGTACCGGTGCTGCTGCTGCTGTTTGTCGTCATCATTGAGCGTCGCGATGTCACCTGATGGTGCTGGTGTAGGTCCAAGCACAAATCAGTCTTTTATACTGGTAGCACAGCTGTTGATAGGGATGTCTTGATGTCACCTGATTGGTCAATAGAAAGGAAGATGCACGAAGAGAGACAAAATTATGTCTATCTTTGTTACATATTAAAAAATGTGTCTTTTATTATTAGTAGCACAGCTGCTGCTGGTAGTTACCTCTTGATGTCACCTGATTGGTTAACAGAAAGGCCGATGTGTGAAGAGAGACAAAAGTATGTCTATTTTTGTCACATACACTGAAGTTGTCAAAGAGTTAACTTCCAGTTTTTTCACTAGGAGAGCTGAGTAATAAACTGGGTACAACTGCTTCAATTGAAGATAGCAAAAGTGGAGGTTTCACTAAAAGGGTCCTTTCCCTTAAACAAATCCCAGAGACTTTTTTTCATAGCAAATTCAACGCTCTCTGGCCCACAAGTGGTTTGTTTTCGGTGTTGGAATTGTGAGTGGTTGGCCATCTAATGTAACCTTACCGAAGACTACCACACATGAGCTGCTATGATTTAAAATGTGGTGCACGTCAGGGAGAAAGCAGGCTCACCCCAGTAGGGTTCAGCCTGCTTTCTCTCTGGCGTGAATACCGCCACAAATACAAGTAAGTAATAGTAGTTCAGAAAAATAGAAAAAAATGAACGGATATTTTTAAGATACGTCCATTCATTCTATGCACTTAGCAATAAAAATTGGGTTTCAAACTCATGCATGTTATTTCAGACAACCATTACAAATAAACCAACACACAGAGCTTTTTATAGAGATGTTTGGACGCATTTAAAATAATGTCTCAATTCAATTTGTGTGTTTAGCAAGTAAAATACTATTTTAAAGTAAATTCCCCAGACCGACCGATGCACGGACGTATCTGAAAATTTGAAAAATGATTGGAAAAGTAATTGACAAGAGAGCATGTAGCAACTTGAGCTAGGAATTCAGTTCTAGATATAAAATAACGCGTGCGCCATGCATACATATTAATACTCTCACCTCATGGTTGTTAACAACAGATGTCGAGGGCGAACAAAAATTCTTGGTTGACATACTTGAAGAATATGTCCAAAAATCTGAGGGCAATAAACAAAAATAACAACAAAAAAACTCCAAAAATAAAAAAATAAACTTTCACCAAACCTGATGCATCTCTATGTTGGTTGTTTATTACAAATTAATTTTTGAAAGAACAACATTTTCAAAAAATAAATTCACCCCCTTCTCGCTCGCTGTCTGTTCCTATTTACTTGTCTAGAATTATATAATTGTGAAAAAACGACATAAAATATATATTTAAAGCTAAATAAATTGTTTTGGACGATTAAAATAATTTAAATTTAAGTTTATACATTTTTTTCGTTCAATTTTTTATTATCTTTTATGTTTGAATTCATGTTTTGAAACATGACGTAAATCATTAATCTATGACGTTACACCAACGCTATAATTGTTTCGTTCAGGGAATGTTTTAAGCTCTATTTATAAGAAAGTGAAAATAGCTCAGTGGGTAGAATATCTGGCTGAAGATCTCAAGGTTTTGGTTTCTAGCCATGGAATCCGCTTTATTTGTTGAGAATTTATTATCTACTATTTTCAATATTTTCCATTTCTAAAAGTAGTTTAGATCTCTAGCATTTCGAAATTAGACAAATTCCGCAATATATTTATTACGTAAAAAAAAATCCTATTAATATAAGATGGTAGCCAATTAAATCTCAAATCATAATATTCACAAGAACCGGTATTCTTAAAAAGTGTCCGGTCAATATGTATGTTATGGCGATAAAAAATGTTATTGAAACACATAGCGGACAGATTAAAATGATATTTCAAATTTAAGCATGACAGGCAGATGAAAATGATTTTAGAAACTGTGGCAGAAAAAGGAAAATGCTATTTGAAACTATGAGTAACAGAAAGATGAAATGCTATTTTAAACATATGCATGACAGACAGATAAAAATGCTATTTTAGACATATGCATGACAGACAGATAACAATGCGATTCCAAATTTAAGCATGACAAACAGATGAAAATGCTATTTCAAACATATGCATGACAGACAGATAAAAATGCGATTTCAAATTTAAGCATGGCAGACAGATGAAAATGCTATTTTAGACATATGTATGACAGACAGATAACAATGCGATTTCAAATTTAAGCATGACAGACAGATGAAAATGCTATTTCAAACATATGCATGACAGACAGATAACAATGCGATTTCAAATTTAAGCATGACAGACAGATGAAAATGCTATTTCAAACTTATGCATGACAGACTAACGAAAATGCTTTCTATTTAAAACTTAAGTGTGAGAGATGATTGATGGGCAAACCTTTTCGTAGAGACGTGAGAATGCATCTGTTGTACCCTGAGAGTTCATAGGAATAAATACATGTGAATACAAGGTTTGAAATCAATTCTAAATCCTTTTATCATAGGTGTAAGTCTCAGCAGAAAGCGTGTTAAGACCAACTCCTATAATATTATTTGGAAGTAACGAAACCCGTCGGACGAAAGGAAAAACAACACCCTTTTTTATAACAACAACGAAAGGGTTTATTCAATTACCTACACTGTTTGGTATAGGTGGAAGAAAGTTGGACAGTGTCCGAGTAGAGAAAGGAAAAGTGAGAAAGTTCTTTGGGCTGCCAAAAGTCTGTGAGCAGTTATCTTCAAGTGAAGATAGTCGATGCTTGGGTGTCCAGTGGACAGGGACAGGAGAGAAAAAGGAGACGTCTTTCCTCGTTGCTTTCAGGATTCTCTCTGATGACTGACCGTGATTCCCATGTAGTTCTTCAGGTGACAGATGAAATCAATGCACTCTGCAAGCTGATAGGTCAGAGTGTAAGCAAATCGCCTAACAGGGACCTTTTTCCGAGAGAGAAAATAGGTCTTTGTTTATGACTGCCACCATTGTACCACCTGAAACATACTTATCTAAGTACTCTGGTTAAAGTAGTTTCAGTGGTTAACCAAATCGCTTAACAGGGATATGTCTCTGAGAGAGAAAATAAGTCATTTATGATTGCTATATCATCTCTATTTATATAACTAGAATTATGGGTCATATGGACATTTGAATCCCCCCCCGCCCCCCCAAAAAAAACCAGTAATACATAGTCTACTTATTTTAGTTGTTACACCAGAAAAAAATACAACATAAAAAAATTGATTGTTTTATTGAGCGTAATATTTTTATTGTATTTTTTATTGTTACCTGTGGTCAACATGGTTAACCAAGCTTTGGGAAACAAAATCAATAGCTTTTATTTTTTGATATAAATAAAATTGTACTGAATTACATCCGGGTCTAATTTATTATTTACCCCTTTTTATGCCCTTGTTGTTTCCACCCTTTTTCCCCCATTTATTGTTACCCAATGACAAATTTTTATAACGACCCCAAAAGTATAGCTCTGCTGGTTAGTAATGGCAGACATTCCATGAACTTACTCCATCCATTACATAGAAAATGTCGGATTCATGCATATTTAGATATATCAATCAATTATTAACAGTGACAAAACCGCCAGAAGATCAAAGCCTAATTTAGGTACAAGTTAAATTTCTTCAAACTTAAAGTTTAATAATCGACCGGCCCACAAAATGATTGTAGGTTCGATTTTGTGCCCTTTTTCTCACAGTAAAAAAAAACATGGAATTCAACAACAAGAAGTCGTTTGTTCAAAAGTTGCAAAATAATTAAAAGGTTTTGTTTGCGAGGATTTCATTTTTAAACAAGGTGTCATCAATCTTTATACGGCTCATTCAGTCTAAATCTATCGCTGATGTTAAAACATTCAGAGCAAGAACTCGTCCTTCTATCACCACTGCAAATAACTTTTCTTTTTGCCTAACATCAAACAAAATTTACATTAACAAGGTTTCTTTCCAAGAACTTCCCATCTATGGAACATGTTACCATAGAATTGCTTCCCCATGGGCTGCAACATGGTTATCTTCAAATCCAATGTCAAGAAATACTTGTCATAAACCGTCCTCATGAGTAATCAAATGTTGTTCATCCAATTCATCATTTTAAATCCCCTCATAATATTCTTCATTGTTAAGCTGATAATTTATCCATCTCATTAATCTTGTCCTCGAGTGGCTTTTAGCCTTGATGTGGTGCATGTATAAATCATTATACACCTGTGTCATCGTCAAACCCAGGTTCTTGCTTGCCTGCGGATATAAAACCATTCGGATGCCGATGTTGATTTATAAAACGGTTGATTTAAAAAGAGAGACAGTGACAGAAAACATCAGAGTGACGGGTTACTTGTATACGTGTGAGAGAGAGAGTCGGATACTTGTCTCGTTACACGCAGCCACACTGTGCACACTGCCCTCCCTCCCATTGGGGACAGTGCCTTAGACACGTCTTTCCTGCTTGAAATCTCTCTAGTCAAAGGGGCAAAAATCTCTACTTGGAAATCATGTGGTTTCGCGACTTCCGTCTGGAGTCACCTCTAATCTTTAAGGTGTCACTCAAACTTTTCCATTAAAACACAGCCCTCGTTATGTAATAATTAGTAAAGAAATAAAAAAATCAGTAAGCAACTTTTTCTTCTTCTCTCATTGCAGAAAAAAAAAATTATTTTTTAGATGCGTCCAAGCATCTCTATGAGAGGCTTTGTCCGTCCGTCCGTTGCTCTGTTACTCTGCAACCTTTCAATTTGAAATATCATTTTTATCACTAATTATGCACCAATTAGATGAATGCATCTTATTTTAGATAAAGCCAATCATTTCTATAAGAGATTCTGTCCGACCATCGGTCTGTCACACTTGCATTTGAAATAGCATTTCGTTGGTCTGTCACAATTCAGTTTTCATTGTTAAACTTGCAGACGTATTTTTTTTGTTTCTTAGCAGTAAAGTTAAATGTTCTTTCGATTCAGATAGAGATTTCATTCTTTTTTCTAACGATGCAATTGCAAAAGTGAATGGACTAATTTAAGGGAACTTCAGCCATTACTAATGGAAGAGTCTATCGAGCATGTGTGCACACTGTGATCACGATGTGGAAGTGAAATATGACAAGTGAGGGTTGAGGATATGCGTTGCATGGACAGAAATGATATGAGAATGATACAATGAATTTGTAATGTGAATCTTAAAGAAAGGCTTAGATCTGATGACCTCAGAGAAAGATTAAATCTGGACAGTATAGGGAGATATGTGCAGAATAGGAGACCTTGTTAGTTTGGTAACGTTGAAAGAATGCATTACAGTTCTTGGGTTAGTAGATGTAGAACAGTTGAGGTAGCAGGTTCAATTCACAGGGGAAGTCCAAGGAAAACGTTGGAGGAAGTGATAAGGATGGATTTGAGAGAAAGAGAGATAAATAAAGACCTGACCAGCGATATCTTAGTTTGGAGACATTAATCCGGACATTATGATGATTATGATGATGATTACAGAGAAAATGTTTGAAAGTTATAAATGTTGAAACCCAAACATTTATAAGTTTTATCTTTATTTCTATTTCATACTTAAGCATGACAGACCAAAGGAAATGCTATTTCAGATTTAAGCATGATAGACTAAAGAAAATGCTACTTTAAACTTAAGTGTGACAGACCAAAGAAAATACTATTTCAGACTAATGTGTAACAGACCAAAGAAAATGGTGGTGGTGGTGGTGGTGGTGGAAATCATAGATGTATCCCTGATATTTCTATCAATGCTTTTTCCCTCACAGCTGACAAGATTCCAACCTCCAAGGATTGCTGCTTACCAGTGTTATGTGAGATCTCACTTGTTTCACAATGGTGTCTATTAGGTATAGCATCCATTTTTGGATCTGGTTATCCACTTAAAGGCTGTATTCACAGTAAATGAAAACAAGAGCATTGAAACAGGTTGGAACTTGAATACCACAATCACAGAATGGCCAACGGCAGAATGGAACTCTTTTCTTTGTGTTTTCCACCTGAGTTCTTCTTGAGAAGTTTTGGCGACAGAATTCTACAAGTGCTGATGCCTCTTTGAATCTATTTTTGATTATCCATTATTATCCATTGATTATTTGTTTTTCCTCATCCAAGTCTTTTGGTTTTGAGATTAGATTCCTTGGTTGTTTGAAATAATTGTTTTGCAAAATGACCAGTTCTTTGACCATTTTTTTTGTTCACATCCACCAAAGTTTATATCCATAAAGTAAAAACTTATATTCTTTCCATTCCAATGAAATAACACTAAAGTCTATAGTTTTTAACACTACATGTTTGGAATGACAATTTGCTACTTTCATAGCTCAGAATTTGGTAAAATTTTAACCCCCCCCCCCCATACACTATCAATGGAAAAATAAATATAAAATTCTATTTTTTTTTCATGGAAAAATTAAAAATAAAATATTTTCAAAGTAGGGGGGGGGCACTTTACTATATGCATATAATGGAAAATAATCACCCAGTTCTTGACCATATAGTATATAACAGAACGAGTAACCATTTTTCTGTACTTTCAAAATGGTGGCCATTGTGGAAATACAAAAGAAATTGTTACTCAGTTTGTCCTTTGCGGTAAGGTCAAGAACTGGGTGATCAGTAATGTTTTCTGATCAGAATGTGGGTGCTTATTTTACATTATATTTATATAGTAAAGTGACCTCTCTCCACTAAAGTGTAAAATATTTTATTTTTATTTATTTTTAAAATTTATTTTTCAGTGTTGATGTGTAATCATATGAAAAAAAAGAATCTGTCATAAAACGACGGATTCTTTTTTTGCTTTTGATGAAAATGCATTTTTATTCATTTTTTAAATTTATTTTTCAGTGTTGATGTGTAATCATATGAAAAAAAAGAATTTGTCATAAAATGACGGATTCTTTTTTTGCTTTTGATGAAAATGCATTTTTATTCATTTTTAAAATTTATTTTTCAGTGTTGATGTGTAATCATAGGAAAAAAAAGAATCTGTCATAAAACGACGGATTCTTTTTATGCTTTTGGTGAAAATGCATTTAGCTCTTCTTATTGGCTGAAAAATATATATTCTCTCCTATTTTACTTATTGATTTATTTATTTATTACTTTTATTTACCCTAAACAAGGGGTCATATTGCCACTGAGATGTAAGGGGCTACTGTGATAGGGACCAGATTTATAGAGGAGCAACCTAAGTGGGGAGTTGGGGAGCAAGATGTTTGTTCACATTAGATTTAAATTTTTGCACGTAGGCATAGTTGGGGAAACAGGAAGCAGTGAGGGAATTCCAAAGGCAAGCGGTCTGAGGAAAGAAGTTATTAGAGTAGAAAGTTTTCCGACATCTCAGAACATCTACAGTGAAGAGGTGGGATTTTGCTGCTAGCAGGTGGGTTGGAGGTATTTTCATTAAAAGGGTACGCGTGCAGTAAGTTTATCGGTGCACATTCCGTGGAAGTATTTGTAAAACAAGCACAGGGATGCAACATTGCGGTGATGTGGCAGAGACTGGAGCTTGGCAGACAGTGCGAGACCTGTTAAGTTAGAAATTGTATTTTTACCCTGTCCAAGAGGGAGAGACTAGTCGGTACACCAGCTTAAATGTGGTAACAATACCCCACACACAGGCAAATGGTGGCTTTATAGAGATATAGGATACTAGCGGGTGTGAGAAGTTTTCTTGCCTGGTAGAGGGAGTCTACCTTGTTTGCACAAGAAAAGGGATGCAACACTGCAGTGATGTGACAGGGACTGGAGTTTGGCAGACAGTGCGGGGCATATTAGGTTAGAGACTCTTTTTTGCACCCTGTCCAATCTTTTTTTTTTTTAACAAGAATTTGTTAACATTGGACTTGAAAACGATCATACTGTAGTCAGCTGGACAGCAGCTCAGTGGTATTGCGTTCCACAGGCGGACAGTTCTTGGAAATAAACTCTGCTCATGGAAGTTTCGTTTAGGTACACAGAGGAAGAATAAACAATTATTTACAATGGTTGTAGCTGGACGAGTTTTTGCTGTGAATGTTTTACAAGGGGGAACCAGAAATTGGAGCTCAGTCGAGCACCTTTTATGAAAATAATGATAGAGTAGAGAAAGACTAGTAACGTCTTTTCTGTAGGAAAGAGGCTGCAGAGGAAAGAAGAGGACCTCTCTCACTAGATTTCGAAGTCGATTAGTGTTTTCACAAATCGGTCAGTTGAATGGAGGGTGGAGAAAAACCTTGTGTTACATTAGAAGTAGTGACTGAAAAAGCAGTGATACAATAAATGCCAATGGGCTAACTGGAATGCATTTCATCCGTTTCAGTTAAATGAAGCCGAATTTGAAAGTGATGCATTTTTAAGATTTCCTCATTTTGGAAATTCAGAGTTTGATGAATCCGATTGATTTCAAATTATGATAACAGAAAACACTTAGCAATGAACTTTTCTTTCACACAGATGATATGAATTTGATATACTAGCGACATCAATATTTCTTTTTGCTTTTTACTGTTCAAATATTTATGATGTTAGTGAAAAAAAATGAATGGAAATAACATGGACTCTTACTTGCCTTACCTCATGGAAGAACAACTGTTATGACAAAAATAGTCTTCTTTTATAAAGAATCTGTTTCAATAGATAGAAGTGGCTTTGGGAAATGAGAAATTATGGGAAGGAGGAGAGAGAGTATAAAACAAAAGAAAAGAGACAATTGAGGGGATAATATTTTGCTTTTAGCAAAGTAAGAAAATTGATGATAGAGAAGAAGAAGAAGAAGAAGAAGAAGATTGGGAGAGACAAAGCAAATTTGGGAAGAAGGAAAATTGGAAGAGAGAAAGACAGAGACAGAGAGAGAAAAGGATAAATGATGCACAAAATATAGCTTATAATATTTTGCTTATTTTAGAAGACAACAAATGAATAACACTGTAGAGGAGATAAGGGTGTAATTATGTTTTGAGGCATGTCCGTCCGTCCGTCCGTCCGGATTTTTCTTCACAAGCATCCATTGAATTTCTCTGAAATTTTTCACAAGGGAAACATTTTGTTTCAGGATTTCATTTTTGGCACACAAGACAAATGGAAAAAGAAAGAAGAAAGAATCTCCTTAGAAAATTTTATGAATGACCTAATTTTGCTGCTGATGTTTTGTTTTGTTTTGTTTGTTTGTGATGTTCACAGAACTTTTCATGTGAATTGATGCAAACAGATTTGACTTCACTGGAAAAGAAAAATAATTTGTTAATTTGGGCAAATTTTTTTCATGTCATCAAGTTAATTGCTCTCATAATGATCTCAATTATTCCTGAAACAATTGCAGGAGTTATGCGATGAATAGCAACAAAATATGCAAGCAGAGAAAAAAATCTCTTCAGAAGAAATTCTTTTGGACAATTTAATAAAATGGCCATTTTTATTTATTCAATAACGAAGAAGAAAATGAATATGAAGAAAAATATGAAGAAGAAGCAGAAGTATATGAAGGGGAAGAAGTATATGAAGGAAAAGAAGAAAAATATGAAGAAGGAGAAGAAGAATATGAAGAAGAAGAATATGAAAAAGAAGAACACATGAAGACGAAAAAATATTAAGAAGAAAAATTTGAAGAAGAATATGAAAAAGTATATGAAGAAGAAGAAAAATGTTAAAAAGAAGTATATGAAGAAAAATATGAAGAAGAAGTTACAAAATATTATAATTAAAGTATATAAATGTCGATGGTTACAACATAAAAAAAATTGCTAATAAAAGCCAAGAGTTCATTTTAGTAACTTTTCTCCTAAAATCTTTTTTCAATTAATATTTATCAGAGGAGTATCGTTTTAGAAATTTAAACTAACAAAAAAAAATCGGTATAGTGTCCAGAAAAGATTCAGAGAAGAAGCAAATTCATTTTATTTATACAACGGATATTGCCAACAGAAAATATAAAAATTTGAAATAGAAATATCCAGCATAACTGAAGATTTTAAAGGTGTCGTATGGTGAGTGATCAGTGGAAACAGCATTATCGAGTATTGATTTACTCCTCTCCAGGAGTTAGGCACAAGGCCAGTTTTTATCTTACTCCCACAAGTAAGATGTGACCCAAGGTCGGGTCGGGAAAGTGGGGTTTAAAAATTGTCTGGGCAGCCCCGTCGACATTCCCCGGTAGGGGCGCCTCAGGCAGTAGGCAATAAACTTACTTCTCCCCAAAGAGGGGAGGCGAAGCCTGGGAGGGTGGACCTCCTAGAACTGCACAGGACAGACCCATAGACCGGCGTAAATCAAGCCCAGAAGGTCATGACAATACCAGTCTATGGGGTGCAGTATCCATCGGAACAGATACTACACTTTGATCTTAGCCAAAAGGCCAAGTAAGCCCCATTTGATTGGACACCACAGTTCTTTTTGACCAATCATCAGGCATTTAATTTTGGTGGGATAAAGGCGACAAGCACTCCTTTTTCTCCTTTTGTAATAGTCTCTGTACAAACAGGATGCATTTTACTTATCCGTCCAGTCCAGACGTTAAAGGAACCCTGTTTTACAGTATTAGATGAGTTGATCTCTTAATTAAGCTGAAAAGGCTAAATACTTGTCCTCAGATATTTTTCACTAAGGATTCAACTGAACAAGAATGAAAACCACCTTCTGAGGAACTTAAGAATTAAGACGAACCTTTGTGTGATAAAGAGAGCTGAGATGAATTGGAAACCCCCAAAGACTTGGCAATACATGCATAAGGGTTCGATCACAAGTAAAATAAGATAGTTCTAGATGTTCCAAAGTACGAAATATATTTAGATTTAAAAATATTTTTTTCTATGGAAATCGCTCCAGACAAGGCATGAAGCCACTTGATGTAAGGAGCTAACAAGAACGAAATATAATTATCACAGAGACAGGAGATTCCTATTGGTCGTAGTCTTGAAAAGACCAAGGCTATAGATAGGAGGAAAACAGTCAGCAGGAAGAGAGTTCCACAAGCCTGCAGTTCTTGGAAAGAAGCTACTGGAATAGGAAGTTGTATTACAATGAGGAATAAAAACAGCGAATTGATGGAGACCACTAGACCAACGAGTCAAACGAGCTGGAATAAAAGAAGCAGGGAATAATAGATCACGCAATTCCGAAGGACACATGCCATAATAGTACTTATAGAAAAGACTGAAACTAGCAACATCACGTCTGTGAGAGAGAGAGAGGGTGTAGAGAAGGAGGAGGCAGAGTAGGAGGAGGGTGCGATGATGCAGTAGTTACAGGTGCAAACTGTGGACTCAGAATTCTGCATTTAAGTTCTTTCAAGTTGTAGTTGTATCTCATTAATAATTTTGGGAAAGATATTGAATCTATGTCTCCTCCTTCCCGGTTTGGATTAAATAGTAGGATAGACTGCACTTCCAAGCCTTGGTAAGGCAACTAGCCTAAGAGAAGGAAAACTTTGAAATAGCCTTACGGCTCTACCACTTCTATCAGGCTGCTTGAGAAAAGCAATAGAATTACTTGGAGAGACGTGGTCGCCAACCTTAGATTGTGAAGATGGCACTAAAAGAAAAGATGAAAACCGCAGAGACTACGTAAGTATTATTTACTCCTCCCCAGGAGTTAGGCACAAGGCCAGTTTTATCTTACTCCCACAAGTAAGATGTGACCCAAGATCGAGTCGGGAAAGTGGGGTTTGAAAAGCCAGCGCTCGAGAGGTGAGCACTCTGGCCATTTAAAAATTGCCTGGGCAGCCCCGTCGGCATTCCCCGGTAGGGGCGCCTCAGACAGTAAGCAATAAACTTACTCCTCCCCAAAGAGGGGAGGCGAAGCCTGGGAGGGTGGACCTCCTAGAACTGCACAGGACAGGCGTGCAGTATCCATCGGAACAGATACTACACTAGGTGAGTTTCTTCGGACTACGTAAGTATTCAAGTACCAAGACAAGATCAGAAACAAGTACACATGACCAGCGACAACTACTGGACTGTGAAGGACATTTTACAATTCATTTTAACGACATTTTAGATTAAAAGATCTTTAATGTTGCATTTATTTCTGACAATAAAAATCTTAAAATAAACTTAATTCATCTTGTACAAAAACCAAGATGGATGTTCTTTTCATAAGTTAATGAAATAATACTAGTTAATGAAATAATAATAGTTAATGATAACAAAAGCAGGACAAAAAACGTAGAAACATATTGTTGCATTTGGTTTATATCTTACATTTGTTTAGGTCATATTTAAAAATACAATTTCCATTTATAAGACGTTCTTTGCTTGGGGTGTGATGGGAGAGGGCTGTTTTTTTAAAACCGAGGCAGGATTGGACCTGCGCTGAGTCTGCGTGATTGTAACTGTTTTGTGTATTCATTACATGTTTCTCACAAAGTGTTATAACCCAAGTAAAGTTAAACACTTTAAACACTGATCTTAAAGGTCAAGGTAAAGACCTTCTATTTAAATTTTTTTTTTAACATATTTCACCCCAAACAAGGCAGGCCGCCACTGTAGACGTAAGGGGTTACTGAGAATTAGGGTGTAAGTTTTGAGTGTCACTCTAAGTTGGGAGCTGTGTAGCGAGATGTCTGTTTACATTAGTTTTAAACCTCTGCATGTCGGTACAGTTGGAGAAACAGGGAGCAGGGAGGGAGTTCAGAGGCCGGCAGCACGAGGAAAGAAGCTATTGGAGTAGAAAGCTCTTCGGCATCTGTGGACCTCCACAGTGAATAGATGGGATATTGCTGATTGTCGGGTTATTCTATTGTATTTGCGTTGAGGGGGCAACAGAGCATCCAGTTCATCGGAGCACGTTCCATTGAAGTATTTGTAAAACAAGCACAAGGATGCTACATTGCGGTGATGGGACAGGGGCTGGAGCTTGGTGGATAGTGAGAGACTTATTAAGTTGACGACTCTGTTTTGGACCTTATCTAAGAGGGAGAGACTAAGGGATAATGCATCAGTTCAGATGTGGCAACAATACTCCACGCATGGGCGGATGGTGGCTTTGTAGAGATACTGGATAATGTCAGGTGTGACGGTAGAGAGAGCCCACCTTCTTTGCGGCGGCCTTGGCAATGTCTTCAATGTATGTGTTCCAATTCATGTTACCTGTGAAGGTTAGGCTGAGGAGTTTGAGTGTTGAACTCTCAGGTAGGGTGTGATTTGTCATGACAATCGGTGGTTTAAGAGGTTTCTTGTAGTTATTGGAGGAAAGGAGCTTTGTCTTTGCGACATTAAAAGTTACCAACCATTTATGACCCTAATCCACTACAGCCTGGAGGTCATTTTCTAAGGATTATCACAATGATTGTTAAATAAACTCTTTGCAGATTTATCTGACTTTCTGCTTTGACTGAAATAATTTCAAATATGAGACGCAGGAAAAACTTCCTGGTTTCTTCTTTAGGTCCATCCACACATCTCTATGCGAGACTTCATCGATCGCTCAGTCACACTAACCCTAATCCACATTTCTAGTGAAATAGTATTTTCATTATTAAACAAACAGATCGAATGGATGCATCTAAAATAAGATGTGTCCAAGGATCACTTAGTTGGTCCGTCTGTAATAGAATTTTCGTTAGTCTGTCACACTTAAGTTTGTAATAGCATTAATTTTTAGTCTGTCACATTTAACTTCATGATAGTATTTCATTGGTCTGTCACACATGAGTTTGTAAGCGCATTTTCTTGGTTTGTCAAACTTAAAATTGTAATAGCATTTTCGTTGGTCTGTCACATTTAAGATTGTTTGTAATAGCATTTTCGTTGGTCTGTCACACATAAGTTTGAAATAGTATTTTCTTTAGTTTCTCACACATGAGTTTGTAATAGCATTTACGTTGGTCTGTCACATTTAAGATTGTTTGTAATAGCATTTTCGTTGGTCTGTCACACATAAGTTTGAAATAGTATTTTCTTTAGTTTCTCACACATGAGTTTGTAATAGCATTTACGTTGGTCTGTCACATTTAAGTTTGTGATATAATCTTTGTCGGTCTGCCACGTTTTAGTTTGTAAATTCATTTTCGTTGGTCTATCACACTTTAGTTTGTAAATTCATTTTCGTTGATCTGTTACATTTAAGTCTATAATAGCATTTTCATTGTCTGTAGCAGTTGCATGACAGATCTATTTCTTCTGTATGTACACACAATCTCTTGCGTAATGTCAAGTTATAGTTTGGTTGGCAAAAACAGGCATATCCAAACTCGCATAGCCATACACAAGCAATTAGTGCATAGCTGCATATGCGCACTGGCAGCCTTCCCATTTCTGCCCACTTCGTTGGTTAGAAAAGAAAAATCAGTTCCTGAAGAAGATGTCATGAAGACAAGAAGCGAAGAGCATGCTCTTGTTCCTTGCCAGAAAACAGCAAGGCGAAATGAGACTCCAGAATTCCACATTCTGCTTTTGGCTGAAGCTTGCCTGCCGAGCAAAATCACCGAATTATATTCCTATGTTCCTGTTAGTACAACATTAGTACCATCGGTTTCAAGCACAGAAGGACTTATCCATCCGGCTCTCTTCAGCGTATATTGTCATCTGTTTCGGAAATGTAGAGTCACATGTTAGAGGGAATTATATAGAAATATTTATTTTTATTTTTTTATATTTTTAAATCTTCTCCAGTTTTAAATCTCAACTGTTACTTTTAACACCCCTTTTTTTCAAACTTTATTAAACCTTCCTTACACTAAATTTAAACAAACATACATAACACTCTAAGCAAATAACACGTCCAAACGAGAGTAACATGTGACTTCACATTTCCGAAACAGATGACAACATAAGCTGAAGAGAGCCGGATGGCTAAGTCCTTCTGTGCTTGAAACCGACGGTACGAATGTTGTACTAATTTTTCTGTACCAGAAAATATATATATATACACATGTGAGTGTCTGCTCTAAAGTTTTTGTTTGTTCTTTTGTTTTTTTTTCACCTTAAAATGAAACTGATGTATGATGTGGGTGTTTTTCAAGACACTCTAATCTAAGAACTCTTATTATTTGTGAACTTTTTCTGATGATTTTGTAGTGTTGCAGAGACGATATTGACATACAAATGTTGTTTGGCACAAAACAAATGAAACGGACCGTTAAATATATCTCACAGAAATTTGGAATTTTTGGAAATGTGAAAAAAATAAAAACAAAAATAAAAGTAATAAAACAAACCGTGGTTATTGGAATATAATAAATATCTGTTCTATATATATATATATATATATATATATCTATATATATATATAATGTATTGTGTGTGTGTATTTACACAGCATTCTTTCATTTAAGCAAACATTGTAAAAAATAACAGAATTATCTGCTTGATTATACATTTTTTTATTTAGAATTCTCTTATTTTTAACAAAATTTTTGCTTTAATATATATATATAATCATGTTGACACACCGGTTCCTCGTTAAATCGCCGAAGTTAAGCGACATTGAGCCTGGTCAGTACTAAATGGGTGACTATTTAGGAATACCAGGTGTTGTAGGTGCTCGTTCTCCACTTATCTCGGCGTTGTTTCCAGTCGTCCTTGACTTCTTGCCACTGGATTCAAGCAGTGTCGATTCAGGAGAGGTGTGGTTGGAGATTGCGCAACCCTTGCGTCACAATTACATGCGCAGCAACACTTACAGGGTTTATCCATTGTTTCTGAAAACTGAACGGAGGTCATGATACATACATATATAAATATATATAAATTAAACTTGTCGGTGCAAGAATATCCGCAAGTGTACTACTGCGGATGGTCTTCCCTGTAACTTGAATGTGTGTGTGTAAATGATATTAAGTATACAGTGACATGTGTGTGTATTTAGGCTGTGGTTTTAACCATGTAATGTTTTAACATGCATATGAATGTGAAAATTCTAAGTGGTGATAAATGTATGTGCTTGTTTGCGGGTGTGTCATGACTTGTATGTATTAACATATATTCTGTTTATGCATGTATGCGACTAACACCTGTTATTCTCTAATGTGTAAGTTTTAGAATATTATAGGGGGAAGGGGCAACTTGAATTTTGCTAGTTGATGTTTGGAAAAAAGTTGACAATGCTTAAAATGTCTCCAACCCCCACAGTTATAACCTTGAGAAGAACGTCATTATCGGTTGCTGCTACTGATTTCTTTAAGAAAATGTTATCTTTGTTTTTATCACCAATCAGTTTTGATGATGTGCACTTGAGCACAGAAACATGATTTCATTTGTGTAGACCGTTTTAATGTTTATATAAAGTTATATGTGAAAAAAAGACAAACGGAAAACAGGTTAAAATGCAGGAGAAAAACAAAAACAAGAGATTTGACCGGTTTCGTTCATATTAACGAACGTCTTCAAAAAAAGTGAAGATTTGGAAACAATTTTCACTTTTTTGAAGACGTTCGTTAATACAAATCTCTTGTTTTTGTTTTTCTCCTGCATTTTAACCTGTTTTCCGTTTGTCTTTTTTCACAAATTTTGTCTACCACGGCATTTCATTTTCATGACTTACCGTGTACCTTACCCCATATATATATATATATATATATATATATATATATATATATATATATATATATATATATATATATATAAACAAAAGAAATTTAGATTCTAGTAACCATGTCTTTATTCACCTTTCAAAAGAATTCCAAATACTCAATGGACCGTTTCATTGACACATGGACAACCATAATATAATTATATATTCTGGATTTTCCATAAGTGCGACTCTTCAGAAGGTGAACTTCCTATTGCTTTTTTATAATGCTCTGGTGTTAAAAAAACTAACATCGATTGAGCTTAAACCATGAAAGTCTGACTTTTAACAATAAATATATATGCACACTCACATTATATAGTTAGGTATATTTATATATTTTTATGTACAGGATTCACTAATTAACTGATCATTATAAATTTTGGAACACAGCTGCTTGGCATAAGGTATCCAAATGTAGACTATATTTAGTTTTATTAAGTTTATGCAAAGGAGGCAAAGAGGCGATGAACCCCTTTGCAAAAATTTAAATACTTCCGAATTTTGTGAAATTTTAATAATAAGACATGATATAAATTAATACATATTCCCCAATTTTCAGTTTCTTTGGAGTATTTAATAGAGTTGTTAAGGGACATAATGTGGGCACAACCTCGCATTTGAAAATTCAAATATTTCAGATTTGCATTAAATTTAATCCATAGTCATTAGACACAAATTAAGCAAGATTCCCTGAATTTAAATTTCTTCTTAAGACCCCTTAAGCTTAAACCTTGAATTTTAGACAATTTCTAGGGTCAAAATCTTGTAATGGATTTCGATAAAAACTCGTAAAAGTATTCTAGACATAAGGTTTAGTATTATTATATGGTGATTTTAATTATCGTAAGGGGACATAAAAGTAACCCCAAAAACCGTTCTGTTTGAGATTTTATAACAATTAGAAGAGTGCCTGTCCCAGAACGCGTAAAATTAATTCCCCAAATAGAACAGTTTCGCACCACTTTTATGTTCCCTTATCAAGATTAAAATAAACATATAATAATACTAAACCTTATATATAGAATCCTTATTCCAATTTTGATCAAAATCCATTAATAGATTTTGATTCTCAAAAATGTCTAAAATTTAAGGCTTAAAGAGTTTAACAGAAGAAATTGAAATTCAAGGAACTTTGTTTCATTGGTGCGTAATGACTATAGATCAAATTCAATGCAAATCTGAAATATTTGAATTTTCAGATTTGATGTTGTGTTCATATTATTCCCTCGAAAAACCCTTAATATATATTTTTGTTTTTTTTATGGAAATCGCTCCAGACAAGGCATTGAGCCACTTGGTGTAAGAAACTAAAACAGATACTACTTCAAGGTCAAAAACTAGCCAACGATAAGTGTTAGGTGGATAGATTCTGACCCAGAAAACAGTAATTAAACTGAAATTGGGGTAATATTTATTAATTGATGTAGAATACCTCATGTTAAAATCATCTGAATTTTCATGAATGGCTTCCACCCCATTTTTATAAAACTAAATTACACTAAATATAGCTCACATTACGACCCCCTACGCTTAGCATCTGTGTTCCATAGGGACCTCCAAAGCTAACCATAGAATTTACCCCCCCATATATGTAACACGATTTAACTTTAATATATGTTTATATTATTATCATAACGTTTTTACCATTCAAAAAAAGAAACATAAAATAAACTGCTGATGATTTAAAAAAAAGATTTTCAGCGTACGAAAATAATGAAAATGAGAAACTAAAAACGTGTGTACTTTATTGACGCCTTAAAACAACGTTCCTATGTAATGACCAATTTTTATGTGCTAACACCCCTGCGTTTAATAAATCTAGCAAAAATCAGATTTTCACGAAATTTTCTATACTTATGCATTATTGGACTAATTTATCTTTAATGTGCTGTTTTCGTAAAATATATTAGGGAAAATACTTTTTCTACTTGATCCCCCCCCCCCCCCTATTTCATTTTATGAAATCTGAACGAAATATATTCAGGTCGGTCAAAATTGTAATGTTATATAAATCAAAAGAGTCTTTAAAAAAACATCCGATTTACTTTATTATATTTTATGGGGACGTAATTTGGTAAACTGGTCCGTAAATTCACAACTAAAAAGTGGAAATAAATGCAATATTTTTATGTTTTGAAATATTTTTACTACCTTTTCTCAATAAAATATACTGTGATCTATTGCATTGCAAAGAAAAAAAATTGTTCTACAAAATAAATAATTTTTCAGAGATTTTAATCTATTTAAATGAATTCATCATTTAGTCAAAGTAGAAGTTTAAACATCAAAATGATACGTCGTTAACCATTACACAAAATGGCAATACTTGAAATTATTACGAAAATTAGGTGACTTGAATGCTTTTCCAAATCTAGGTGTGGCACGCATGCACAGAGCTTTTGATGTAACACGAACACACATGCTATAGTATTAATATATATAGATTATTATATATTTATATTATTTATTATACCTTTTTCTTTTTCCAATTTAAATTTTTATCTATTAACCATTTTATATATATATATATATATATATATATATATATATATATATATATATATATATATATATATATATATTACCGGAGACTATAGATATCAATATCGAAGGTTCGATCTTTGTCTAAGTTAGCGATGCTGATGACGGCTGTGAGCCAGAAACACGTGTCCATGGATTACTTTTATGTACGTATAAAATTAATAATAATATATATATATATATATAGAGAGAGAGATAGAAGTATATATATAAATATATATATATATATATATAAAATTAATAAATATATATATATATATATATATATATAAAATTAATATATATATATATATATATATATATATATATAAAATTAATAAATATATATATATATATATATATATATAAAATTAATATATATATATATATATATATATATATAAAATTAATAAATATATATATATATATATATATATAAAATTAATAAATATATATATATATATATAAAATTAATAAATATATATATATATATATATATATATATATAAAATTAATAAATATATATATATATATATATATATATAAAATTAATAAATATATATATATATATATATATATATAAAATTAATAAATATATATATATATATATATATATATATATAAAATTAATAAATATATATATATATAAAATTAATAAATATATATATATATAAAATTAATAAATATATATATATATAAAATTAATAAATATATATATATATTAAAATTAATAAATATATATGTATAAAATTAATAAATATATATATATATAAAATTAATAAATATAATATATATATATAAAATTAATAAATATAATATATATATATAAAATTAATAAATATAATATATATATATAAAATTAATAAATATAATATATATATATAAAATTAATAAATATAATATATATATATAAAATTAATAAATATAATATATATATATAAAATTAATAAATATAATATATATATATAAAATTAATAAATATAATATATATATATAAAATTAATAAATATAATATATATATATAAAATTAATAAATATAATATATATATATAAAATTAATAAATATAATATATATATATAAAATTAATAAATATAATATATATATATAAATATATTAACGAAAAATACGTCCTATGAAGTTAAGGGCAACTAGTAATGCAATCTTCTGCATTAATCTGTATCAGTTAAAAAGTGAACATTCCAAATAGTAAGTAAGAAAAAGTAAGAAACGCTACCAATAAAAACAATTACATGAAATACATTAAATATTTAGGTGATGAAAACCGTACATATTTCCAGGCAAGGTATCATGGTTCGGAGGTAAAACGCCAGACTATTGACATCGATATCAAAGGTTCGATCTTTATCTAGATTAGCCACGCTGGTTACAGCTGTGAGCCAGAAACACGTGTCCATAGATTACTTTTATGTACGTATAAAATTTATATATATATATATATATATGGGAAGAGAAGGATGAAGGTAATCCGACGTGATGGTAAAATGAAAAAAAAAAAAAAAAAAATATATATATATATATATATATATATATAAATATATATATATAAATATATATATATTATAATATAAAATGAAGTAATAAAATAAGGTGTCAATCAAATTTTATTAGAATTCAAAGTTCATGCAAAGCATCCTTAAGTCCTTAGCTCATGAGTTTTCAAAGATAATTCTTCTCTTCAGAGGACCATTACCGCAGTTATACTACTACAGGCAATAAAATTACGCTTTGAAAATATATAAAATTATATACACAAATATATAAAAATACATAACATCAAACATATCAATCCAAAAACATACTTTTGTTGAATCCATACAGTCCATCCAGGTCATATAAGTTGAGAAGCATAATCAGGAAGGACATTACTCCAAGATACAAACAGCAGTCCAAATATGTGAAATTGAAGGGGCCGGCAAGGTTATCCAGTCGCGAAATGTGTCCATATTCAATGTTAATGATAAATAAATCAATCAAAACAATACAAAAAGTCCAATCAAAGTTCCGAGATCCCAACATGTGCAACTCTAATCAAATCCAAATTCGTTGTTTAATTAGAAAACCAGCTAAATCCGAATTGAGCAAAACAAGACGGACTCCCATCACATCTAGCCAGAAGAGCGAAAAATATATAAAGATATATTTTTCGCTCTTCTGGCTAGATGTGATGGGAGTCCGTCTTGTTTTGCTCAATTCGGATTTAGCTGGTTTTCTAATTAAACAACGAATTTGGATTTGATTAGAGTTGCACATGTTGGGATCTCGGAACTTTGATTGGACTTTTTGTATTGTTTTGATTGATTTATTTATCATTAACATTGAATATGGACACATTTCGCGACTGGATAACCTTGCCGGCCCCTTCAATTTCACATATTTGGACTGCTGTTTGTATCTTGGAGTAATGTCCTTCCTGATTATGCTTCTCAACTTATATGACCTGGATGGACTGTATGGATTCAACAAAAGTATGTTTTTGGATTGATATGTTTGATGTTATGTATTTTTATATATTTGTGTATATAATTTTATATATTTTCAAAGCGTAATTTTATTGCCTGTAGTAGTATAACTGCGGTAATGGTCCTCTGAAGAGAAGAATTATCTTTGAAAACTCATGAGCTAAGGACTTAAGGATGCTTTGCATGAACTTTGAATTCTAATAAAATTTGATTGACACCTTATTTTATTACTTCATTTTATATTATAATATTAATGCTCTATCCAGTATATTGAGCTTCAGTTTTTTTATCCGGATGTTTCACTAATTATAAGATATTAGTTGACGCTTATATCTTTTGTTGGATTGCTTCATATAAATATATATATATATATATATATATAAATATATATATATATATAAATATATATAAATATATAAATATATATATATATATATATATATATATATATAAATATATATATATATAAATATATATATATATATATAAATATATATATATATATATATATATATATATATAAAATATATATATATATATATATATATATATATATATATATAAATATATATATATATATATAAATATATATATATATATATAAATATATATATATATATATATATATATATATATATAAATATATATATATATATATAAATATATATATATATAAATATATATATATATATATATATATATAAATATATATATATATATATATATATATATATAAATATATATATATATATATATATATATATATATAAATATATATATATATATAAATATATATATATATATATAAATATATATATATATATATATAAATATATATATATATATAAATATATATATATATATATAAATATATATATATATATATAAATATATAAATATATATATATATATATATATATATATAAATATATAAATATATATATATATATATATAAATATATAAATATATATATATATATATAAATATATATATATATATATAAATATATATATATATATATATATATATATAAATATATATATATATATATAAATATATATATATATATATAAATATATATATATATATATAAATATATAAATATATATATATATATATATATATATATATAAATAAATATATATATATATATATATATATATATATATATAAATATATATATATAAATATATATATATAAATATATATATATATATATATATATATATATAAATATATATATATATATATATATATATATATATATATATATATATATATATATATATATATATATATTATATAAGTATTGAAATGGGATTGTGTATTTATCTTATTTTCTTTCTCGTAATGTTTCATCTAGATCTCAATTGGCGTATAAATAAATGTATCTTTTTACTTACCTGTCCTGAGATAATAAAATCCACTTCAGGACTGACATGAGCGCTTTATTCACCTTTATTTTTCGTCCCAATTGAATTCTTCTTCTTAAAGTGATTTTTTAATTTTTTATCTTTCGCTTTGTTGGCTGTAATCGTTTGAAATAATCGTTAAAAACAATCGAGCGATGACAAAATGGCGGCAAACTATTTGATCATCGATTCCATTTCAAAGAGAAACAAAAAATCGAACTGATATTCTGAAAGGAGCATCTCCATTTCATTACCGTTGCCTTGGTAACAGAGGCAGCTCTACGAGCAGACAGCGCTTAGTTTCGTATTCATTTGAACACATGAACATTTAATAGATTCTTTTATTTAATTACATCATTTATTTAATCTTCACTGAAACTATTTTTGAATTTTTATTTGTTATTAATTTATGTATTATTTTTAAGACATCAAAATACATAATCTTGGCGCATTCATTTTTTTATGTAAAAAATAATTAATTTCACTATTTCGCAACAAAAACACATAAAAAGAAAGAATTGGGAATCAAATTAATTAATTTTTCCATCAAATTTTCTCTTTTTGCAAAGTCCTGCATATTGCACAAAAACGACTTTTTTGTAACATTAAACACGTGACCATGCCAGGAATTTGGGACCGACGTCGTATACAATCACCTCCTGCACATTGCACATAAACGGCTTTTTTTGTAACATTGGAAAAAAAAACACTATTAAAAATAATTTAATGGTAGATTTTTCAATAATTTTCTAAAAAATGTTATAACATTTTTATCCTACTATCATTTTTAAATGGTTGTACAATGTCCTAAATTATTTAAAAGTAGATTTTTTAAAAAATTATTTTAGTTTACTTATTTAATTAAAAAACAAAACAATAATACATTTTTAAATTAAATAAATTTGTGTTTCATTTTTAGTTTTCTATAAATAACACTTTTCTTACAAAGCCCAAACAATTATTCTGTTTAACCGTATCAGCATTCAATAACGTCTGAAATCTATCTGTTATCGCCAGCAAGTGTCTTATCGGCGCAGATCATAACGATCAGCCCAAGATTGTTTGTTGTAGTTGTAGATTGTATCTGGTCTTCGACTTGCAAGGGCACTAACATTATAAAAAATCAAACAATTTGGTTTTTAATTAATTAAGAAAAAATAATAATTGATTTGATTTTCTTATCAAATGTTATTGTAAAAAAAAAACAACAAAAAAAAACGAAGGAATGGCCGTATTTTTGTATCCGAAAGAAAATACGAATTGATGTCCAATGAAATTGTTGCTGGATGTTTGTTCAGCAATGGCGGACTATCAGCTCGTCTCTCTATCTCTCCAGACTTTAATTAAGCAAAGAAGAAAGATTAATGGACTACTCGACGGCTAGTTTTCTATCGTTATAATCTATTTTGAATGTGAACCCACAGGACATAAAAAACAGCTTTTGTTGCTAATAACTTTGCAAAAGTAAAAGCTATCGGACAACGTAATATATATTATCAACTCTTTCTTCTTAATCTTCGTCGTTTTAAAAACGAGGTCGTCCGTTTTTTGAGTTTTTCTTTAAAAAAAAAAATCTTTCGGACGATTAACAATTATTACATTATGGACACGCATTTACTGAATTCTGTGGTTTATTTACCTCTGGACGTACGTATTTTGTTTGATAACAAAAGCTGTGAAAACCAACAAACAGTTTAACTTAAACTATCATTATTATTTCTAACACAAATATAAACAAATGAAACAAAAACAAAATATGGGACTTTTTTTTCAGTTAAAATTTTGATTTTAAATTGTGTAGTTAATTTTTTTTTTTAATCAACATTTTCTGTTAGTGTATATTCGGTTAATTATTTATTACCAAGGTCGATATTATTAGTGGGGCCTCCCATAAAGATAATTCGTTTTTAATAATAGTATTATTTCAACACACTAGAAAATAATAATTTTTATAACTCGTTACTATAAAAGATAACATTTAGTTGAAATTAAAAATAATTACTGAAGTAATAAAAATTCGGAAAAAAAAAAGAAAAAAGTTCAATTATTAAAAATTAGTCACCACAATTAAACAATATTTTTAATATGTTAGGGTTTGATATCTGTTGAAGCAAAAACAATTGTGATTTGTGAATCTCATCAACAAAATACAATGTCTATATAACACAAATATAATAAGCAACAACTTACTGTTTAGTTAAATGATTGTTACCATTTGTGGTGAGGCCTCCCGTGCGCATTGTGTAATCCCGGTTTGTTTATTCCTACATAACTCCTGACGTTGCGATAACATTTTAAATTTAACGATCGAAAGAGAAACCGGTGCAAACAATTTAAGATGTATTCAGATCCCCAACTTAGATAATCACTGATCTGTACGTGTATAATATTTTTCTTGTCGATGTATATTTTGATCGCCCATTCAAATTATATTGCTTCAGCCTGATTTGATGACTGGAAACGCCTTGTATAAAGAGAAACAATAGTTTGAAAAGAAAATGTAACCGCCTTTTTAAAGGCATTTGTTAAAAAATCCAGATCAACCGTGATATTTGTTAAAAAAAATTGTTTTGATAAAGACTTGCTTGCTCAATATTTAATAAACTCTTAGTGATTAAGTTTTATTTATTTTAATTAAATATTTGTTTAAGAAAATAGAGTAAAGTGAACGGCGTATTATTAAGTATAGGTGAGCCTCCCCTCCCACGACTCCCTGGATTTTTTTTATTATAAAATTCGTTTGTTTACGCCGAATAATTTGACACTATTTACGTTGAAATATCATAATTCCCCCCCCCCCCCCAATATATCACTTCTACTGCTGTAACATGAGTGAAGATATAAATGAAATAGTTTAAAAATATCGACCCACCCAAACTGATGGCCCGTCTTTAAAGAAAGAAGAGGGGGAAACGCGATCTCTTTTCCGACACGACGAATGAATGGCTAAGAAAAGGCGGAAATACAACCACTGTTCATAGGATTTTACCATTTTTACCTGCTGCACTTTGGGACGTTACCGATCTGGAAATTCTCCCCGTTTCACGGATTCTTTAAAGGATTTCTTTTTAAAGACCCGACTTTCAAAGAAATCCCACACCAATCACCATGGAGGCAATCCCTTTAGTTAAGGGTAAACTTGCTGAAGATGAAAATTGTATAATTGTATCCTTTTTTTTAAATAACGATTTTTACATTTAATTATTAGTTCTTGGTGTAGGAACAGAATAGCTAACAAAGTCCCCCCCCCCCCGTGTTAAGAATGGGTTTCTAAAAAAATAACGTTATTATTTAGAAACTCATTCTTGACATTGTTAACTATTCTGTACCTTTGTTTTAGATGAGAAATGATAATTTGAATTATTTGGACTACTATTCTCGTCTTAGTTGTTATATTCACAACGTTTCAGCCGATGCAATCTCCGATCTTCTTCAGGTGCATCTGTACGGAATTTTATTTAATCCACGGGAGGGGGGGGGGTAGATTGTTCTCATTCCGTGTCAATTTGTTATTCTTAGTTAGTATCGCCTGTAGTGTAGATTGAACCTTCAACTCCAGATAACTGTCACTTAGTTGTTATGCCATGAGTCTGTGCGAAATTCCGTACAGGTTCGAGTTCAATAAAATGCATCTGAAGAACGTCGGAGGTTACATCGGCCGAAACGTTGCGAATATAACAACCAATATGAGAATAGTAGTCCAGTCCGAATAATACAAATGAGTTCCTTTGTTATCTGTTCGAATGGTTGATTCAAGTGAACGGACCATGTCAATTATTATTTGCATTATATAACTATTTATTTAATGTTTTGTCAAATGCATGTAATTTACACATGGCATTTGTTTCTTTGGCGATTGTCAGGAATTTCCAAGAGAAAAGAAAGCGATGAAAAAAAAAAAAGTTTCCGGAAATCACCGAAGTCTGTAATTTTATTATTCGTCATTTTCTCTTTTCAATTAGGCAGAAAATTAAATTTTATTGCGTTTGGAACAGTTATTTGTTTATATATATATATTTTTTCACCCCAAAAGACGAAAACCTCACCACTTAAAGTTCGATTATTTCCGGAAAACCGACGTCGGCCATTGCGAAATCTAAATTTGAAGGAAAAAATAATGTTCTACGTAAAATAGACTCGTATCTAAATAAAAACGCTTTAAAAAATACACACAGAAAAATTGACCCAGTGGGTAGAAAAGTAACTTCTATTGCCTTTGGTAACAGTTATTTGTTGACTATTTGTTTTTGTTTTTCTTTCACCCCTTTTAACTGTTGTAAATTTTTGACAATCGCCGTTTCTTTTTCAGGTGATTATGAATAGAAGTTCTTCTTTTTTAAATTATTATTATTTAATCTTTTCCACTTCCGTAACAATGGGGGAACATTTTATGAGTGATTTTTTTTTCGTGAAAGTCTCTTTCATTCTACCCGATTCTAACAACAGAAAATAGACTCTCACATGTATGTATGTATGTATGAATAAAATTTTTAAAAATTCAACAAATTGGGAATATTTTAAATAGGATGTCTCACCTTAGAGTGAATGTGGTATTGTGGTGTTTGCAATGGTTCTAGCTAAAGAGTAGAATGGCCAGAGGGTAAACGATCCTCATTTTCCCTACACCTTTGATGGCCTTGTGCTTAATTTATTACATTGTATTTTATAGCAAATAAAAAATTCAAAGTGTTGTATCTGTTCTGATACTACATTTCATCTGCTCTATCCTCGGTCGGTGAAAGAGAAATCCTATTTAATTTTGGAGTTAAAGAAGGATTATTTTAAAAAGAAAATACAGGAAGAGTGGATATGCTGAAAAAATTCAGAAGTCTTTCAGAACAAGTAACCATTTTTCCACGTTTTTCCAGTGTGTTGACGTAATCGCACGAAGAAAATAAAATCTCGTTTAGTTTTCCGTTGACAGCGTGGGGGCAACAGGTAAACTTTTACCGAAAGTTTTAGTGTTATCTGCCTGTTAATTATTTTTTTTTATGTGTTTTTAGATTATCTTAATTCAACCCGTAAAAAAATGGTTGCGCACTGCACAGACATTTTACACTTTAAATATTTCATCCGGTAGTCTCCCCCCCCCCCCAAATGCCCCCTAGTTCTATTTGCCATCAAATTCCATCTTAATCTGACATGGCAACTTTTTCAAAAAAATATTATTCCATTCTCAAAAAAAAAAAAATCAATTAGTTAATGATTTAGTTCTCAGTTCTGAAATCTGCCTTGATCGAAGAGAAATATTAAAAAAAAATATTTTCACCGTAGTTAGAAATGTCATTAATTATTTTGACAGTTTCAATTAAATCACCTCCCATTCGTCTCTAGTAAAGTAGTTAATCCTAATTTTGTCTACTGGAGACAGTACAATACTCTGTAGCGATGGGATCCCTATTTAATTGCGTCCCCACAAGAACAAAGTTAGTCAGAAGGTGTTTTTTTTTTTTTTTTTTTGGTGCTATCGATCCCGGACCGTGACATTTTTGATAGGTGCTGCGTCCTATGATAATGTTTTGCTTGTTTGGGTTAGGGTAAGGATTTTTTTTTTAAGAAACAAACAAAGGAAATTAAACATATTTACATGAATTTTTTTGAAAGAAAGAGGAAAAAACATAGCGAGGTTACTGTTATAAAATGAATACTGTATTTTTTTTTGAAAAAAAAAAAGACGTACCAAAATTACTTTAATCACGACATATTTTTTAATTTTATTATTGATTCTTACTTGCTCGCGATGATTGATACTGCAGTGCAAAGCTGGGTAAATTTATAGAAGTGCACCTCTCGTATTTCGACCCCTAAAAAAGTTTATACTTTTTTGGGTAAATTACATGTAAACAGCCTCAACAAATATTCGCTATGAAAACAAATTATGAAACATTTTATTATTTTAGATGTTAGGAGGGGGGATCACTTCTACGTAAAGTGAGCACGCATTTCTTGGCCACGGAATCTCACCTCTCGTATTTCGGCCCCTTAACAAAAAAAGTTGAGATTCCGTGGCCAAGAAAAGCGTGCTCACTTTATGTATAACTTATATAGGAAAGTGATCCCCCCTCCTAACATCTAAAATAATAAAATGTTTCATAATTTGTTTTCATAGCGAATATTTGTTGAGGTTGTTTACATGTAATTTGACCCAAAAAGTAGAAACTTTTTTTTAGGAGCCGAAATACGAGAGGTGCAATTCTATAAATTTACCCAAAGCTGCTCGTAATTCATTTTGGGTTTATTTTCTTCAAAAAAACTTCCTGACAAAAAATCCGTCTTCGAAAGCACTTATTTTCAATTTGTAACAAAGTTATCGGCTGCTCGTCTCGTCAACACTCGGCCGTTTGCTTAGGCCAGCCGAACAATTCCGAGTCGCACGTCACGACATCCGGTCCGGGATCGATAGCAGTACCGTTGTTTTTTTAATGTGGGGGGGAAAATCCGGTTCCTCAAAAGGGGCACTCTGTATTGGGTCAAAAGTAAAAATGACATCGGTTGAGGAAGATTTTTCCTCCAACCATAGTGAATCATATTCAATAAAAAAAAATTTTCAATTTTATTTTAGAGGGGGGATCACTTTCCTATACAAATCTAATGTAAATTGACCACCCACTTCTTGGCCAAGTTCAGGGTAAAAAAGCTCATAGCAGTATCTAAAATTTATATTTTGGGAAAAAAATTTTCAGGAAAGGACTTTTGGAACCATAGTGAATCATATATAAACATTTTTTTTTTTTCAAAAATGTTAAAAAATAAACTGTTCTTGTTTATTTCCTAAATTTATTTTTTCGATATAAAAAAAAATTTTGGACAACGCTTCGGCCGATGTAACCCCCAACCTTCTTCAGGAACTTAGGAACCTTCTAGTCGAACTTGGTAACACAAACAGAATTTCCAACTGAACCCTTTATTTAATCCATAGAGGTAGATTGTTCTCATTCCACCAGCCATGATCGGGTAGAAGTGCTAGTGCTAATTTGTTATTCTTGGTTATTATCGCCTGTAGTAAGGATTGAACCTTAAACCCCCCTCAAAAGACGGTTACTTAGACCTACTCATTAATCGACGCTCTTAACCGTTATGCCATGGGGTCATGCTGACGGAATAAGAACAATCCACTCCCGTTGATTAAATATAGGTTTCACTGTTCGGTTAGAGATTCCGTACAGGTCCGTCCCCAAGTTATAAAAGATGTACCTGAAGAAGGTTACATATGTCGAAACGTTGTGAATATAACAATCAAGATGAGAATAGTAGTCCGAATAAAAGCAAGTTTAAACATTTTTTCCAAAAATATACATTTTAGACACTGCTATGAGCTTTTTTACCCTCAACTTGGCCAAGAAGTGGGTGGTCAATTTACGTTAGATTTATATAGGAAAGTGATCCCCCCCTCTAAAATCTAAATATATATATAAAAAAATATATAATCTTTTTTTATGGAATATGATTCACTATTGTTCCAAAAGTCCTCGGCCGAAAAAAATTTCTAAGAATATAAAATTTTGAAAGTGCTATGAGTTTTAACCCTAAAGTAAAGGTTCGCCTTTTATTTATTAAAATTAAAAAAATGCAACAGCTTAAAGTACCAACAATAACTAAACAAAAAAATCCTATTTTTGTCGTATGCTATGTGGCCACTGGCTAATGACTGGGTGATCAGTTTACGTTAAATTTATACAGTAAAGTGAACCCCTACGTTAAAGTCTAAAACTTTTTTTTATTGATTTAAAGAAAATGTCCAGGATACTTCTAGGGTGTTGACGAATAAATAAATATAAATATTTATATTTATTTATAAAATAAATAAATATTTATATTTATTTATAAAATAAATAAATATAAATATTTATTTATAAAATAAATATAATTTCATTTTTCTTTTTCTAGTGACAGCTTGGGGGGCAAAGGGTAAAATTTTACCAAGAAAAAACGTTTTTTATGGATTTTTTCATGAATTGATTTTTTTTAGCGGTGAAAAACAAAAAACAGAGGTGAACTTCGAACTCGTTTGTGTAATGTTTACAGACAACAGAAAGCACCTGTTTTATATATATAAAAAATAACTTTATTTTTTTTACGTCGATCAGTAATTTGCCAAATCTTTAAAACGATCAATAATTTGTCTAACTTTTCCTTTCCCCTTTTTAAGTTGAGTGAGTGAAGAAGCGTGTTATTCCTATTTCAGTCACGTAAATTATTTAGAGTCAAATGGGTCACGGCATTAATCCCAAACAACCTTTTTTTTTTTTACTTAAACCATGTTTTAGTAAAAAAAAAAGTTGTAGCAAGTTTCACCGTACACATGAAACGCCGAAATGAAAACTAGACCGACCGGAAAACATATTCGCCATCCTTATAAACAAGTCGAGAAAGAGGCTAACTAAAGAAGACTGATTAAGTTCATAACCCTGTCCCTATTTGCTTACCTCCCCACGAGGGCAGAGTTAGACACAGGTAGATTTTTAATGTGGGAAAATCCAGCTCCTCAAACAGAGGCGGTTTGAATTGAGGCAAAAATAATTACCTCAGTCTAGAAGGATTTCTTCCCCACTACCAAGGACAGAACAGATGAAGTGTAGTAACAGATACTACACTTTGCTCTTACTCAAAAGGCAAAATCATTTAACTCGAAAATGATGAGTTATCGTTCTTCCTTAGATAGCCCCTTTCTCGACTTTGTTTTAAAATAAAGATAGGGCCATCGCACGGGATGGCCACGGCCAGGTTTATGAACTTAATCATTCTTCCTTAGCTAGCCTCTTTCTCGACGTTTATAAAGATGGCAAATATGTTTTCAGGTCTAGTTTTCATTTCATGTGTCCAATGAAACTCGCTATAACTTAGTGTTTTTAATGTTATTTAAACAAATATTTGACACTTTTTATGGTTTCAGTAAAAAAAAAAAAAAAAGTCGCTTGGAAGTAATGCCAAAACCCTATTTCATTCTAAATAATTTACGTGACTGAAATAGGAATTATCGGAAGAAGCTTCCTATACGAAGTTCTAAATTGTTAATTACCCGCCTCCAATTGTCACTAGAATTTATCATCTCTAATGACTACGAATTAAATGTTTTTTTTTTAATTTGAAGCTTTGTAATCCCACTGGATTAAATCCGCTTAATTTTTAGTCTTTATATTGTTTTGTTTGAAAATCTCCCGTTTTTAAGCCGTTTTTTTCTCTCCTCTTGTGGCAATCGAATGTATAATGTAGTTGATGATGATGATGATGATCATCATCATCAACTTGTATTGCAACATGAACTTTAATTTTTCTCTAAAAGTAAAAAAGACAAACCCTTTTGTTTCCTGCCTCTTTATTAGGTTACAACCACACAATCTTGACACGAGTCTAATAACAACAGCAGCCTGACCTTAAAACAAAATGTGACTTACATTCCATGCCAACATTATATTATTCCAGTTAATTTCTCTCCATTATTGCTAGAGGACAAACAAACAAAAAGCGATGATTATACAGAGGAGTTAATTTTCATCTTTTTGTCTCATCTTAATAATCACTCATAACGATACGTTTTTGTTTTTTTTTGTTTTTACGGCTATAAATAATAAACGAAAATAAAATTTCTCTCTCCTCCTCAGACCCAAGTCGCTTCACTATTGAAAAGTTTAATTATTTTTAGATCAATTTTTTTTTGTTGGTAAAAAGTATTTAAAATTAACTTTAGAAAGAAAATGTTGAATCATAAAATTTAATCAAATCTTATCTTCTTATCTAATATATAAAGTAGAGACGTTTTTTCCCCTGTACCTTCTCGGAGAATAGGAAAATAACCACATGCTACTAAACTCACCGCTATACTACACTTATTCACTCGAGCGTGTTTTAGTAAATTTGTTATTATTTTTTTCGACATAACACTAAATATTACATTTGGCCCACCATCCACGTCTCTCCGACAAACCAACTCCATAAAGGTGGTAGCAAAAACTTTTCTCCCTAACAATTCTGTACTGTCACTACTCATTGCCACCGGGAACTAATACTAATACACACAGTTTAATTTTCACAAAACACCGGTTCTTATTTATTATTTGCCTGGTATTAATTTACTACATAATATAAAGCAATACACAAAGACTTAATGACTGCTCCCGTTCACTCCGATGATTTTCCGCGAATTTAAGATTACGTTATTTCAAATTCTACCTATGACTTCTACATTTATATTCATTCCGGAATTAAGCGAATGAAATTAACGAACACAGTTTCTGCAACATTTAATCATTCAACATGGCGGCTAAAATTTCTTGATCGAATCGACTTCCTATTTAATTCAATAAGCACCAAGATACTGGTAGACCCCGATACATTTACATTTTCAAAATTATACAACTTTAACACGCATATTATAGAAAACTTGCCCAAATCCAGTCATTTTCATCATCTACAAATGACCTAAACCGTGTCATTGCTGAATCTTAACATAACACGCATGTCCATAATCAAGCTTAGCTTAATTGACCTATTTTCACATGAATTTTTAACTCGAAACGGTGGCGCGGTCGTTAGGAAGGCAGGTTTCATGATCGCCAGTTTCAGCGTTCGATCCCATTCTACTCTACCACATTTTTCTTATTTTTTTAATTTATAGCATTCGCCGACACGGTAGGGCCTCCCCCAACAATAGGCCGTTTCTTTTTTATTTAACGTCATGCAATAGGTAGTACTTTCTCCCGTGCAACGCCGGGCGACGGGTTCCGCTAGTATATTATAAAGTAAAGTTGGTCTCTTTTCTGTTTCTTTGGAGTTAATAGCTTTTTTAATACAAGGTAGATACTTGATTCTGTTTCGCAAATCAATTATGGCAAATATCGGTCTGTGTTCTTAACAAAGAGGAAAATTGTATTTCCGATCAATTTTAATATTTAATCCTGATCTTTTTTATTTTTGATTAGTCATATTTAGAGGTAAGAGGAGGAGCTATCCTTCCTACAGCCACTCATTAAAAACGGATTTTATTTAATAAGAGACATTCTTGCATGCACCGGTGTCAGATGCATTTTGATTGGCTAATCATTCTGGTGACATCATGTGAAATATTTCAAACAAAATCAAATGTTTAAAAAATTTTTTTTTTTACATTGAGACCTGACACTCCACATACTTGCACTATGTACACACCCTGATAGAAAGTAAATACTGAATATAAAATTCTAAGCAGATCATCATCATCATCATCATGTATTGAAAGTTTGGAAGCCAATAATTATATAGAGATTAAAACATTACCGTGACAAAATTATTTGTAGTTTTATAATTTGTTCAATTTAAACGATACCATAAGTAAAATAAACTTTGAAAATCCTATTTAAAAACAAACAGATTTGGTAACAGAAAAACAAAGGTAAAAGTAAAAACACTCTTGGGCAATGCCGGGTAGGGTCAGCTAGTTGATTATACAGAAAACCACTGGCAAATATTTTTAAGATGCGTCTGTTAAATCTTTAGCAATGCAAATGCTATTTCAGACTTGAGTGTGAAACACTGGCGAAAATGCTATTTCAAACAAAAGTATGACATACCGGCAAAAATGTTATTTCAAACTAAGTGTAACACACCTGCGGAAATTATTTAAACACACTGACTGATGGATAAAGTCAAGTAGAGATGTTTGGATGGATTAAAAATACGATGCATTTGTTCAATTTGTGAGTTTAGCAATGAAAATGCCGTTTTAAACTGTCGCTTGACAGACCGAGAGAAGAACGATGTCTCAAAAAATGTGTATCGGCATCTAAAAGTCAGTCCGGACCCTATTTTGATGTTAATTCATCAAGCAACTCTTGTTTTGTCATCGACGTAGCGTTTTATTTATTCTAGTTGTAATTAAATCATTATCAACATGAGATGTACACATTACCCTCTTGAAATGTTACTTGAAAGCGATATGGTCCGACGATGATACACAGATGGTTGATGGAAAGGAAATACTCGATGGGAAACGGACAGTAATTAATTAATTTTCATGTGAAGATATTTCAATTTGATTAGACGAAATTACTCAACTATGGAGATTCACGTGATGGTTACGAGTCCATCTGGAATGTCTCTTTTCATTATATTTCTCTCTTGTTGGTGTAAAACGAATCTTTTAATGCCAACATAATGTAAAATAGTTATGGAAGGAGCTTGAATCGGCACCGGCGTTCCTTCTCCATCCCTATGGTTTTGCCCACTTCATCTGCGGAATCAGCTGGTTAAATTTCTGTAGTCGTAGTGGTGATGAGGTTCCCATCTTCTCTTCTCTCTGCCGTTGTCTTCGTCTTCTCACTGACAGCTTTCATTTAATAAAGAAACAAACAAATGCAATTGGATCTATTAAAAGCACTAACTTAAAGTTTTTTTTTTCTTAAACAGTTCCTTCATAAAAAAAAGAAGAAACAAATATATTACACGGTGAAAAAGTAAACTATAAGATTAATAATTCAATAAATAATTAATAAATCCCTTATTCGTCACTTAGACATTGTTTAGTTCAATATCGAGAAATCCTGATTCCTTTTATATAAATGTATCACAGTCCATAGTTTTGTTCGAATGTCTGGCCAGCTTGGCAGGCCAAGAGCAGACTCAAAGCGTTTCCACGAATAATGGCGATGGAGAGGCGCTCGTAAAGCCAAGACAATTCGCGATTGTCTCCGGTGTTGCACGTCATTAATAGACCAAGGGTGCTGAGGAAGTTGCGTGTGGCAGAGCTAATCACTCCACAGCAATCGGTTGAAATATAAATCTGTCGAGAAGATTGGCATATTTTGACCGCTTGTGGCCTTCTGCTGACATTGCTGCATGTCCAGAGTTTGTTGCCGATTCTATCATTGACGAGAAAAATCTTTTTAGGTTTTATTTTGACATCATTGCATACATGTATATTCATAAAACACCCAACCCTCTTTCCGATGGAGGGGAGGAGGCAACAGTTATCCAAACCCACTGCTATCTCTGCTAGTTTAGTCGAAAGAGAAATATCTCTCCTACTCATTCGCCACGTTAGATTGATGCCTTCCTCTCTCTGTTACGTCACGTAGCCTTACTCAAATTCTAAATTTTGGTTTTAACCTTATGTGGAACTTTACCATATGAACCCCCATCTGTACACTCCCGCATCTGAATATCATTGCAATAAGAAAAAAAAAGAACACATATTCTTAATTTATTTACCTCTCCAGGAGGTTAGACACAAGGTGAAGTATGGATTTAAAAAGCCAAATGCACTCTGGCCTACAAAAATGCCAGAGCAACCCCGTTGGTATTCCTCGGTAGGGGCGCCTCAGGCGATTAGCAATAAACTAACCCCTTAATTCTTAAGGTGTGTCTTTTAGCAATAAAAATGCTATTTCAAACTAAAGCGTAACAGACCGATATCGATGGCTGGCGCCACTTGTCGAAGATGCACCGAAAAGAAGCCGAGATTAATCTTTCTTCCTGCATCACTTTTACTTTGACATTGATTCATATATAAATGATAAATCGAAGAAGGTAAAGTAACTGTTTAATAAAAGAAGTCGTTTAAATGACACGAGATAAATGCTGTAGGAATCTTGGTTGCATTCCCAGTAAAAAAAAGGAAAGGCTTGGGTAAACCAACGCTAACACAATGAAAGCTAATGCTTTTTTTTAATCTTTTTTTAATCTTTTTTTTTTTAATCTTTTTTTTATCTTTTTTTTAATCTTTTTTTTTTTTTTAAAATCTTTTTTTAATCTTTTATTTTTGTTTAAATGATACGAGATAAATGCTGTAGGAATCTTGGTTGCATTCCCAGAAAAAAAGGAAAGGCTTGGGTAAACCAACGCTAATGCTTTATCTTCTTTTTTTTTAATCTTTTATTTTTCTTAAACATCAAATGCCAGATAAAAACTGCAACAACCACTTTGTCTATTGATATCATTCCAATTCTAGAATAATCTCTCCAAGAATTAACAATTTCTTTTGCCTCAATTTAAAGAAACGTTACCCCCTCCTTTTTATTTTTGAAAAAACAAAAAATAACAAATATGTTTAATGGTGGAAGGTGATTTTCCTTTTCTCCTTTTCTTTTGCTTAATTTCCTTTTCTTTTTACTTTTACTTTTCCTTTTCCTTTTACTTTCTTTTCCGGTTATTTCCAAGATTTTTATGTTTTTGTGGCTTCCTGTTTAATCTTGAAACAAATACTGCGTCACGTGACGTACGAATGATCAGAAGTGAAAAATAAAACGTTTTTTTTTTATCATTTCTTGTTTATGCGAATTTTTATTATTATTGTTCCTTCGAATTATAGTTTAATAATAATAATACATTTTTTAAATTATTTTTTTGTTTAATGTAGTAAGAAACAAATAATATTTACATTGAAAAAAAAACACATTTTATTAATAATGAATGAAAGTGTTTGAAATAAATAGAAAAAACACATGCTATAATAAGACATTTAGCACTTCTGCAGTTTAGCTGTGATTTACAATTTATTTGCTTTCCTTTTCTGAAGACGGGCAGAAAATCAACCGGAAGTAACATAAAATTAAATGTTTTTATCCAAAATAATAATAATAATTTAAATATATCTAAAAATAATAATAAAAACGAATAGTTAACAGTGATATTTTTTAATCGTATGAATTAAAACTTTCTGAAAACTTTTTTGTATAATTTACAACTTTCTAAAAAAGTCAACAGTGATTTTTTTTTTTTATATTTTCATTTTTTATAATTTTTTTATAATTTAATTTTTTTTTTATCATTCAAAACTGATTTTTTTTTAATCCAAACAAACAGTCAACATTGATTTTTTTTATTTTTTGTTAAATCCAAGATTTTTATGTTTTTGTGACTTCCTGTGTAATCATGCGCGTCATCTGACGTACGGATGACCAGAAATGAAAAATAAAACCTTTTTGTTAGCATTTCTGAATAACAAAAATTACTATTTACACTTTCACATTTATAAAACTTTTTTTTTTAATTTCGACTTCCGTTTCCTTTCTTAATTACTAATTATTGATTACCTTCCCATAAGATAACGTTAAAATTAAATTAATGGAGAAGTTAGTTTCAGATCTAATTCCAGCTGCCGAATTATGGTGTATGAATATAAATTTGCATGATTTAATGCTACAAACAAGAAACACTATTAGTTCAATGAAACTTTACTAGTCACCTGCAAGAGTTTCTTTGGCGGCGCCGAACACAAAACGATTTTTTTGGAAACATTTTATATGGAATTAGAAAATGTTATGAAGTGTAGGTGACGTTATTAAGAAAAAGAAAAAACTTTTGGTTGATAATTTGTTTATTAAAATTAATTCAATAAAATGTCTTATAGCGTAGCACTATTAAAAAACGAACTTTCGGTTGTTAAAATTAAAATTAATTCGATAAAATTCAATTTTTTCAATGTAAAATGTCTTATAGCGTAATGCTAGAAAAAAATAACTTTCGATTGATAATTTGATTTTTAAAAATTAATTCAATAAAATGTTTTTTAGCATATGTTTCTGTTTATTTACCCCATTTACATTAATAATAAAATGTGTTTGTTTTTTTCAATGTAAATATTATTTGTTTATTATTATATTAAACTAAACAAAATTATTAAACGAATGTATTATTCGAAGGAACAATACTACTAATAAAATTTGCATAGAGAAATGCTAACAAAAATGTTTTATTTTTCATTTCTGGTCATCCGTATTGAAGAAAAAGAGCTTTGTCTTTGTGGCATTAAAAGTTACCAACCATTTATGACTCCAATCAACTACAGCCTGGAGGTCATTTTCTAAGGATTCAGCTAATGCCTCAGATATGATCGCGCCCGTTTTGCCAACATGACGAGAGTAAAGTGTGGTGCCCTCAGCAAATAAACCAATCTCGGATTCAAGGTCATCAGGGAGATCATTTATGAAGATCAGGAACAATAAAGGTCCAATGTTAGATCCCTGGGGTACATCAGCATTTATGCCATGTTGCTTAGATGAACGACCATCGAGGACAACCTGGATCTTTCTTTTGGTTAGGAAGGATCTAATTATATTAAGTAATTGCCCAGTAATACGGTATGAGCGTATTTTCAGGAGAAGCCCTTTATGCCATACCTTGTCAAAGGCCTTGGATATATCAAGCGCTACTGCCCTAGTTTCACCTGCCTTGTCGAGAGTATGATACATGCGTTCTGAGATGACCGTTAGGATGTCTGCAGTAGAGCGTGCTTGTCTAAATCCATACTGGCGGTCAGAAAGAAGTTTAGCATTAACTAAGTGCCAGACTATCGCTAGATTGATTAAGGATTCAAAGATTTTGGCAAAGATCGGCAGCAGACTGATAGGGCGGTAGTTCTGAGGATCGGTTCTATTCCCAGAATTCTTGTAGACTTGTACCACAGGCAATTTTCCAGCTATCGGGGAAGCAAGATTCAGCTAAGCATTTATTGTAGAGTTTGGAGAGGACAGGGGCCAGTTCAGCAGAGCATTTCTTTATTACTATTACAGGTATAAGATCAGGCCCACAAGCTTTGGAGGTGTCAAGGTTTTTTATGATGTCTCTGAGATGGGGTGATGACCAGGTTATCAAGTGTGGCTTCGGGTCCGCAATGGAAATTTAGGGAAGGGATGGTTTTCTGAGTTCGAAGTGGAGTTAGAGGCGAAACGCTGGGCAAGTCGTTCAGCCTTATCAGTCGCCGTGCAAACAACATCATAGTGGTTTGATAGTGGGGGAATCGTTGATTGACCATTGTTCACCACACTATTGTAGATTTCCAGAAATTGCGAGTACCTTGTTTCTGTGACTGAATGCGTTTTTTTGTTAACTCAGTATACCTTCTCTTTGCTTCACCTATCATAGCCTTACAATTATTTCTTGACTATATAAATTTCTGTCTATTCGCAGCTGACTTATGACGGCCAAATTTACGGAATGCTTGCTGCCTCTCAGCAATGGCAGCTGCACATTTTGAGGTGAACCATTGAGGAGAGTGGGGTTTGCTGAAGAATTTTCGCATGGGGACATAGGCTTCAATGCCTGTTTTGATCCATTCAGTTAACTCATTTGCACACTGGTCAGCAGAGAGTGAGAAGGTTTCCCGCCATGAGGCGTCGCTGATGTGATCTCTGATTGACTCAAAATCAGCCTGTTCGTAGTATTTCGTTATTTTGAGCAACGGCTCATCAGCTTTGGGCTGAGTTTTTAGGGTGATATAAATGATTAGCACAATGTGATCAGCATTCCCGAGTGGACTATGAGCTTTCATCACACCAGCCTTGGGCATTGAGGTCAAGAAAAGGTGTGGAAGTGAGACTTGCCGGTCTACTCGATCATGGCTGCGGGTCATGAAATCGACAGTCTGAGAGAGGGAGGGAGCTAAAGAGAAATTATACATAGAATTGCCGGCTGCGTCAGTAAGGCTGGAGAATCCCAACCAGTCACGGTGGTGTGCATTAAAATGAATCACAGCTAAACTGCAGAAGTGCCAGGCATTTTATTGAATTAATTTTAACAAATAAATTATCAACTGAAAGTTCTCTTTTTTTCTTAATAACGTTACGCTAATAAAACATTTTATTGAATTAATTTTAATAAACTAATTATTAACCGAAAGTTCTTTTTTCTTTCTTAATAATGTTACTTTTTATTATACTTCATAACATTTTCTAATTCCATATAAAATGTTTATAAAAAAAACTTCGAATTTTGGACCTTTTGACTAAGATCAAAATGTAGTATCTGTTCCAATGCATACTACACCCTATAGATTGGTATCGTCTAGGCCTTCGGGTCTTGATTCCGTCGGTCTGTGGGTTTGTTATGTGCAGTTTTAGGAGGTCCACCCTCCCAGGCTTTGCCTCCCCTCTTTGGGGTGGAGTAAGTTTATCACTTACTGCCTGAGGCACCCCTACCGGGGAATGCTGATGGGGCTGCCTAGGCAGTTTTTGTAGGCCAGAGTGCTCATCTCGGGTGCTGGCTTTTCAAATCCCACTTTCCCGACCTAGTGTCACATCTTACCGCTGTGGAAGGAAAATAAATAAAAAACAAAACAAAAAAAAACTTCGAATAAATCAGAAATGATAACAAAAACATTTTTTTTTTTTCATTTCTGGTCATCCGTACGTCACGTGACATATTTGTTTCAAGATTAAACAGGAAACCACAAAAACATAAAAATCTTGGAAATAACCCTTTTTCCTCTTTTCTTTTTCCTTTCTTTTCCCCTTTTTCCTCTTTTTTTCTTCCTCTTTTTTTCTTCCTCTTTTCTTTTTCCTCTTTTCTTTTTCCTTTCTTTTCCTCTCTTTTCCTTTTCCCTTCTTTTCCTCTTTTTCCTCTTTTCCTTTTCCTCTCCTTTTACTTTATACCCTTTTCCCTTATCCTTTCTTTTCCAAGGCAAAACTACAAGAAACCTCTTCAACCACCGATTGTCATGGCAAATAGCACCCTGCCTGAGAGTTCATCATTCAAACTCCTCGGCCTAACTTTCACAGATAACATGAATTGGAATAAATACATTGAAAACATGCCAGGGCTGCTGCAAAGAAGGTGGGCTCTCTCTACAGTGCCAGTAAACTTCTCACACCTGACATTATCCTATATCTCTACAAAGCCACCATCCGCCCATGCATGGAGTATTGTTGCCACATCTAGGCTGGTGCATCATCCGCTAGTCTCTCCCTCTTAGACAAGGTCCAAAATAAAGTTGCCAACTTGATAGGTCCTTCACTTTCCACCAAGCTCCAGCCCCTGTCCCATCGCTGCAATGTTGCTTCCTTGTGCCTGTTTTACAAGTACTTCAATGGATTGTGCTCTGATGAGCTTGCTGCTCTGGTACCCCCACGGCGTAAATTCACTAGACCAACCCGACAATCTGCCAAATCCCATCCATTCACTGTGGAGGTCCCCAGATGCCGAAGAGCTTTCTACTCCAAAAGCTTCTTTCCTCGTGCTGCTGGACTCTGGAACTCCCTCCCTACTCCCTGCTTGGCTGATGTTGCTGACATGCAGAAATTTAAAACTAATGTAAACAGACATCTCGCTGCGCAGCTCCCAAATTAGGTTGACCCCCCCCCCCCAAACCATCACCCTTTTTTTCTCAGTAGTCCCTTACGTCTACAGTGGTGACCTGCCTTGTTTGGGGTGAACTATGATAAAAGAAAACACTAATAATCAAAGGTGACAAAACAATTAGAGCAAATCATCGTCAATAAATCTTCAAATCAACAAATTGGCTTTTGTTGATTGAAGGAAAACATTTTTCTTATTAAACTTTTAAGCCCCCCCCCCTCTCTATCTCTCTATCTCTCTCTCTATCTCTCTCTAAATCGTTAAATATTGTTTGATTACTCTATGAAAGTAAACATCACAGCAAAACACGTGCCGATGATGTGTTGGGTTGTTGTTGTTGTTGTTTATAACAAAACTTAAGATCTAAGCTGAATGTCAACAGGGGAACCGAATAAGAACGAGTTGGAGCAACAAAAAAATATAAAAGCAAAAAGTTTTTTCACAGCCAAATTATGATTTATGAAAAGTCAATAGTTTTTTTCTGTTTTTTAAGCAAATTTATTCATAAACGAGTATACACCCTCCATTAAAAATGCTGGGAAAAAATTATGTTTCACTAGTATTCACATTAATATTCATATCAAATAACGTCTCGATCAGTGAAGTTTAAAAAAAGAAAGGAAAAATTGTATTAATCGGTATAGAAAGAAGAAAAGAACAAAAAAAAAAAGGAAGGAAACGTTTTATTATAGAAATAGTTATGGATTTCTTTTTGATTTCATTTTAGATGGCAGGGGGTTGTCGAACTTACTATTTGTTTTCTCCATTCCCCTAAACACTTGAAATGGTTTAGTCCAGTAGTTTTTTTTTTTACTTCCTAACTTTTGCATGACGGGACAGGTTTATATTTATTTATATACGAATAAATACACATTAGTTTTTAGTGAGTGGAGGATTTTTTTTTTAAAGATCATTTTAGTATTTACAAAAATTTCAGGTCTGACTGTTCATATTTAAAAACGGGAGACAAAATTCCAGTTTACTAGTACCCCCCCCCCCCCCCGACTTGAAACACTAAACAAACCTGTGTGAATTAAGTCGGCTTTTGTTTGTATTGTCTCAGTCAATTTGTTTAACTTCTTTTTGTGCATGCGGTAATGACTGAACATCCTTACCCTTAGGATGAAGGGTGAAGGGTGAAGGGTGAAGGGTGAAGGGTGAATCCGCATCTCCAGATTGTAACTTGGTTATCAAATCATCTGAGAGAGTTTATTATGGAGTTTTACCGCATTAACATCTGTTTAATGTTATAAGAGGATTGCGGTCTCCTCGGTGTGGTCGGTGGTTGCTTCATTAAGAAATAGATGTTGAAGTAGTCCGATGATTAGGGTCAGTTATTAAGACATCGGAAAAGACAACAATGTACTAAACATCCGTCGAGCCTGATTGATGTGAGAAACAGTTTTAGTTTCCATAAAAAGAGAATCAAGAACCAGATGCTTCGAACTGATCTTTCTCTATTTGACTGTCCACATTTCTTTTTTATTAATGGCACTATGACTGCCTCCCCCGCATCTTGAATTGTTGGCGGGTCGACTGCCATTCTCCGCTAACACCTCAATCCAAAGTCTCTTGCCATCTGTCCTGTTGTAGCAATGTCTTTGATGATTTGGGTATGCTGCTCGTCACCCAGGAGAGCTAATTCACTACGTAATCCTCTGTACCTTTCTGCCTGGGTGGTGTGAGCGTATCGGTGGACAGCTGAGTACGTGGGCGACAACCTTCAAGGAGGACTTGGCTGAGCTCTCAGGTCAACAGGTGGTCAGCCTTCAACAATGGAATCTGGATTGGTTAGCCATCTTGTGCAACCTTGTTATGGACCGTTGTGCATAGGCCGCCATGATTCAGAATGTGGTGCACGCCAGGGAAGAAGCCGCCTCAACCCTAACAGGGTGAATGCCATTGCAACAACAACAGGAGATAGGTGTTTTCTTCTTCTTAAAACTGTGTTCTGCGGCTACGGTAGTCAAATGACATCCCGTAGCTGCAATCAGTCCTCCATGCTAGTCCCAGGCCATCTGGCTTTGTCATGCGCAAGTTGTCGTAGGCAATGAAATTGTTTCGCTGTACGTAGTGGTCCTAGTCCCGTCTGCTTGAGGTCAGCACGTAGTGTGCCCAGCAGATTTGTGCAGTGCCGTCCTAGTCGCGGTTGGTAGGCTTGCGAGCCAGTAACGGCAAAGTCTAGTGCCCTCTGTGTGAGAGTGTCAGGGTCCATTCGTAGGACATGGCCTAACATAGACTATCTTTGTTAAGCGACCTTTGTGGAGAGGGGTTTTTCGTTGCACATCTCGTATAGTGCCTTGTTGCTGATAAGTTTTTTCGGCCAGCAGTGACCTGTGATGGAACGGAGGTGTCTGCGGTGACACGCATCCAGCTTGTCAAGCATGGCTTTTGTTATTGCCCAGCTGTTGCTATTGTAGAGCATGATGGACACGCAGTACGCGTTATAGAGACCGAGGTCTAGTCTTCAACGTGATCTTGGTTCGTCGGCTCCAGAGTTCATGTAATGAATGAAACGCTACATTGCCATGTATACAGCGGGCTGTGACATCTGGAGTGCTGCACAGCAGGAAGCCCAGGGTCTTGTTCTTGCACCAGCTCTCATTGCCGTGGAGGGTCTTGCCTTGTGGGTCCAACTCTGTGACTTCTGCAAGGTATACATGGCTAAACTCTGTTTTCATGAAGAGATTGTCCATTTTCAGTTTCTCTGCCGCTATTGGCTGGATCTGATCCAGAGGCTTCTTTTCTACGTCCAGGAAATCAACGTCGTCTGCATATTCCGTTTTTAATGGCAGACCCAGGCTGGAGACTGGTGGGTTGGGCCTGTTAGAGCTTTCTCGGACGGATGAGAGTGCTGCAGCAAAGTAACAGGTGAAGAGCACCGGTGAGAGGATGTCGCCCTGGGGGGAGCCTATGGTGGTCTAAAATGATGTAGAACCATGTTGCCCCACTCGACGACCATCGACCCCAACGTTGTATTTCCGTGGCCTTCTTCTTTGTTTTCATCTTCTTAGCCGTGTCGTCTATCCACTGACGAATCGTCGAGGGCACAACAATGGTCCACAAGTTAAAATAAAAGAAACACAACTCTCGATAAATAACCCGAAAACATATACGTTGTGTATAACTTAGTTTGAACTATGAGTGTGTGTGACACCGTCGTGGACTGTCGAGACCCCTATTGTCGTTGCTCAAGTCGTCAGCTTATCTCATCGTTTTCCCAGTCCGATCCGCTCTCGGGAGGTTCGATCCTAACTGCCCGGCTTCTCTCTGAAACCCAAACTCGTTAACTTTTTGTCATAAACTTTACTGTCGTCAACTGTCGTAAAACTAACCTACCTTATTGTAGTCAGATGTCGTAAAACACTGTCACTCCTAAATTCTTTTCTTAGTCACCTGTCCCAAACAATGGAAACTGACCACTCCCGCATTTTTCTTTTGTCTCTGTCGATGAGTCACTTCTTATCCTCGCGCCCTTCATTGTATCACAATGAGTCAGACAGCTTGTTTTTCACTCGGACTCTTAGCTTTGTCCCTGCTAACAGAGATCTTACAAGTCTTAGTTCGTCATCATTGCAGCCTGCTTGCAGTAGGACATCTAGGATGCGTTGTCGCTTGATGGTATCGAAGATTCGCGACATATCAATGCCCATCTTGTGGAAGTCCTATCACTTCAAAATAAGTTAACTCATTTTGAAGAATATTTACACTTGTAATTTACTTGGATTAAATCTATACTAAATACGTGGTTTCTCTCTCAAGACCGTTGTGCATGGGCCGCCGTGATTCGAGATGTAGTGAAGGTCAGGGAAGAAGCCGGCTCAACCCGACCAGGATGAATGCCATTGTAACAATCACCACTAATTAACTATATGTTATTTGTTTTCAATTCTGAGTAATAAGTAGTGGTAGCTTGAATCTCGGAGAAATACTTATACTTATAGGCAAGCCACTTAATATATGTATTGGTCCCCCGATTTATAAAATTGGGGGACCTATGTTTTGAGACATTTCCGTCTGTCCGTCCGGATTTTTCTCCGCAACCATCCATTGAATTTCTCTGAAATTTTGCATGAAGTTGTAACTTTGGTCAGGTTAGAAAGTGACATTCTTCGATTTTTGAAAAAAAATCTGGTTAGCCCCCCAAGGGGTCAAAAGGCCCCAAAATGTCATTTTTTGCCCCATAACTTTTCATCCATCCATTCAATTTCTCTGAAACTTGGTCAAAATATGGAGGCAATTGTTCCTAATAGAAAATAAGTATCGCTGACCTTGGAAAAAATCTGGTTCGCGCCCCAAGGGGGTCAAAAGCCCCCCAAATGGCAAAAAATGACCCTTTTCTCCCATAACGTTTGATCCATCCATTCAATTTTTCTGAAACTTGGCTAAAATGTAGAGGCAATTGTTCTGGATATAAAATGAGCATCCTTGACCTCAGAAAAATTCTGGTTTGCGCCCCTAGGGGGTCAAAGGGGGGTCAAAAATGCCCCAAATTGCCCAAATTTATTGCATTTTACATACAGAGGGGGACCACTCATGCGCGGCTTGTTTTTATCAGAATACACTGATACGCAAATTGTCGGTCACATGTTAAAACCTTTATTTTCAAGCAGGTTTCATTTATGAACATCGTAATGTACATGGTGAAGTAGTAATGTGCCTGAGGATAATTTTCAATAAACATGTTAGTGTATTAGGAAAGGAACAAAAAAAGGAGAATGGGGAAAGACAAGAAACTTCAAAATTGAAAGCTTTGGTGAATTTCTTGCATTTTTAATACATTAAGAGGGGAATGGGGGAGAGGGATATAGAAAGATAGATAGGTAGAAAGTGAGAGGGAGAAGTTTCAAAAGAAAGATGTTGCACACACTTGTTACCCTCATCTATTTTGTTGATTATGGCCCCTGGTAATGCCGGGTAGCCCTGCAAGTTTACAATAAACATGTGTTGGTGTATTAGGAAGAAAACAAAAAAGATAATAAAATGACTCCTGCACAACGTCGGATGTGCACACTTAGTTAATAAAAAAAAATATCTTACCCGAAATGTAGCTGATGGATCATACATAGCTAATGGAAACAAAGTGAATATTGTAAAATATGAGGTATTTTTTTTTGTAGGCACTGTTTACGAAATAACTAATATAACTTGATGCGACATTGAAATTGAAGTTACTAAGGTTACTACAATCTAAAAGGTTATGGAAACAAAAAGCTACATTCCAAAGATTTTATTCAGAAATTTACATTTTTATAAAATGAGGCATTTTACACTTGATCAAAATTATAAGACCAGAGACCAAAATTCTACGAAATTGTACGAAAAGTGTATGAAAACATTCAACAACCAAATTTAATAATGAGTTCTACCTCCACTGGTTTTGATGACTTCAAACATTCTTTGGGGGCATGCTATAAATAGGCGTTTCTAAGGTGCGGGGGATGTTGCTTCAGCTTTTGAAGAGATGGCTTCACGAAGTTCAGTTTTTGTTGAATATTGTTTACCATTTCGATCAACATCTCTTGTCATCCATCCCTAAACATTTTCAATTGGGTTCAAGTCCGATGAACATGCAGAATGTCCCAAGAGATGGACCCCATTTTCTTGTAGAAAGGTCAATGTCCGTCGTACAGCATGGATTGCAGCATTATCCTGTTAGAATAACCATCCATCCCCACACAAACGATGACCTGTCATCAACGATGCTTTTTGTAGCATGCGAACATAATCAGCCGCTGTCTGACGACCCTGTACCACCTGGAGCTCCATCGTTCCTCTGTAAGAAAAGGCACCCTATACCATTAGGGAACCTTCATAACTATGACGTGTGGAGAAAATTTCAAGAGGCATGTTTTTGTTATGCCAATATCGTTGGAAGACATCAGGACCATCTAGATTGGATTTTTTTACTCATCAGGAAACAGGATTTTCTTCCACTTTTCAACTTCCTATGTTTGGTATTCACGACCAAACCATAAGCCGTCCACCTTGTGTAGTAATTTGTGTACGCGTTTTATGTACCATGCCTTTTTGCCGTAAGTGTTGTCTGATGGTTACTGGACTGCAATCAGCATCTGTGACTGTTTTACTTTGACTAGAAGAAAGTCCACTGTCTTTCACAACAACCCGTCTTATTCTACTACTCAATGCAGGAGAAATTTTTTTTTGGGGGGGGGCTATTAGTGGATTTTGTTTTTCCATAATTCTCACTGTTCTTTGGAAAGTTGCAAATCAGTTTCACTGCGATTTACCTTAGCTGCGATCGCCCGCTGTGACAAACCTTGCTTATGGAAATCTAGAATTCGAGCACGCTCAACTTCGATAAGTTTGCTTGCTTTTGGCATGGTGACACCTTTACGCAGTGATTGCTAATCTCTAGCTGAACTAAAAACATTGGAATTCCTATAAATCTAACAATTTATAACCCTGGTCTTATAATTTTGATCAAGTGTAAAATGACTCATTTTATAAAAATGTAAATTTCTGAATAAAATCTTTGGAATGTAGTTTTTTGTTTCCATAACCTTTTCGATTGTAGTATTGGTAACCTTAAGTGGGAGGAGTTTAAAATCTATCATAAAAAAAGGTTTCTTTTAAAAAAATTTCAAGTGGTCTTAAATTTTTGATCAGGAGTGTATATAGGTAGATAGATGAAAAACCCAGAGTTAACTTCTTTACTCTTTGGGTTGATATTTATTGATTTTTACCAATCCAATTTAAGTGATTGAATTTAGTCAAGCGTTTCCGTCAAGGTTTTGACAACTGTACAACTAATGAAAAGGCCTGAGATGAAATCCATTTCACACAGCTGCATTATTCCTTGTCTTGATCAAAATTTCCTTTTATTGATCGGCCCCAGAAATGCACCCCTCCCCCCTTATTTTCATAACTCGAATTCCAGTTATTAAATTATCCTTCATTCTGATTGTTTTTTTTTCTGTCTCAAATTTTTGAGACAATTCAAATGAAAAAAGAATTTAAAAAAAAAAGAAGATTCAACAATAACAAAAAAGCAGCTGGCATCTTTGTATGCCTACTGGTTTGATACAAGGCCACTAGTATGGGAGGGCCCAGAAAGATGTAACATAACTACACTGCTATTCACGGATCCATGTTGACGTGTGCATGTCAACAATAAACGTGGATACCTAATGTGGCCCGGGGGCATGGATAACAAAATTGTGTGACAAGAAGTGTGTAAAATCTTTCTACTTTTTTCTCTGGCAACTGGTTCAATGTAATAGAAAGAAAGAAAGCTAACTGATTGTTTGACCTAGTTTCAGTGTTGTATTTGAAACAACTATCAGTAAGAATGAAAAAAAAAATTTTTTTACCCCCTCCCGCATGCACTAATGTGGTCCGTAGAAACCTCAAGGGAATGAATATTACAGTATTTATTTTCCGCCACAACCCGGTCAGTCACAGTGAATCCGTGTAAGTTTGTAAGTGTATCTTGTGTGGTTTCCGATTTTTAGCCAGAAGCACATACACAGAATTACGACTCTCAGCGCCATTGTATAGGAACTCTCTTTTTCTCTCTCTCTCTCTCTCTCTTTCTCTCTCTTTCTTTCTCTCTCTTTCTCTCTCTCTCTTTCTCTCTCTCTCTTTCTCTCTCTCTTTCTCTCTCTCTCTCTCTTTCTCTCTCTCTCTTTCTCTCTCTCTCTCTTTCTCTCTCTCTCTCTTTTCTTTTCTCTCTCTTTTCTCTCTCTTTCTCTCTCACGCTGTCTCTCTCTTTCTCTTTCCCCCTCTCTGTCTCTCTCTCTCTCATAATAAAGAATGTGAATCATTTATGAAGCTTAGTCTGTCATGACGTCATGTGGAGATGGAATTTATATGAAGGTGCTAATCTTCTGGGCTTGTGTTGAGTGGGTGCATATGCTTCAGTTTGATTTTGCAAATTTGCCACTTGCAGGAAATGTCTCCTTCACCATGAAATGTGTAAAACATGCATTTTGAATGCTTAGCTATTGTTGAACATTTTGAGACAACTTCACGTGTGCATTCCAATCTAACTTTGATAATTACAAATTGAACATTGAATTGTTTCTTTTTATTGAAATCAAAATACAATATTTTAAACTAAAAGGAACTTTTTTAAAATTCTATTTCAAGCTTCATTAATATTCACCCTCTTCTCTCTGTTCGCTTGCACACAGGACTGACATTATATAACTAGTTTTTCCCTCCTTGCATTCGTCATGTAATCAGCACTCTCTCTCTCTCCCTCCCTCTCTTTCTCTCTCTATACCTTTATTTAATTTTAAAAAATTTTTATAAAATTTTTTTTTTTAATAAGATTTTGAAAGTTAAATTTAATTATCACGGTATTCTATGTTCATTAAACTATTAATTTAATCAACTTGTAAAACTATAACTAATTTTTTTAAGGTAATGTTTTAATCTCTATTTATAACAACTTTCAATCTTTTAATACATGTTGCTAAGAATTTTAAAACCAGTTTAAATGGCTTTCTATTCAACAGTTTAAATGCTTCCAAATTTCTTTAAAATATCAAAAGCGTCACAAAGTAAGTCATTCTTTTTCTCAAATGTTTAACAAAAGATTATTTACGAATAAACTGAAATGCATTGTGGTGGATTTAATTTCATAATTAAATTTTCTTAATTTTTAAAAAAATTTTCTGTTTATTACATTATTAAATGCTATTACATTTTTTTATTTCAATAAATAATTAATAAATAAAAAAATATAATTATCAAAGTTGCATTGATGTAAGAAATACACACGTGAAGCTGTCTCATAATTTTTCTTTTGCTGGAGAAGATGAATTTCTTTCTACATTGATCCTTGTCAAAAATTAGTTTCATGAAATGTTAAAAACATAAAAAAAAAATCAAGTCTAATTTACTATAAATCGTTTAAATTTTGAAATAATACTGTCTGCACATGTTATCGACTCTAAGTGAATCAATTAATAATCGCTGACAATGGTGCTGATAGGTTTTAATCCTCAGGCTGCACAGATTTGAACGAGTTCCAGGGAGATTCAATGGGGTCCCAACTAAAGTTTTGTAGTAAATTGTAATGTTCATTTTCAGGATCTCAGATTGATATTTTTTTATCACCTTCCCGAAAAACAATTTCAATTATCTCCAATTCTTGGCAGAATAAAAAAATTTTTTTTAAAGTAAATTAATAAATTCAAAATAAAAAAAAAGTTAATTAATCATATTTATACTAAAAAATTTTTTGTAATTAACAGAATTTTTTTTTCTTATAGTTTAAACCTAATCACAATATTTTAGTCATAATTTAAAATAATTTTCATGAAAGTTAAATTTAAAATGCTGTTTTTAAAAATATCTGTAAAACAATAGGGTTTAACTTAAGGTTAAAAGTACAAAAAAATAAAAATCGGTTTACCCCACTCTTTCTCTCTCTATTTATCTCTCTCTTTCTCTCTCTATTTATCTCTCTCTTTCTCTCTCTATTTATCTCTCTCTCTCTATTTATCTCTCTCTCTCTCTCTCTCTATTTATCTCTCTCTCTCTATCTCTCTCTCTATTTATCTCTCTCTCTCTATCTCTCTCTCTATTTATCTCTCGGTCTCTATTTATCTCTCTCTTTCTCTATTTATCTCTCGGTCTCTATTTATCTCTCTCTTTCTCTATTTATCTCTCTCTATTTATCTCTCTCTTTCTCTATTTATCTCTCTCTCTTTCTCTCTTTCTCTCTCTCTTTCTCTCTTTCTCTCTCTCTTTCTCTCTCTCTCTCTCTTTCTCTCTCTCTCTCTTTCTCTCTTTCTTTTCTCTCTCTCTCTTTCTTTAAAAAATTTTTTTTTTTAAATACATCAAATAAAATTGATATGTTCATTAAAATCGAATAAATTTTAATTGCCAAAGGAGAAAATTTGCTTATTTTGCAAAATAACGTTTTTTTATTTATTTATTTTTTTTTTTTAGATATTTTTTTTTTTTTAGACATGATTGTACACAACCACCCCAGAGCGGGAAAGGGTTAGATGTGGTGCATGTCTGTTTCTTATAGGGAGTTTACCGTATCCTTTTATATTAGTATATGTTGGAAACACACCTAACAACATCTCTGATAGCCACGTTTCCATTGATCATATATATTTTTTTTATGTAACTTCCCTTATTTTGTCTTTTAGTCATCACATTACATGAGCGATGTTTCTGACAAATGGGGAAAAATTGCTGTTTTTTGGGTCGGAATCAATCCATCTAACACTTATCGTTGGCTAGTTTTTGATCTTGAAGTAGTATTTTTTTTTTTTAGCTCCTGTGGCTTCATGTCTTGTCTGGAGCGATTTCTATTAAAAAGGAAAAAAAAGGTTGAGAGATGATAACGAGTTTGTGTGTAAGAAGTATAATAAGACAATGAAGATGGATGAGAACTCAGATGTGGAGAAAGTAGATTTGGATGACGAGGCTGTTGAAGTTGTCCAGAAGTTTTCTTACCTTTGTGATACCATTGGAGCACAGGAAGGAGCTGGTGCTGGTGTAATTACAAGAGTTAGGAGTAGATGGAATAAGTTTAGGGAATTTCCGCCAATACTAACCAGCAGAGCGTTACCACTGTCTACCAAGAGAAGAGTCTATCAAGCAGGATATGTGTTGCATTTAAAGAAATGATATAATGGGTGTGTAATGTGAGGCTTAAGTCTGATGACCTCAAAGGAAGATTAAATCTGGACAGTATAGGAAGATGGTATGGTTATATCGAAAGAATGGATGAGAGTTCTTGGGTTAGTAGAAGAGTTACGGTAGCATAGTCAGTTGACAGGGGAAAGCAAAGGAAAACATGGGGGGAAATGATTAGGGTGGACTTAAGAGAAAGAGAGATAAATAAAGACCTGGCCAGAGATAGGTTAGTTTATAAGTCAATTTCTTAGTCGTCTAACACATTCCATCGTATAGATGACAATGATATTCACATCACTCTACCCTAAGGTGTCGTACAAGTCAATAAATAAGATTCAATAATGTGAATATTTGTTTATCTTTTTATATTTATAAACTGTCGGATGTTTTTATCCAATTTAATATAGTTGTATAAAAATATGCTTTTAGCCAGCTACACAGAAATTTGTGTGTTTTGCTCAGAGATCTTCAGGCTTTGCAACAATTACAATCTTTCTTTTTCTCCCTTATAAACACTTTGTTTCTATTATTTCTTTCCTCCTAACGTTCTTTGTTTTTTTTTCCCTAATTATGAACTCCCATCCTTCCCCTCTTCCATGATTTTTGCCCCCAACAACTGCTTCAGACATACCTCCACACCTCTTTTTATCTACTATTTTATCACCGGTGTTTTTATTTATCTCCCTCCCACGGCGGGAAGATTAGACATAAGGCCAGGAAAGTGAAATCTGAAAAGCCAGCGCCTTAGAGGAAGAACACTCTGGCCAAACAAAAATTGCCGTGGCATCACCGTTGGCATTCCCCGGTAGGGGCATCTCAGGCAATTTACAATAAACTAACCTCTTCTCAAAGGGTGAGAAGGTAAAGCCTAGGAAGGTGGACCTCCGAGAACTGCACAGGACCTACCTCAGACCGACAGAAAACAAGCCATCCTGAAAGTGAGTTTATTGGCACAAAATAAGCACCCACTTTGCCTTCCCTACTTTATCTGAAACCAGAATGACAATACAAAGTAAAAAAAACAAACCTAAACAAAACCCTAACACCAAAAAAACATCTTCACCTCGGCCCTTGAGGCTAACATTCACAAATATCTGGAGGCTTAGAACCAACATCAATGACGTAGAAACCTTTCTCCTAGTAAACTCCTCAGTTATCCTAGCACTAAGTGAAACAAACCTACAATCCTCAATCTCCTCACACCATTTTGACATGACTGAATACCTCCCACTCTACCATAAAGACTCTGACAAACATATGCATGGGCTAGGAGTTTATGTTCGGAACACCCTCTCCTTGACTAGAGAACATAGGTTAGAATCAGATGATTAAGCCTAAATGTGCTTTAGATTAACCTTACAGCACAGTGTTAGTTATATTTTATATACCGTTCTCCTTCGACTTAGGTCTGTACCCTGCTTAACTTTGTCTCTGAAAGCATAGATACAGCACTCACTTGACTCGAATGCCCAAATACATATATTTGGGGATTTTAATGTACATCACCATGACTGGCTTGAATTCTCCAGCTATACAGACACAGCTGGTAACGCTACATATAGTTTCTCCATAGCACACTCCCTCTCACAGACTGTCACTTTTCCAACTTGCCTCCCTGATCGTGTGGACAAGCAATCCTCACTTCTCGACCTGTTCTTGACTTCACTGCCTGAGGCTTGGGTGACGAATGCCCGTAGTCCGCTCGGGGACGCTGATCACATTGTTGTAAAAACTCGTCCCAAGCTGATGAGCCGTTGCTCAAAATGATGAGATACTACGAGCAGGTTGATTTTGATTGCATCAGATCACATCAGAGACGCCCCATGGAGTGAAACCTTCTCACTCCCTGCTGATCAGTGCACGAATGAATTAACTGAATGGGTCAAAGCTGGCATTGAAGCATATGTCCCCATGCGAAAATTCTTCAGTAAAGCCCACTCTCCTCAATGGTTCACCTCGGAATGTGCGGCTGCCATAAGTCAACTACAAATAGACAGAAATTTATAGCGTCAAGAAAAAATTGTAAGACTGTGATAGATGAAGCAAGGAGAAGGTATATAGAGATGACCAGAAAACGCATTCAGTCGCAGAAACTAGGTATTCATGATTTCTGGAAAATCTTCAATAGTGTGGTGAACAATGGGCAATCAACAGATCTCCTGCTATCCAACCACGATGATGTCGTTTGCATGGCAACTGATAAGGCTGAACTACTTGCCCAGCATTCCACCTTAAACTCCACTTTAGACTCCGCAAACCACTCCTCCCAAATTTTCCATTGCGGAATGAAGCCACGCTTGATGACCTGGCCATCACTCCATCTCATGTCCGGGACATCATAGATAAACCTTGACACCTCCAAAGCTTGTGGGCCTGATCTTATACAAGTAATAGTAATAAAGAAATGCTCTGGCCCTTGTCTTCTCCAAACTCTACAACAAATGCTTTGTCGAATCTTGCTTCTCTGATAGCTAGAAAATTGCCTCTGTGGTACCAGTTTTTAAAAATTCTGGGGATAGAACTGATCCTCAGAATTATCGCCCCATCAGTCTATTCCCGCTTTTTGCTAAAATCTTAGAATCTCTAATCAATCTAGCAATAGTCCGTCACCTCGTTAATGCTAAAATTTTTTCTGATAATCAGTATGAATTTAGGCAAGCACGGTCTACTGTGGATATCCTAACGGTCATTTCCGAACGCATATACAATACAATGGACAAGGAAGGCGAAGCTAGGGCGGTAACGCTTGATATATCCAAAGCCTTTGACAATGTCTGACATAAAGGTCTTCTTATAAAAATGAATTCATATAGTATTACTGGACGAATATTTAATATAATTAGATCCTTCCTAACCAAAAGAAAGATTCAGGTTGTCCTTGATGGCCGTTCATCCAAACAACATGACATAAATGCAGATATACCCCAGGGATCAAGCTTTGGGCCTTTTTTGTTCCTGATTTTCATGAAGGATTTTCCTGATGACATTGTGTCTGAGATGGGTATACCTATCCCATTGCTGCAATGTTGCATCCTTGTGCTTGTTTTACAAGTACTTCAATGAAAGTGTTTTGATGAACTTGCTGCTCTGGTGCCTCCTCAACGTAAATGCAGTCAACCAACCTGATGATCAACTAGATTACATCCATTCACTGTGGAGGTCCCTAGATGCCGGAAAGCCTTTTACTCCAATAGATTCTTTCCTCGTACTGCCAGCTTTTGGAACTCCCTCTATGCTCCCCGTTTCCCTGACTGTACCGACATGCCGAAATCTAAAACTAATGTGAACAAGCACCTCACTGCACAGCTCCCAATTTAAGATGACCCCTTAAACTTTCTCCCTTATTTTTAGTAGCCCCTTATATCTACAGTGGCAACTTGCCTTGTTTGGGGTGAACTAAGTTTTAAAAAAATAGCCTTGACTCTGCCGATCTGATTTTCATATGAAACTAACCCCGCGGGGTTGAGTTTAACTTATTCTATTCTTTTTTATTTGTTTAAAGTTATTTTAAAAACTTAAGAGATTCTTATTTTATTTATTTGTTTATTTTTATGAGACATTTAAATAAAAGGATTTTGTGGTTTATGTTTTCTTTTTATACTCACATGTGGTCTGTTCATTTTTTTTTTTTTCATTTAATAGTTTATTGTAAATTTATTTTTAACATTTTTATTTTATATAAAGGCAAATTAGAAAGTAATATGATGCAGAGGTGTAACGGATAGACACAAACTGAAGCAAATTAAGACATAATGGTGGAATGAGTTAAGCAGTTTCCACCTTTTTATTAATACAATACATACATACACACACATATATATATATATATATACACACACACACACAGATATATATATTTCTTATATTATATAATAATCCTATTTGCGTCAGGGTGGTCTGATAGAAGTTCCGTATAATAATATTTTGGGAAAATATCCCTTCATCAGATGTGTGTTCAACCTTAATTCAAACGTTCAATGAAGGTTGCTGTCAGTGAGTTATTCAGCAGAAAATGAAATGGATCTGAAATGAAATTAAAAAGTTTTTTATTATTATTAAATTTTGCTTCAAATCTATTGTTCATCTTAAATCTGTGCCAATGTCAGTATTAATAATTTTTTTTAAATTATGTGTATTTATAAATTTTTGTTGAATTTATTTTAAAATTTAAATTTATTTATTTTTTTAAATTTTCGCTAGTCACGCATTCAATTTAGTTAGTTACATTTTCATCTTCGAGACAGGGCGGCAACTCTTGCTAACTAAGATCTAATTATTTTTTTTTACTATTTTAATACATGTTTTATCTATTTTATCCTCTACTGTTCTTTTCACGTTAAAAAAAAATCACTTGCTTCTAGGTTCTTAGTTTTTTATTTATTTATTTGTATCGGGAGTTAAATAAATTATTTTCATTAATAATTTTGTCTTTATATACTAATATAGCCTCTGTTTATTTTTATTTGATAGTTTCTTTTATTCATGAGTTTTAATTATTAGAGACACATTATTTTTCTAATAATTCTTTTAGATTTTCAGTTTTATTTTGGACAACTTTAAGTAAGTGAATTATCTTATATAAGTCACTATCCCATAGTGAAATTTATTCTACATATACAATTTATAGCTATCTCGTTTCTTCTGTTTAACAGATTTTTTACATCTTAAAAATCTTTAGTTTTTATCGAAGATTTTCACTAATTTTCACACTACATAAGCTATCTAAAAATCAACTTACACTTGGCCATTTTAAGATTTTCCACTTAACTACTGATATATATACAAATGTGAAATCTGTATTGAAACTCCAACTTTCTACAATCATTGACTCTTTGTGTCACAAAGAATGTCATTCAAGAAGTTATTATTAAAAAATACATTTTCAAATGAATCAAAATCATGAATCTCTTAAAATAATTGTGGTTTCGATGTGTGCGCGCAATGCTTTCTTTTCTCTTAGTCTACCCTCCATCTTGAAGTTTAACAGGCGACACCTTTCTTTCCCGATTGTGATCGCAGTAACTCTTATCATAATAATGTAGATCTGTAGGAATCAATTCTTCAACAAACGTCATTATCTGTATGTGCATGCGTGGTTAAATGTTCTAGTTCTATCGATTCTGGACCTTCATTCAAGTTTCTTAAATATATATGAAGAGTATTTTCTTCTGTGGATAAAAACAAAAGAAAAATTGTTTAAAAAGAGAAAAATGTTTATTTGTAGAGACGTCTTTAAAGACGCACAAAACCTTTTCCCCGCCGTGTCCAATCAGATACCGACCAGCTGTATCTGCTTTACAAATAAACTTTTTCTTTTTAACCAAATTTTTTTGTTTGTATTTGTAGAAGGAATTCTGAATTTTCATTTGATGTTTTCTACCTAGATTCTTTTTTATTTTTTTCATTTATTCGTTTCTAACACTTTTGGCAATTTCTATTTTAAGTTACTGAGACTGAAATCGAAACTGTGTGTGTGTGTACCCTGGTACTTGTGCGGGTTGAGTCGACTTTCTCAGAAGGAGGAAGTTTCTAGAGAATATTAATTCACAAGTGGTCTTCAATTACATGTATAACCTGATCAGGGTTTTTGCATTTTTTGCAGGGTGTGTCGCATCCTCTGACATACAGTACCTGGTATTCCCAAATGCTCACCAATCTGGCTAATTAAAATTTAGTTTTGGGCCATAAAAAATGTCGGTCAGGTAGGCACAATTTGTTGGAAAATACTTTATTTCATCGTTTTACTGGCTGCCATTCATACAGTACAGTTAACAGGCGAGAAATCAAAAACAAACAATATATAACAAAAATTTTTTACCAAACACAAGAAAATTTTATTTTTTACTGACCTGCATATTTTTTAAGTTCTGAAACTGTTTTAAAGTTTGTTTTTTTAATTCAATAAGATTTTGTTGATATAATATGGCCAACCCATGTCTTGTTATTGGTGTTGCATTCCTTAAAGAATATCAAAAAAAAAAAAAAAAAAAAATGAGTTACCTGACCACTAAAGATAAGTCCGCTTAGTGGTAGATTAAACCATTTTTTTTTTTTACTATTTTTTAAGGAATTAAATCAACAACCATCTACAAACAAAATCGACCGCCATTTTTTATTTACTCGTGTCTGGCTAAATGAAAGTTACAATAACAAATTCAGAGATGATAAATCTTACAATCAGTTTCTACACTTTAAAATTATACAAGTCGATAGAAAATTAAATTTTCTTGCGTTTGGTAAAAGTTATTTTTTGTATATTTGGTTTGTTTTCGATTTCTCGGTTGTTAATATACTGCATGAATGCCGTTTTACTTTATAAATTAAAAACGTAACCACTACAATACTTACCTATCTTCTTTCGTTGTATGTACGTAAATAAAAGAAATAGTCACGGTTGGTATTTAGAAGTTACCCACCCATCCATCTCCATGTAGACATTTATATAAATCCAGATAGAGGAGGAGGAGGAGGAGGAGGAGGAGGAGGAGGAGGAGGCGATGTAGTTGAAACACTTGTTGAGAGGAATGCATATGACCCGTTTTAAGTCTCCAAGCATAGTTTTGGGACAATTGAAGTCAAAAATCACTGATCAGTCACACAATGATCTACAAAGCTATTCTTGTGATATGTGAGGCAAAACTAAATTGTCTTTCAGAAAATCATAGGTTTATATGGTTAATATACCTGTTTTCAACCGGAAAAAAACGATATAACTGAAAAAAAGGCCTAAAATGGAGATATTTTAGTGACAATTTTTGTTACCTCACCACAAAGAAGAGCCAAAAATCACTTTTAGACATGAAACTAAGGGAAGTAAATAATCATTTTCGTTCAACAATAGTATAAAATTGCATTTGTGCAAAAAAAAACGCTGCTCATAGAACTCTCTTCGAATTTTACCCATTCTCCTCAATTACAGGCTGTGACAATTTTTTCCCGATTTTGGTTAAAAAATGCGTCTTTTTGGCAAAGATTCCTCTAAAATGATGACAAACGAAGCAAACACTGTCCCTATGGTCATTTCTCAGTAACCTTGATCAGTTAGCTTTCATTTAAGCTTTAGAACAGCAGCAACCGGCTAGCGGTTCCCAAAATATTGCACGTTTTGTTTGACCGGGTGAAAAGTGAAGCCGAAAATAATTTTTTCTGTAAAAAAAAAAACCTGCCTTCAATTTTCGAAAAATCAAAAATCCCTTCTATACAACTTGTCACAAATATCAATCTGAACAACTTGTATATCAGGAATTTTTGATTTTGGCCAAATTGAAGACGTACATTTTTTTTTACAGTAATATTATTTTTCTCCAAATTTGTCCCCCAGCAGTATTTTTCACAGTTGATACCAAATTATGTGCTAACAAAGTGGTCATATCACTTCTGATAGGTTTCCACAACTATTCCCTCCAACAGGGTTGAAAACTAAGTGACTCACCCTTCATTTTTGCTTTGAGGGTTTCCCTTGTGAAGGATTTATATGTCATGGTAGGCAGTATAGGTTGGATGTATAGAAGTAACACTTCACAGCTCCATCGTATTGTTTGAAGTCAAGGAATACCCTCATGAATTATTCAAGTGTTATGGGTGAACTGAAAAGAAGGTTTTCATGTGGAGCAGGTGTGAAAAATCCTCCCCTTAACATGAAGGAAGTTGTGCGATTCCGGCCGTCATGAAAGAATTGCTTGAAAACATGGTTTCCCATCAAAATTTTGTATTCGTTTTTGTTTTATTGGATTCCTCGTGAAATTTTGGTTTAGAAAAATGGTATAACACTTATACATTATCTGTTTTGAAAATTGACCTAAAATGGCAATTGTGTCCCAAAACTATGCTTGGAGTCTTGAAACGTGTCATATGTGGAAGGGAAGAGAGTATTGATTTACTCCTCTCCAGGAGTTAGGCACAAGGCCAGTTTTTATCTTACTCCCACAAGTAAGATGTGACCCAAGGTTGGGTCGGGAAAGTGGGGTTTAAAAATTGCCTGGGCAGCTCCGTCGGCATTCCCCGGTAGGGGCGCCTCAGGCAGTAAGCAATAAACTTACTCCTCCCCAAAGAGGGGAGGCGAAGCCTGGGAGGGTGGACCTCCTAAAACTGCACAGGACAGACCCATTGACCGGCGTAAATCAAGACCCGAAGGCCAAGACAATACCAGTCTATGGGGTACAGTATCCATCGGAACAGATACTACACTTTGATCTTAGCCAAAAGGCCAAGAAATTCACATGTGGTGATAGATATGTGAATGGAGAAAGTTTTTTGTTTGGGGAATTTTTGAGATGAGGATTGATAATTTGTATTACTACGACTACTATTTTCATCTTGGTTATATTCACAACGATGTGACCGCCAACTTCTTCAGGTGTATCTTTTACGACCCGGGGAACCTTCTAGTCAAACTTGAGAATCTTTCGATAACCGGATTTCCAGTACTACTACTCTTTCTTCTCTTCTTGGTGTTTATATTAACAACGTTTCGGCCGATGTAACCGCTGACTTTCTTTAGGTGCATCATTTTAAACTTTAGAACCTTCTAGTCGAACTCTGGAACCTGTATAGAATTTCAAACTAAACCTTTTATATATATATTATTTTGTTATATTTAATTAAAGGTAATGAAAATATGGTACTTGTAATGAATGGGTATCCAGAGGATTTCAGTACTTTGATGAAGCATCTTAAGTAAGTCCTGGAGATTAAAAGCCATCTTTTTTAGTTTGTTTTTTTTGTTTAGGAAGTTTTTTCAACTTTATTTATTTTCCTGAAGGGTTAAAAACTTTTTAACCCTAACCTAACCGTTCGCATGCTCACTTTCTTACATTTTTTCACATCATAAACTGCTTCGGACATTTCTGGACTGACTCAGGATTGTCTATCAAAGTGCTGAATACTCATTCATTGCAAGTACTGAAACATATAAGTAGATAAAATGATAAAATTAAAACCCGTTTTCTTTAAGTAAATGTAGAATTTGCATGGGTTCTGCGAGTGAAGTTTAATTTTGAAAGGAAACTTCCCGCCAACAGCGGCGGCAGAATAAGATAAAAGTACATTAAATTGATTTTCTGCTTTGAATTGAGCATCTTTTCATTCTCTGTCGTCGACGGCAGCATTTGTTTTAATCTACGCAGTTCGATTGTGTATTGCTTGTGTTTGCTGACGACATCCATTCGGTTGTTTAGAACAGAAAAAAAATTCCTCTCCGCTGAATGAATTCCGAGATTAAAAAAAAATGGCAGCAACAAACAAACGTGAGACATTGCAGCTGACACTCCTTTTTAGCTGAAGAGAAAAATGGTAGAATGATTTTGCTTGATATACTATTTAGTAGGCAGGAGAAGCGTATAAAGCTGCGAATTGAACAAAAAACATTCACAGTAGTTATCACAAACTAACTTAGAGTTTAGGGTGGAAAAATGGGGTAAAGATAATGAAATTCCTTTCAATTTCAACTTGTGATTGCTCATTTATTTTGGGGGTTATTTTGATAAAATTTGGCTGTAAACAAAATTTCATCTTTTCTTATCGTGAACATGTCAACTCTGTTATGGCGTCCAAATGTTATCTCATACATTTCGACTGGTGTTAGGGCAAAAATAATGCCTCCTTTTATTTTTGCCCGCTTCGATTTTGGCGGATTTTTAATTTGTACTTTTCTGGATGCCGCTACTTTGGTTCTTCTTTCATGGTTCTTATCTTACGCTAAACCAAATAATGGATTGGTGGTCGTTAGAAGAGCTCCAAGTACCCGTACCCAGCCAGACTGGCATATCAACCCTAACTTAAAAATTTACCTAAATTTGTAATGGTTCAATTCCATTTATCAAAAAAGTTTGATTTTATTATTTAATATTTGAAAAAAAAAATGCTAAAAAATAAAATACAATTTGTTAATTAATATTTCAAATAAAATGAAAATAAATACAATTTGTTAATTAATATTTAAAATAAAATGAAAATAAATACAATTTGTTAATTAATATTTAAAATAAAATGAAAATAAATACAATTTGTTAATTAATATTTAAAATAAAATGAAAATAAATACAATTTGTTAATTAATATTTAAAATAAAATGAAAATAAATACGATTTGTTAATTAATATTTAAAAGAAAATGAAAAATAAATTTTGTTAATTAATATTTAAAAGAAAATGAAAAATAAATTTTGTTAATTAATATTTAAAATAAAATGAAAAAAAATACAATTTAATTAATATTTAAAAGAAAATGAAAAAAAATTAATATTTAAAAGAAAATGAAAAAAAATTAATATTTAAAAGAAAATGAAAAAAAAATACAATTTGTTTATTAATATTTAAAAGAAAATGGAAAAAATACAATTTGTTAATTAATATTTCAATTCCATATTTCTTATTTGTTTCCAGCCAAAATAATATGGCATATTTTTTTTCTTTTACACTAGTTGAAATGTGTGATGTAAAATTTGGGTACCATAACTGAGTTGACATGTTCAAGATGACCCTTTTCTTTTTATAAATGTACAATTCTTTCTCTAGTATTTGTCATTAATTATTATTTTTTTTTTTTTTTTTTTTCAAGGTTACTATTTTCAGTGACGGGTGATTTATTTTTTTAATGTTGGTGTTTTTTAACTTAATGCAGACGATATCGTGTATCTCTATGCATATAAAAACAGTCCCATCTTAAAGTAAGGATGCTTTCTGCTTGTAAAACGTCATTAAAACAGCATTGAATCCGACAAGCCCCTCTTGCTTGAAACTATCAACAGACTCATGAAGGGTTTCCTCAAGTGTATGGAAAATCAGCTGAAGGACTTTTTGCTAGGGGGTATTCAGTCGGCCACCAGATTCAGTAGAGATTGTCTGTACTAAGGGAAGCGGTACAGATAACTTGACATCTGAATGTCACTTTGAAACCTTAGACAGTCGTCAGAAAAGACAGTGTACATTTCCACACAACTTCATTAATGCTGAAGGCTTGTGGGAAGGTTAGTGTTGCTGCTGAAGGCTTGTGGGAAGGTTAGGGTTACTGCTGAAGGCTTGTGGGAAGGTTAGGGTGGCTGCTGAAGGCTTGTGGGAAGGTTAGGGTTGCTGCTGAAGGCTTGTGGGAAGGTTAGGGTGGCTGCTGAAGGTTTGTGGGAAGGTTAGGGTGGCTGCTGAAGGTTTGTGGGAAGGTTAGGGTTAGGGTTACTGCTGAAGGCTTGTGGGAAGGTTAGGGTTACTGCTGAAGGCTTGTGGGAAGGTTAGGGTTGCTGCTGAAGGCTTGTGGGAAGGTTAGGGTGGCTGCTGAAGGTTTGTGGGAAGGTTAGGGTTAGGGTTACTGCTGAAGGCTTGTGGGAAGGTTAGGGTTGCTGCTGAAGGCTTGTGGGAAGGTTGCAAATTAGACAAATTTAATTAAGGGATCAATTTTGTGAAACTTATTTGAGGTGTATAAATGCTGAGCTATCGTTTTTTTAATCGTTTCATGACATTCACCAGTAAATTTTACATATAAATGCCAAATTTCATTGCTTTATCTTGAATAGTTTAAACAAATTTTTTTTTAACAGAATTTTATCAATGAAACCACAAATGTTAATTTAATATTTTTAGGAAAATGGAGGGGGGGTGTTCAGCTTCAAATGCTTATATTTCAAAAAGTTTAAAACTAAGTCTTTGATCAATTTATATTTTATAAATATCCTATTTTTTTAGCAAAATCTCAAATTTAATTTTTTTGTGAGCATTGCTTCTTGAAGAAAAAGGGACACTCGTCAATATGGTATGCTTACTATAGGGTTTTAAGTTGTCGTTCACTCCCCAAAAATTCAAATTGAAAACGTTAGTGAATTAATTTTTTTGCCCTTTTATTAAATTGTATTTCTATCTGTTTTTATATGGTTGAATCTAAAGGTTTAAAAAATGTTATTTACTAGAAAAATCTAATTTGATCTCTACTGTGTTATGAATCATATTATAAAGATTTAATGTGTTAGCTGTGAACGTTGCGCTTCCGTGTTATTGTTGTAAGGTTTTGTAAGGGGTAATGGGATTTTGCCCAATGTTTAGGCTTGCTTGATCTAATAATATTGCTTCCATTATGATTAATTTTCATTTACAAGACGACATCACATTTGTAAGGATTTTTCGCTTGTTCAAAGTTTGCATTTTTAGTTATACACTGAAATTTGGCTTCCGGACCAAATAGCACAGAAGATGGCAAATTTTCTAATTTTCAATAAACTTTGAACAGTCATAATTCGGTGGCTAATTGTGCTACCAGAATAAATTTGTTATCATTGTTTATGTTTTGCAAAGATTTGTGTGCCATATTAAAAGTTTTTAAATAAAATGAAAATAAAATTTTTGTTTGGGATAACTATTTACAGAGCATTTTCTTCCGTGCAGTTAGAAGAGGATAACATATATCGATTACTTTTAGCGTTATTATCACCATCATTAGTATTTACTCACTTGGAGTTCTCACAAGTTTTTATCAGTGATCGTTCACTGGTAACAACAGGTGGTGTTCCCTGGAGTCTGAGTGACAAATCTACCCAGATTTCTAGCACTCTCCGCCTCTTTCGATAACCATTGCAAATCATTTTGCATTATCGCAACAGTCGTTTACCATTGGTTTATCGTTGATAACGACTGTTGGTTTTCTTTGGAATTTAGGTGGCAATATGCCTCCCTAAGGTTGAGATCTGGTTGGTACCCTCTTCCGCTTTGTTGCCCGGTTTCCGTCACACAGCAATTAATGATTATCTTACAAACCCTTAATTGGGAGTTCCCCAAAATTCATAGCTACAACTTTTATTATGTCTGTGCTTCTCAATAACAAAATCTGTAGGTCGTTCACGCATTTATTTTTATTTATTTATTTATTTTTTTAAAAACTTTTGTTCACCTCAAATAAGGGGTCATATTGCCACTGAGATATAAGGGGTTACCGTGATTAGGGGCCAGATTTATAAGAGGCATCCTAAGTGGGGAGTTGGGCAGCAAGATATTTGTTCACATTACATTTACATTTCTGCATGTTGGTACAGTTGGGGGAGCATGGAGAGAATTCCAAAGCTCAGCAGTCCGAGGAAAGAAGCTATTAGAGAAGAAAGTTTTCTGGCATCTGGGGACCTCTACAGTGAAGGGGTGGAATTTTGCTGCTGGTCAGGTTAGTCGTGGGTATTTAACATTAAGGAGGGTACAAGTGCAGTAAGTTCGTTAGAACACATTCCATGAAAGTACTTGTAAAACAAGTACAGGGATACAACATTGCGGTGATGGGACAGAGGTTGGAGCTTGGTAGACACAAGTTTGAAATAGCACTTTCATCACTAAACGGTCAAATTGCATGAACACATCTTAACAATACACGTTCTTGTTTTTAGCATGGTAAATGTGAGTGAGATGTATTATCCTTGACAGGAATACCTTGTGTAAAAGAGCTCAATGTAGGTACAGATCAAAAATAAAGTTAAAATTAAAATAACTCAAAATACCATGTCAGTCGCATGTGTATTTCTTTTTGCTAATTCAAAAGCCCCCCCCCCTCCACCCTAAAGATTGAAGTTTCTACAACACTTCCTCCCCCCCCCCCCGGTTGTAAATGCTATTTATAAATAACGCATAAAAAGATCTCCTTGATAGAAGATCTCAAATCTCTACATCACAGCAGATCGTCTTTTTATTAATATTTTGTAAACTTTTTTTTTTCTCCTTTGACAAAAGTTCCTTTGTCTGTTGTTGAAGATTTTTTTCAGAATGAACCAAAACTGAATCTCTCTTTTATTTCTGAAAAGCTTCTCCGTTTTATCTGATTCCTGGCACTGGAAGAAAATAAGGTTTAACTGTTTCGGCATACGAGGCAGGCTAATGTCTCGTCCAGATTTTGTAAAAAGAATGCGTCTTTTGTGTATCTGAAAGTCTACCATTTGCAAGCCTTTGCGAAACGAGCGCACTTTTTTTTTTGGGGGGGGGGTATCCAAATTAAGCAGGAGCAGCTCCCTCCTTTTCTTGTTTTCTTCTCTAACACTTATAACGGATTGCCAAAAGTTCTTTTTATAATCAGGAGGAGGAAATGGGTCATATTTCTTTATGAAAGGACAAGTTTTAGAAATGACCATTGTTTTTCTTTCTGTCATATTTATGCTAAAATAGAGAAAAGTATATAAAAAATAAATGGATTGATCGTAGTCGAGGGCAACCTGAAGGCTCCCTTTTCATTGGCTACTCCACTGAGATATAGAGGAGGGTACCACTTCTTTTCCTGGATTGCTCCACTTACCCTTGATCCTTATAATAACGAACACGCTCACGATTATGCCAAATATAAAACTAGATTAATAGCCGTCATTCGTGCCTTTCTTTTTCTAGCAAGTAATACGAATTGTAAGAAATATTTTTTTGCATCTTTCGGTTAAATTTGATACAAGAAAAAAAACTATGAAAACGTTTGTTTGTTTTGAAAAGTAAGTTTAAGGAAATAGAAAATGTTGGTCTTGAAATGATGAAGTAGTGATTAGGTGAAAGAGATGGGGTGGATGATGCTGCTCTTACAGAGGTTTCAGGTCACTTTGTGTATATGGGAACTTTTTAGTGTTTATGAGAAGGTGTGTATGCATGTGTAAAAAAATATGTGAGGAGAACCCAAGTGATTGCATAGAAATAATTTAGATAACCAAGACTTTATTTTGATTGTAACTTGAATATTTCACTCTGTAATGGCCATTGCCACATGTTCTTCGTAGCAAATTCCTCACATTAATGAAACTTGTTTGTAGTAAGAACCGGGAACACAGAATTTGCTGACACCTACTTTTTTTTTATTGGACATGATGATCGGCAATGCTAGACACCTTCCGATGCATTCACCAATTCTTTTTTTTTCTCGATTTATGCACCTTGAAGCCACGAATTTAAACGCATGCCCCACATAACAGTCAATTAATATTTTTCTGCAACAATAAGTGAGTTTGGTCTGCGTTTTTTTACACGGTTGTACTGGGAAATTATTGTTCCCGTTACAATTGACTTATACAACAAAAGAAATAAAAAAGGAAATTCAATAGGGTTTAATTTTCTACTGCAGCAAAACCTTTTTCTCTTTCTTCTTTTTCTTTCTTTTTTCTCTTTTTTCTTTCTTTCTTTTTTCTCTTTTCTTTTTCTTTTTCTTTCTTTTCTCTTTTCATTTTCTTTTTTCTTTTCTCTTTTTCTTTCTTTTCTCTTTTTCTTTTCTCTTTTTCTTTCTTTTCTCTTTTTCTTTCTTTTCTCTTTTTCTTTCTTTTCTCTTTTCTTTTTCTTCTCTTTTCTTTTTTTCACTTTTTTCTTTTTTTTCTTCTTTCTTTTCTCTCTTTTTTTTCTTTTTTCTCTTTTTTCTCTTTCTCTTTTCTACATATTAAAAAAAAAATTTTTTTTTCAGTGGCACAACATGAAAATTAGGAGATATTAAAATTCGATGTGCAAAGAAAAATGATTTACAGAATCCTTCACTATTATAAAGAGCAATGTGTGTGACTGGCTGGGGAATTTTTTTATACACTGATGAAGCCTCCTCATGAAAATCAGTGATATTTTGTGAAAGTATGTGTTGTGGAGATGGGCAGAAACAATTATTTGTAAATAAGTGTTTTTGAAGGAAATATGGAATGTTATTCTCTGAATAATTAAGGTTTACATGAGATTAAATCAAGAGATCTAGTCATACACTATTGAGCTACAATAAACCTTTGCGGTAACTAAAAGAAATTTATATAAAATATTTATATATATCCGTACCCTGGTCGAATCCACTTCAAGTATTTAGGGGGATTGAGAAAACAAATCTATTTCCATAATTTTCTTTCTTTTTTATACCGATTTATACATTTTTTCTTTTCTTTGAAACTTTACAGTTTTCTGCCTCTCTTTTTCATTTCTTTTTTTCTTTTTTTTTTTTTTACTTCACCGATTCTCACATTATTTTATAGGAATATGAATATCCCTGCTATTTTTTGGTATTCGTAATGAAATGTGGACACTCATTAAAAGAATAAAGGACCTCAGTTATAAAAATTGTTTGGAATCTTTAGAGAAGACTGAGTGGGGAGGGCACGTTTAATTAAGGCCAAAATAATTAATGGATTTCTAAATATTTAAATATTTTTAAATATCTCTCCCCAAACTGAACATATATTGGCAAGAAATATTTCAGAACCTAAATCTATCACAGATTTTTTTCTAATTACTATTAGAGTATATATAGAGATTATATTTAGAAATGCGTTTTTTTAATAAATCATTATTTATTTTAAAAACTTGAATTTTCAACTCAAAGCATCCGATTCATAAGTAATAGACATTTGTATTTTTCTCTTTACTTCTTACTAGTGACATATTGGTCTTTAGTAATAGAAGCCCACTCGATGTTGTTGACGGGTGGTTTTCAATGTCGATATGTGAAGTTACATGCTTTGCATTGAAAATACAAGTTTTTTTTTTTAACTAACTGATGATTTAATTAAAAAAAACACATTGTTTGTTTGGCTTTCTAAATTGTTAAATATGATTCAAATATCAACGATGCTTCAAGAGTGGGACTATATTTTAATTAGAGTAGTATATAATTTTTTTCAACTAGCTATGTACGATAACTTCTCCGGAATGAGGATATAAAGCAGATGTAGTTTCTTCATCTTTTATTCAGCATTCCTAAAGATGATGGAAGAAGACTTCCTAAGAAAACGGTACAAATAGGAGCACATATTACTCCTTCATTCATACATGCACAGATTACAATGGTTGTCCCTAATATACATTAATGGAAATATTGATAACTATCTATTAACAAATTACCTAATCACGTTGGAAGAATAGCACTAATAGTATAGACAATTTTAAGGACAGACTGGATGAATTCAGAAACAATAGTAAAAGAGCGAATTTATCAGGAAATTTTTTTTTTTGGGGGGGGGGTGTCAATCTCATGAAATATTTCAGAGAATCCTATTAATGTATGTGTGTATAATTCTAGCATTTTTATTTTATTTAAACGATACGATTGGAGCAGACGGAGGAGCTGGTGCTAGTGTGATAGCAATAGTTCCGCAAGGATGAAGTAAGTTCAGGGAACTTCTGCCGTTAATAACCAGCAAAGTGTGACCACTGTCGGCCAAGGAAAGAGTCTATCAGGCATGTGTGATGTATGGAAATGAAACCATAGCCAGTGAGGGTTGAGGATATGTGTTGCATGGAGAGAAATGATATAAGAATGATACGATAGATGTGTAATGTGAGTTTTAAAGATCTGATAACCCTCGGAAGATTAAATCTGGACTGTATAGGGAAATGTGTGCAGAACAGGTGACTTCGTTGGTATGGCCTCGTTGAAAGAATGGATGAGAGTTTCTGAGTTAGTAGATGTAGAACAGTTGAGGTAGGAGGGTCAGTTAGCAGGGAAAGGCCAATGAAAACATGGGGTGAAGTAATAAGAATGGGGTTTAGAGAAAGAGGGATGAATAAAGCTCTGGTCAGAGATAAGTTACTTTAGAAATCAGTTTCTAAAAGCTGTCCAACATGTAAAACGGACATTAAAATGAGATTATTGATTAAAATAAGAGATGTCTACCAGGTTCACGCAATTACCCCCACCACACCCCGTAGCATACTTCGATTGCCACTGTGCATTAACGATCTATGTCAGTTTGTAAATACAGGTCAGGTATGCACGATGTCTTGAGGTTTCTTTTCTTCTTTTTTTCTTTTGTCATTTGCCTTTTGTTCGGTTCAGTTTGATTTATTTCTGGGATATTATATGAAAAATATGCAGCCTATCAAATGTCACACAAGTTGAATTCGTTTTTTTCTTTCTTTTTTTTTTTCTCTTTTTTTTCTTTTTTCTTTTCTTTTTTTATTTTTGTTCTTATGCAGAATTTTTTTTTTTTTACTGGCAATTATCACCATCATATTGGGTTTAACGTCTATTTTGCATGCGTGGACGGCTTTTAGAAATGGACTTCCACACTACCCTATCTCTGGGAAGGTCTTTATTTATCCCTCTTTCTCAAGTTCATTCTTATCATTTCCTCTCATGGTTTCCTTTGCCTTTTTCTGTAAACTGAACCTGTTACCTCAACTGATCTACATCTACTAACCCAAGAACCATTCTTTCAATGTGACCATACCATCGAAGCCGCCTGTTCAGCACATATCTCCCTATACTGTTCAGATTTAATCTTCCTCTGAGATCATCAGATCTAAACCTATCTTGAAGACTCACATTACACATCCATTGTATCATTCTCATATCATTTCTCTCCATGCAACGCATGTCCTCAACCCTCACTGACCAGTTTTCACTTCCATACATCATCACACTGCGTACACATGCCTGATAGACTCTTCCCTTGAATGATTTAAAAAAAAAATCTTTACTGCTGATTAATTTTACTTATACTTATTTGCACATTATTTTCAACGCTCAGTTTAACCTCAGATTAAGTCGATAATTCAGAAGAATCATTCATTTTGTGGTACAAGCAATTGAATGTCTTGGACCTACTTTTTGATAAAAATTGGATCCACTTGAAAATCCAAGATGGCTGAAGCATCAAATGAAAAAAAAGATTTTTTTTCCAATGTTGAACTAGAATGGCTGGACATATTTAAATAATCTACTCATCAAAATGGATGCATTTTGACATGACAAATTCAATGGTACTGATAAAAATTCAGTGTGGCTTCTAGCTTTCAAGATGGCGTCCATTTTTGACTAGAATTCAGTTTTTGTTGTAATTCGATGAAGAATGAAGTTTCAATTGAATGTAGACTAGTTTTATGCAATCTTTTTGGCCACATTACAATGTTTTAATGTCAATTAGTTAACATGATGTGATTGTCCAAGAACTTCCAAGGAACAAGCTTCAGCATCCAACATTAAAAAATCCAGAAGTTTAAGAGCCAATTAAAATTAGGAACATCAGTTGTGCATGAAGTATTGTTGCACCAACCACTAGCCTCGTCCTCTTGGACAGCGTGCAAGAAAATAATTTCTAACCTAATAGATCCTGCACTGTCTGCCAAGCTTCAGTCCCCTGTCGCATCACCAGTGTTGCATCCCAGTGCTTGTCTTACAACTACTTCAATGGAATTACTGTACTTGTACCCCCTCAACATAAATACTCCCGAGCCACTCAACTAGCACCTCTTCATTGTAAATGTCAACAGATTTCTTATTCTAATAGCGTCTTTCCTCAGACCACTTTGGAATTCCCTCCTTGCACCCTGCTTCCCCAACTATACCAATATGCAGAAATTTAAATGTAATGTGAACAAACATCTTGCTGCTCAACTCCCTAACCAAGTTGCCCCTTTATAAATTTGGCCCCTATCACAGTAGTTCCTTACGCTTCAGTAGCAATATGCTCTGTTTGAGAAAAGAAAAAAAATCCAGATTTACATACTGATGTTAATTAAATTTTTTTTTGTTTTTGTATTTTTTGACAAAAAAGAATTCCTAAGAGCAATGTCACATATGATTATTGGCAAAATATTCTGTTATCAAAGGAATATTAATAGTTAGGCTTAGTTTGTAGTTATTTTATTTTATTTTTTTAAAGATATTTCACCCCAAACAAGGCAGGTCACCATTGTAGACGTAAGAGGCTACTGAGAATTAGGGAGTAGGTTTTGGGTGTCATCCTAAGTTGGGAGCTGTGCAGCGAGATGTCGGGTTACATAGTTTTAAACCTCTGCATATCAGTACAGTTGGGGAAACGAGGAGCAGGGAGGGATTTTCAGAAGCCGGCAGCATGAGGAAAGAAGCTATTGGAGTAGAAAGCTCTCCGGCATCTGGGGACCTCCACAGTGAATGGATGGGACCTAGCTGATTGTCGGGTTGTTCTAGTGTATTTACGTCGAGGGGGCATCAGAGCAACAAGTTCATCGGAGCACATTCCATTGAAGTATTTGTAAAATAAGCACAAAGATGCAACATTATGGCGATGGGACAGGGGTTGGAGCTTGGTGGATAGTGAGGGACCTATTAAGTTGGCAACTCTTTTTTGGACCTTGTCTAAGAGAGAGAGAGACTAGTGGATGATGCACCATCCCAGATGTGACAACAATACTCCATACATAGACGGATGGTGGCTTTGTAGAGCTACAGGATAATGTCAGGTGTGAGGAGTTTACTATCACGGTAGAGGGAGCCCACCTTCTTTGCAGCAGCTAATTATATTAAATATTCATCCAGTAATACCATATGAGTGAATTTTTAGGAGAATCCCCTTATGCCATACCTTGTCAAAGGCCTTGCATACATCAAGCGCTACTGCCCTAGCTTCAGCTGCCATGTCCAGTGTATGATACATGCATTCAGAGATGACCGTTAAGATATCCGCAGTAAATCGTGCTTGTCTAAATCCATACTGGCGGTCAGAAAAAAGTTTAGCATTAACTAGGTGCTAGACTATCGCTAGGTTGATTAAGGATTCAAAGATTTTTGCAAAGATCGGGAGTAGACTGATTGGGCAGTAGTTCTGAGGATCTGTTCTATCCCCAGAATTCTTGAAGACTGGTACCACAGAGGCAATTTTCCAGCTATCAGGGAAGCAAGATTCAGCAAGGCATTTGTTGGAGAAGACAGGGGCCAGTTCTGCAGAGCATTTCTTTATTACTATTATCAGTATAAGATCAGGCCCACAAGCTTATGAGGTGTTCAGGTTTTTTATGATGACCCTGAGATGGGGTGATGACCAGGTTTTCAAGTGTGGCTTCAGTCCGCAATGGGAATTTAGGGAGGGGGTTGGTTGCTGAGTCTAAAGTGAAGTTTAGGGCGAAACGCTGGGCAAGTAGTTCAGCCTTATCAGCTGCCATGCAAATGACATCATTATGGTTAGATAGCGGGGTAATCGTTAATTGTCCATTGTTCACCACACTATTATAGATTTTCCTGAAATTGCGAGTACCTAGTTTCTGTGGCTGAATACGTTTTTTGGTTATCTCTGTATATATTCACCTATCACTGCCTTGCAATTATTTATTGATTCTATAAATTTCTGTCTATTCGCAATTGACTTATGGCGGCCGAACTTTCGGAATGCTTGCTGCCTCTCAGCAATGGAAGCTGCACATTTTGAGGTGAACCATTGAGGAGAGTGGGGCTTGCTGAAGAATTTTCGCATGGGGACATAGGCTTCAATGCCTGCTTTGTTAACTCATTTGCACACTGATCAGCAGGGAGTGAGAAGGTTTCACTCCATGGAGCGTTGCTGATGTGATCTCTGATGGACTCAAAATCAGCCTGCTCGTAGTATCTCGTTATTTTGAGCAACGACTCATCAGCTTTGGCTGAGTTTTTAGGGTGATATCAATCCTTACCACAACGTGATCAGCGTTCCCGAGCAGGCTATTGGCTTTAGTCACACAAGCCCTGGGCAGTGAGGTCAAGAACAGGTCGAGAAGTGAGGCTTGCTTGTCTACTCGATCAGGGAGGAATGTGACAGTCTGTGAGAGAGAGTGAGCTAAGGAGAAATTATAAGTAGAGTTACCAGCTGCATCAGTAAGGCTAGAGAATCCCAGCCAGTCACAGTGGTGTGCATTAAAATCCCCAAATACATGTAATTGGCATTCGAGTCGAGTGAGATTGCTCTATTTAAGCTTTCAGAGACAGAGTTTAGCAGGGTACAGTCCTCGGTCGAAGGTGAACGGTTTAAGAAATATAAGTAACTAACGCTGTGCTGTAAGGTTAATCTAAAGCACATGTAGGCTTGGTCATCTGATTCTAACCTATGTTCTCTATTCAGGGGGAGTGTGTTCCGAACATAAACTCCTAGCTTTTGCATATGTTTGTCAGTCTTTACGGTAAAGAGGGAGGTAGTCAGTCATATCAAAGTGGTGAGAGGAGGTTGAGGATTGAAGGTTGTTTCACTTAGTGCTAGGATATCCGGGGAGTTTGTGAGGAGAAATTATTATTACATCACTTTTGCATCATCTTCAAGATGAAGCACATTTAGTTGCCACTATAGAACATTCCATGGACAAAATCTGAGATGCTATTACATACTTGAAGCTAAACCCCAGAGAGTTGTTGTTGTTGTTCTTCTTGGTGTGGTATTCACCCTGAGTGGACTGGTGCTACCAGATCAGGCTGTCTGAAGATACCGTCTTCCTGGCTTAAAATGTACCTAACATTGATGTTGTTGTTTTTTTTCTTTTCCGTTTGCAAAACTCAATCATATTCTGCGAGGCTAAAAAAAACATTTTCCTCTACAAAACAACCAAACCAAACCAAACACCATGAATAAATATTTGAAGATATAAATAACATGAAGCATAAAAACTTTTACCAAAATAACTGGATTCAGCATTAAATAATCTAAAAAAGATTGATATATGCCGTAAAACAAAACAACCATCCTGAGTAGGTTGAACGGGTTTCCTTCTTTGGCTGCACAGTATCCCTGATCATAGCAGCTCATGCATGACAGTCCTGCACAAGTTCGGCTGAGAGTAGAAGCCGATTCCTATGCCATCGACGAAGACCAGAGATTTCCAAGGTCTTCCTTGATAGTAGTTGCCCAAATTTTAAGTTGCCCACAAATGCGTTGGCAGCAATTAGATAGTGGATACACAAGGAGAATGTCTCTGATCAATTGTTTTATTTTTTTTTCTATGTCCAATTGGGGAAAGGGGTATAATGGATACTGTCGCAGACCATGGAATGTGCTATGTCGAGTTAAAATCTGATCCGGTTGATTATTTTCAATTATACACTAATACTGTTGGAAAAGTACAAACCATGAATCCCTCCCTCTAGCTATGTAAAAAATAGCAACTTGTGTTCTATGGATGGTATATTGGAGCACAGAGTGGAGCAGGTGCTAGTATGATTGCAAGAATTAGGAGTGGATGAAGTAAATTCAGGGAACTTCTGCTATTACTAACCAGCAGAGCGTTACCACTGTTGACCAAGGGAAGAGTCAATCAGGCATGTATATACAGTGTGATGATGTATGAAAGTGAAGCCTGACCAGTGAGGGTTGAGGACATGTGTTGCATGGAGAGAAATTATATGGGAATAATACGATGTATGTGTAATGCAAGTCTTAAAGACAGGCTTAGATCTGATGACCTCATAGGAAGATTAAATCTAGACAGTATGTGCAGAACATGAGATTTTGTTGATATGCCCATGTTGAAAGAATGGATAAGAGTTCTTGGGTTAGTAGATGTAGAACAGTTGAGGTAGCAGGAGAATGACAAGGAAGTGATAAAAATGGGGTAAATAAAGACCTGGCCAGAGATAGGTTAGTTTGGAAGTATATTTCTTTAAGCTGTCCAACGCATGCCAACATGTAAAACGATCATTGAACTGAATATGATGATGATGACGACGACGATAGTTATTGTTTCAGCATTAAATATTCTAAGTGTTGATATGATATAAAACAGAAAATCAATCACCCCCTACATACATCATAAACTCACGCATGCATGCTCACCATCGTGCAAGTTTAACCACACAATCATAATAATGACTCATCAGTGAAACTCCTGCTTGAACTGAATAGAGAGATTCATGAATGAATTGAAGTCATGTGACTTAATAAAAAATCATTACACCTTTTAGTTAATCTGCCCCCCCCCCCTTCTGTACCGAGGGGTGAGGGGTTTCACCCACACTGTAGTTGAATTCTGCAAACTACAGTAATCGGGGGATGAAGTAGGTTACGTAGTCAAGGTACAATTTACAGTAGAGGTTGTTAACTTTAATTGCATTCAACTTGGTTTATGATTTAATGGATTTATTAATCTCTAGAGTGTCATGTTCGAATTCTGTAATATAGCGTAATTTTCATTAATACCCTTGGGAAAGGTATAAATCCATCTTTCCTCTCCCTCCAACTATGGGTGAAATAGTAGGGCAGACTTGACTCTCAGGCGTTTGTAGGGCAACTAGTCTGAAGAGAAGGTGCACTCTGACGATGTAACACCATGGTGGTTGATGGTGGTTTGCTCTGACAACTAAGTAAGTTGATGACTTAACAGACACGTTATTCCAGTTGAACTTAGCGTACTGGAAAAGAATGCGTACTCGACTGTGTAAAACTGAAACCGGACGAAGACGGGAAAGGTTTTGTTTTGACAGAATTCAAATCCGGATTAAATGCCATAATGTTCGGAAACTTTTAATCAAATTAAATGGTGTAACCGTATTTGATATGAGTGTAAAATCTATTTTCCATATCGTGCCAACATTTTCTTGTATTAAATGAAAAGCATTTATTCTGTTCCCGGAAAGTTTCAGACTTTTTCCCCTGCTTCATTTGACATAATGGTTAGAGTGTTCGCTAATGTGAGTGTTCGCATCGGCAATGACACTCGTGCGCGTCCAGGCTATGCGACCTTTACCGTTACCTTTTTAATGTGTCAAAAGACTGATGTTTATTGGAGGTGAGCAATCAAATTGCTTGCCCAATAAAATGTCTATAGATGTTATGTCCGTTAAAAATGTTATCTTAACCTGAACTACTCCGTATGATTTGCTGAATAAATGATCGAAAAGTAATTGGACTGATTTTTCTTGTTCACTAGTTGTACTTACCCGGCGTTGCCCGGGAATAAAAGACAAAATGACTCGTTGTTTATGAAAACAAAAATGAAATTAATTTTTGTTGTTTTAGTTTCGTAATCAAGTTTTTTTGTGAAACAGGAATTTTTAAAAAGTTTTGTACTTGACGTTAATCGATTAACAGTAAAGAACAAATAATAATCATGTGTAATTAATGTTGAAACTTCGCTTTAATGTGTAAAAATTTTGCTTGTTTTTAGATATTTATTTTGGCATAAGTCAAGGGAAATAACGCATTACATGATTACATTCCTTTAATGTTTAAGAATATTGTGTGCGTAAGGGAAAATGTCTACACTAGTTTTCTTAACTAGAATAAGTAATTTCAGAAGAAAACTGAAGCGAAATGAATTATATTCATGCCAATAACATAGTGGAAAGAAAACACGAAAAATAGGCTAGTCCAAATCAAATATCGATATGAGTCTGACTTAAAACATCTGGCAAGATAACTTTATATGTTAGATGGAAGATGTGGTCAGGCTTGATTGAAAATAATAAAATAAAAATGCAAAAACATTCACTCAGGATTGTGTGTGATTTTGTAGATATGTAAATGCTTGAATTTATCTCAAACTTATGTGAATGCATAAAAAAAGAAAAGAAATCCTGATCTTCTGAGCAGCGGCTGTATATATCTTTGAATGAATCATAGAAAAAAAAATCAATTATTTGCGCAAATCAATGACTTTCTTTGATTTGAATGGGGAAAAAAACTTGTAAGTTGCATGAAATGATTCATTATTTATTCTGATAGATGAATAGGAAAAGATACAACACCTGGTTGTATTAATCGATATATAAGAATGATTTATGATGTAAAATTTTTGAATATTGTATAAATAAGTGGACGGATGGACTCGAAGGCTTTGATGAAATCGAGAAATACAAGCACAGCTTTAAAGATTTAATAGAAGTTGGAGTTTACATTTCTATTGAAATGAAAAAATTGCTTCAAGAGATTAATAACCAGTTAAAAATTATTTTCATCTCCTCCTTTCTCACAAAATTAGATTAACTTTGTGTGACAATAAAGATGAACACCTACCGGCTGAGAAGGGAATGCGATGTTTTGCATGTTGTGACTGTCTATCTGCCAGAGTGGGACGGGGCTTCTCTTTGCAGATGTAGCCTTTTGTAGTTGCAACTAATTAGCATACATGGGGATCCGCTGAGGTAAATGGAAAGACTAAAATGGAAGGCGAGCAGTTGAATTTTTGATAGCTGAGAGAACATTGGAGTTGAGATTTGTCTGTGTTCATTTCGATGTTGTTGAAGAGGAGTTCCTTGAATTTCATTACAGGATTATAAGACTTTGAAAATTCTCTTTAGTCATAACCAGTTTTAATTGTACAGTTTTTTTGGTTTTTTTAACAGAATAATTTTACAATTGAAAAATTTTTGATTAAAAGTTTTCTGTTTTGATATTTTTGAGATGAGGATTGATAATTTGGATTAATTAAACTACTATGCTAATCTAAAATTTTATTCTCCCAATGTTTCGACCGATGTAGCCTCTGAGCCTCTTCAGGTGCATTTTTTCAAACTCAGGAAACTATATAGAATTCTGAACTGAACCCATTACTTAATCCATGGGTGTAGATTGTTCTTGTTATTTTCCTCATAACTGGGCAGAAGTGTTAAGTAATTTTTATATTTTTCTTATAGTATCGCCTGTAGGGGTTAGGGTTGATCATTTGCCCTCTAGATGACCGTCACTTACAACTGAAAGGGTTCAGTTTGAAATTCCATATAGATTCCTGAGTTCAAAAAGATGCACCTGAAGAAGGTCAGAGGTTACAATGATCGAAACATTGTGAGAGTAACAACTAAGATGATAATAGTATTGATTTACTCCTCCAGGAGTTAGGCACAAGGCCAGTTTTTTTCTTACTCCCACAAGTAAGATGTGACCCAAGGTCGGGTCGGGAAAGTGGGGTTTAAAAATTGCCTGGGCAGCCCCATCGGCATTCCCTGGTAGGGGTGCCTCAGGCAGTAAGCAATAAACTTACTCCTCCCCAAAGAGGGGAGGCAAAGCTTGGGAAAGTGGACCTCCCAGAACTGCACAGGACAGACCCATTGACCAGCGTAAATCAAGACCGAAGGCCAAGACAACACCAGTATGGGGTGCAGTATCTATCGGAACAGATACTACACTTTGATCTTAGCCAAAAGGCCAAGATGATAATAGTAGTCCGAATAATCCGTATTTTGTTTCTTTTTCAATCACTTTGATGATATTTTAATTTTCTGACTTATTTGAAAACCAATTAAAATTTTTATCAGAATTGAACCACATTTTTTAGATTTGTCCATGCAGTTCTATAAGAGGCTCTGTCTGTCCGTTGTCCGTGTGAAATAGCATTTTCATTGCTGAATTCACAGATTGAATGGACACATCTCGAATTAGATGTGTCCATTCAATCACTATAAGTGATGTTGTCCGACAGTCGGTCTGTCATGCTTAAGTTTAAAATAGCATTTTTAGAAGAAGTATCCATGCATCTCTATAAGAGACTCTTTCTGTTCCATCCATTGGTCTGTAACTTTTAAGTTTGGAGAAGCATTGTCATCACTAAACTGACAGTTTGAATGCATGCATCTATGAATATACGTTCTTGCATGGGATGACCTCTGACCTCCCTCCCCCCCTATCCCCCCAAAAAAATGTCACTCATGGAATTGCTTAGAAAATTCACAATCCATCAATAATCCAACCAGGTTTGATACAAATAAACTTCAGTCTATATCTGACTTGTCCACCAAGTTTCAGTTATGAATGCTCAACAATTTTTGTTTTATTGACATACAATGATAAACACACTTGGATGCGACATGCAAAATTCTTGGTAACTCTGAGACACTCCTGACTTTGCATTTCCCTGATTTTGGCTGTGATAGCCTTCTTCAGTTCAGAAATAGTCTGTGATATTTTTTGATAGACATTATCTTTGAGATAAGCCTACAGATAAAACAATGAGGGGGGGGTAAGGTCCGATGAGTGTGAAGCCCATCTATGATCAAACCTCCTACTGAGGAGACGATCATCAAAGTGTCCCCACATATTGAACGGCAATAAAACAAAAACTGTTGGACATTCATGACTGAAACTTGGTGGATAAGTCAGATATAGACTGAAGTTTATTTGTATCAAATATGGTTGGGTGGCAAAATTTTATTAACGATTCCATTGGTGGCATTTTTTGTGGGTCACTCCGTATAATAATTTCAAACTTTACTTCCAAAATGATCTGATTAACGCCAACATGAAATTATTAAAATTAATTTGAAAATGATTAAAAAAGTTATCATAGCTGTAATTATTTGTTTTTAATCAGCAGCATCATCATATTCGGTTTAACGTCGTAGAACTCTTCGTCTGTTGATCCAGAACGAACGACATCGCTACTAATGGGACGATATGTCGTTTCTCGATTCGCATTTCCCTGCTGCAAAACTATTCGTACTAACCTTGTCTCTCTCTTTCTCCATTGCCTATTCGTACTAACCTTGTCACCTGCAGCTTTATATCTCTGTTGGCCTCTGCGTCGCTGCTGCTATCGTTAGTCGCTCCGTCACCGCCACCATTCTCTGTGCTTTGTGTCGCTGTTACATTTTCGGCCGGCGGTTTCTTTCTGTAACTGAAACCAAATCTTCCCGTACACGATAAAATATAACAAGGCTTCTTTTTCTTTTTAATTTAGAGTCATTTATTGGTATTTTGCGTGTCGACACTGGGAAGTTCGTTGTCGCAGAGAGAGAGGCTACGCTAGTTAATTTCCTAAATTAATCACCTAATCACTTAGCTACTTGCAAAGGGAGGAAGATTGGAGATCCACTCTGGCTCTCATTTTTGGGGATTCGAAATCCCTCAGCTTGTAATAGCTACATGACTATCGTTGTTCTCTTGTCGGCTTCCAATCGAGAACTGTTAATCTCACTCCAATTTTCCCAGCGGGAAAACTGACGTCACAAAATCTCGTGATCAACACGCAGGTGTGACCTAACCTTTGAACTTACGGTCTCGTCACTGTCCCCGCAAACCGTGGGAACACATCGCACCAACTTTTCACGGGATGACTCCGCTACAAATCGCGCAAGTCAAACCTGATCTTCAACAGATGCGTCCATCCCCATAGGGCCATTGTCTAACACTACCTCAACTGCTCCACATCTATTAACCCAAGAACTCTCATCCATTCTTTCGATCTGGCCGTACCATCTAAGTTTACTGTTCAGCACACATCTCTATACTGTCCAGATTTAATCTTCCTCTGAGGTCATCAAATCTAAGCCTGTCTTTAAGACGCAAGTTAAACATCCATTGTATCATTCTTATATCATTTCTCTTCATGCAACACATGTTCTCAACTCTCATTGGCCAGGTTTCATTTCCATACATTATCAGAATGCGTACACATGTCTGGTCGACAGTAGTAACGCTCTGCTGTTATTATTATCACTCATTGTTTCGAATTGATATTAATAGACTAAAATGGTTCTAGGATTGTAAAGAGTCATTTAATAATTTTCCTTTGTCAAGTGGACCAATTGACCCTGACCTCTTGACCCCAAACAGTGTTATTCCCTTCATAACAATAAATGCAGCACTTGACATTTTCACTTGACATTACATTCATTACTCTTCTTTCATTAGAACTGAATGAAACAGATTTCTTTGCTACAAGAGGAGGTAATTACTCTTACTCTGCCAAGGAGGTTATGTTTTCACTTTCTCTTTGTGTCCAGCCTAGCGTCCACATCGCTTGACCAAGCGTCACTAAACTTGGTCAAAATGTCGGTCATCGTCTAACTCAGAACTGATTTAATTTTGGGATATCCAAGTCAAAGATCAAGGGCAATTTCAGGGAAAAGATAAATCACACTTTTGGCGATAACTTTGGTTCTGTCCATCAGAGAGACTCACTACGCGGCTCATATTGTAGCCAATAAAGTCTTGCATGTTATATGACTTTGCCCATGACTTAAAAAGTTTGGTCAAGTTTGACAATTTGACAGAATTTCAACTTACGTTGTCAGGTTGAGGTACGCAATCTCACGAGTGACTTATGTTTTTATTCATTTACCAGTTGCCATGGTAAGAATGCAAATATCTTTAAAAAATGATATTGACCAATTTTTTGATTGTGCTGTAAAGAATGGATTGTGTGTATTGTTGGGAACTTTCAGATGAGATTTTAAAAAGTATACTAGACATACCTATCTACCACTATTTATTCTACTTTGATTGCATTTGAAAATTCATAAACTTCGACATATCTGTTGAGATATTTTTCTTGCATGAATCAAGATAAGTCTCTCTACTTTTGTATTAAGAAGTAGCAGAGAGTGGTTAAATCAACATAGTGAAAGGGGGTGAGAGAAATACATAGACAAGTAAGTGAGAGGTGGGTTAATTACAAATTACAGCCTTACTTCACGCTAAATTATGTACATTGCTTGAAATAAAAATGGTTCTTTAGATGTGTTTTTTTCTGATGAGGGGGTACCTTTTCTTATTGTGCTGGCAATATTTGAAAATATGTCTTTCTATGCCTTCTGCCGATCCATTTAATAAAAGTTTCTATCAAAACTTATGTAAAATTCCGTATTCGTTGGAACTGTTAACTTTTAAAACCTGATTTAAATGTTATTTTGAATCTTTGAAATTGTGTGTGTGTGTGTGTGTGTGTGTGTGTGTGTGTATATGTATATATATATATATATATATATATATATATATAGTCTCGGAAGTTTCTCAACCATTAAAACTATATATAAAAAAAAACTTTAAAAAAAACAAAAAAAAAAACTTATAGTCTCAAGTCTTCCAGTGGAAAATCACTCATGTAAGTCAATTTATTTTTTACAGTTATTATATTATATATATATATATATATATATATATATATATATATATATATATATAATAAACTTGTTACAAATATCCAGGGGGTATAAATCCGAAGGAAGTTGAAACCGGGTTTATGAGAGTGCTCAATGAAAATTCAGAGCAAAATATATATCATCACCAACAAAATATATATATATATATATATATATATATGTACATCAATTATTAAATGTTATGTATCTTATGTTAGAATTTAAATAAAATCGGACATAATATCAAAATATATCCATTGAAATCAAATTTTTCTGTTTACAAAATAGAATGTTGTTGATAGAAAATGTAAATTACCTTCAAAACTTTAAATGTGAAAATGACTGCGTGTGACTCAAGATTTTAAAGCAGTCGTTCATATAGTGATCAGCACAAACAGGATTATCGAGACGATATAGATCACCAATTGAATTCGAAAAAGTCTCTGATGGAATTTGTTTATTCACTGAAGCTTTTACAAACATTGCAAGGCTTTAATCGAATATATAATCTCTCCCCCTTCCTCTTCCTCTTCTCTCTCTCTCTCTCTCCCTTCCTCTTCTCTCTCTCTCCCGCTTCCTCTTCTCTCTCTCCCGCTTCCTCTTCTCTCTCTCTCCCTCTTCCTCTTCTCTCTCTCTCCCTCTTCCTCTTCTCTCTCTCTCCCTCTTCCTCTTCTCTCTCTCTCCCTCTTCCTCTTCTCTCTCTCTCCCTCTTCCTCTTCTCTCTCTCTCCCCCTTCCTCTTCTCTCTCTCTCCCCCTTCCTCTTCTCTCTCTCTCCCCCTTCCTCTTCTCTCTCTCTCCCCCTTCCTCTTCTCCCTCTCTCCCCCTTCCTCTTCTCTCTCTCTCCCCTTCCTCTTCTCTCTCTCCCCCTTCCTCTTCTCTCTCTCCCCCTTCCTCTTCTCTCTCTCCCCCTTCCTCTTCTCTCTCTCCCCCTTCCTCTTCTCTCTCTCCCCCTTCCTCTTCTCTCTCTCCCCCTTCCTCTTCTCTCTCTCCCCCTTCCTCTTCTCTCTCTCTCTCCCCCTTCCTCTTCTCTCTCTCTCTCCCCCTTCCTCTTCTCTCTCTCTCTCTCCCTTCCTTTTCTCTCTCTCTCTCTCCCTTCCTTTTCTCTCTCTCTCTCTCTCCCTTCCTTTTCTCTCTCTCTCTCTCTCTCCCTTCCTTTTCTCTCTCTCTCTCTCTCTCCCTTCCTTTTCTCTCTCTCTCTCTCTCCCTTCCTTTTCTCTCTCTCTCTCCCTTCCTTTTCTCTCTCTCTCTCTCTCCCTTCCTTTTCTCTCTCTCTCTCTCCCTTCCTTTCTCTCTCTCTCTCTCCCTTCCTTTTCTCTCTCTCTCTCTCTCCCTTCCTTTTCTCTCTCTCTCTCTCCCTTCCTTTTCTCTCTCTCTCTCTCCCTTCCTTTTCTCTCTCTCTCTCCCTTCCTTTTCTCTCTCTCTCTCCCTTCCTTTTCTCTCTCTCTCTCTCCCTTCCTTTTCTCTCTCTCTCTCTCCCTTCCTTTTCTCTCTCTCTCTCTCCCTTCCTTTTCTCTCTCTCTCTCTCCCTTCCTTTTCTCTCTCTCTCTCTCCCTTCCTTTTCTCTCTCTCTCTCCCTTCCTTTTCTCTCTCTCTCTCTCATCCTTCCTTTTCTCTCTCTCTCTCTCTCTCTCCCTTCCTTTTCTCTCTCTCTCTCTCCCTTCCTTTTCTCTCTCTCTCTCTCCCTTCCTTTTCTCTCTCTCTCTCTCCTTTCCTTTTCTCTCTCTCTCTCCCCCCTTCCTTTTCTCTCTCTCCCCCCTTCCTTTTCTCTTCTCTCTATCTCCTTTCCTCTTCTCTCTCTCTTCCCCCCCATTCTCTCTCTCTCCCCCCCTCCCCCTATTTTCTCTCTCTCCCCCCTTCCTTTTCTCTTCTCTCTCTCTATTTTCCTCTTCTCTCTCTCTCCCCCCCTCCCCCTATTTTCTCTCTCTCCCTCCTTCCCCTCTTTTTCTTCTCCAGCTACAGGTTTAACAGTATTACTACTTGTGGTGATATTTCTTTTTTCGATTTTCTTTGGAAGTCATTTCTTTATTTGAGGCAAGATTTTTATAGGACAGATGCCATTATGGATGCTTACCCAGTGAGATGTTTTTATCGAGACAAGGCTAAAGACCACTTCACCTGACCTTTTGTTTTTTGGTTTTTAAATTAGTTTTCCTATAAAAAAAAAAGTAGAATCTTGAGTTTTATTTAATTGAGAGAGAGAGTGACGAATGCGAGAGTGATAGACACCGTATAAAATAAGAGGGGTGAGAATTAAAATGACTCCTTGTATGCATATGTGATGGAATATTCTGCACTTAAATTCTAACATTACTCGTCTGATGGATGTTGTGTTGAAAAATAGAAACAATTCATTAAAATGGATATCTATTTAAAATGATGTGCAATGTTTTTTGTTTTGTATTTTTCTCATGTATTTTTTCCTTAACGTGGTTGTCGTAGTGTGTACGAGCTGGATTAGTTGATAACTGGAAACATTGCCCTCGGTACGTCGTACTTGTTGATCGCCAAGGAGACTATGCGTAAGTATAATTTGTAGATAATATTTGATCTTCTTTCTGCCTAAGCGAATTGCATGCCTACTTTTCTTTTCTTTTTTCTTATGAGTCATCACTTATCAAGGCTAAAAACAACTCAAGGGTAAGGATTAATGTCTTATGAGTCTAGTTTATGACAAGTATTTATTCAAATTAGATTTGAAGAGAACCATGTTGTATATTTCAGGAAGTAATCTTGAGGCAACGTGTTCCGCAGATGGAAAGAAATTCCATTTGATCTTCGAAACACGAAGGAAAGTTCTTTGTAGTGGTGTACTGTAAACCTTCCATAAATTAAAAACTGTCTGATTTTCTGGTACTTCTTCAGATTAGGACCCGAGCTAATTTTTACCCTAACCAGGATTTTTTTTCTTATCAACTGATTGTATCTTCTTCCTGTTTCTTGTAACAATCGTCAAAAAGACAATGACTTTCATTTTTAAGGACACATTGTGGAAAATAGAAATTCTAGTTTAAAAAACTGTTTTGAATGAATTTGTTTATTTATCTTTAACGTCTTTGTCTGTTTTCTTTAACTGCTACTAACCGCATTACCCCAATAGACGCTTATTTTAAAAAATCGGTGCTTCTCTAGATTAGGACTCGAGCTAACTTTAACCCCGTCGTTAGGGTTAGGGTCAAAGTTAGTTCGGGTCCTAATCTGAAGAAGTACCAGAAAATCAGACATTTTTTAATTCATGAAAGGCCTTAATCTCTATGTCCCTATTTACTTGCCTCCCCACGAGGGCAAAGTTAGACACAAGGTTGGTTCTGATTGGAACAAAAATAAAAATTAGCTCAATCTAAAAGGATTTCTTCTTTACTGACCGAGGACAGTACAGACTAAGTGTAGCATCAGAACAGATACTACATTTTGTTCCTAGCCAAAAGACAAGGAAAAATTGTGTGAGCACTTCTCATGTCTGTATTTCTCGCCTCTACGTGACTTATACGTTATCATTTTGTTTAATTACTATTAATCGATTATTTATTGAAATCAAAAATGCAATAGTGTAAAATACTTAAACGAACTTTTAAAAAATAATTCAATTAAAGAATTAAATCTATCAAACTGCATTTCGATTTCTTCGTAAACAAGTCAGCCATTTTAATCTTTTGTTAATAGTTGAAAACAAAATTAATTACTTCATGATTCTTTCAATGAATAGAAAGTCATTTCTGGCTTTCAGATTCTTAGCAAATTTTCACATGTTAAAAGATTTAGAGTTTTTGAAGCCATTTACATGCAATAATTTTATACATAGAGATTAAAAGAGTGTTACCTTAATAACAAAACTAGTTATAGTTTTATAACAATTTGGTTCAATTAATAATTTGTTATAGTAATGTTGTTTTAATCTCTATTTATAACATGACCAAACTTTCAAAATCCTATTAGAAACCAATAATAATAATAATTTGGTAAAAAATATGGTGCTTATCCAGATTAGGACCCGAGCTAAACTCGACTTGGCGTCGTCGACAGGATCCTGGTGGCTGAGCAGTCTGTGGCCTAGTTGCATAAATGGTCATGTGACTTGCAACTTTCCATTTCGGCCCATACTTCGGCTAGACAGGAGGTCGGAGAAGCCCGGTCCAATCAATCGGTTGGTCACATCATGCCCTAGTAAGTTCATCCCCCAACCGTATTATTCAATCTGATTCTTCTAAAAATCAAAACCTTACTACTCATTTTATTTTCCTCCCAAATCGATACTGGAAGATGGTGGCTACGGGTCAATCGTGTTGATAATAAAGAAAATTTCCACTGCCGAAGAGTAATGTTTTCTAGAAATAGCGTTTTTTCGAAGAGCAACGTTTTCTAAGAATATAAATAATTATCCTCCCTATAAGATTCCATTTGACAACTTTATTCGGCATTAAATAACCGATAGATGGTTGATATGCCGTAAACCACACCAAAAAATTGTTACTGCTCGTTTAGTATTATTAGACTAGACTCCTTGGCATTCAGGAGCGATGGAGAAACATGATATTGAGGTCACTCGTGATTATAAAACTAATTTTTATACACCATCCAGTCATAAATCCATTTGCACCCGACGGATCTCAAATCTATTTAGCTTTTATTTGTATGTTTATATAGTTGACAATATTTCTGCGATGAGTTATTATTTACATGTTTCCGATTAAAGATGAATACGATCTGATAGGTTGTGGACTGTTTATTCACAAAATATGCTTACGTGAAAGAAGTTAATCTACAAATGATTTATATACAAAATAGAATCGATTAAATATTCGAAAATATTTAAAACTTCTAATACAAAAACCTTTCATAAAAAAAATGGAGTCTACATTAAATAACTCAAAGGGGTTGATATGCTGTAAAACAAACAAATCAATCAATATAACATGAAAATTATACGGCTATAATCACGGCGATACACACCGACAGTTCCCGTAGGATAACCAAAGTTAATCAAGTTGAGCCGGAATGACTGACCAATTGGGCAGACCAGGTGTTGTAAGTAACAAAAATTTCTTCAAATTTAAATTAATCTACAAATCAAATGTCTGTATGATTTTCGTAAAAAATGACCCAACAATGGTTGACATGCCGTAAACCCCAACAACAATATGGTAACCAATAATTAAGAAAGGGCAAATAGTCCCAGAATCTGGTATGTGTACAGTTTGTGACCTATGCTGAAAGCAACTTTTTGTCTACATCTTTCAGTAGTTTACGTAAACAGCCGGAAGATGCCTACGCGCTTAGCCAATCAGATTGCAGCAGATGACAATTTGCAATTGTGAATTGAGTAAATGTAAAATTCATTAAGTTAAGACAATTGATTAAAGCAATACTGAATTTCAGCGTTTTAGGACAGACAATTCAGTCGCCTGAAGGACTAAAAAATGTAAAGAACTCTTTTTCACCCAACCCTCAAAACAATGTTAGAAACTGTTTTTTTTTTCACCCTAACCCTCAAAACGATGTTAGAAACTGTTTTTCTTTTTCACCCTAACTCTTGAAAAAACGCATGCAGCAGCAGCATGTAGTACACTTTGTTGAAAAAGATCCATAAAAACCTACTCTATGGAGAACTTGGACAGTGAAAGCATCCACAGCTACAGTTAAAGGACGCGTGCAGGAGGGACCTAAAAGCATTGAACGTCGACCAGAACAACTAGGAAGCAACAGTTATTGAATGGACTGTTATTCTCGCATTGGACTGGTCAGTGACATCCGATGCTGTACCAGAATAAAGACCTAGAGTGCAACTTCATAGTCCTTCGAGAGTGAAGAATGCCTATTATTATCTCACTAAATTAAATAGAGGTTATGATTATGACAGACAAAGGTGTCTGAAGAAGGCCGAACAGTACGATATTAAAAATGTTCGATTTAAGTAAAAAAATTTCAATGCATGTCCCTTTTCCTAGCTTTCAATTTCTTTTGTTTGTCTTTTATTTTTCTAATTAAAAAGAAAATAATTTTTTTAACACTTTTGGAGATTTTAAATCTGCAAATAATTTTCCGATTCAATTGCTTTATTTTTTGTAACTCATGTTGATTTATAACGTCTTTTTTTTTTTTTTTTAATTTATTTTTCGTACTCATGTTGACTATAACATTTTTTCTATTTTTTTTTTTAAATTCTTATAGTATGTTTGTCTTCACCTCAACACAAGTACCGTGCAGTCCGACAAGTAAACTCTATGTGGAACTTGCTCTGCCGATTGATAAACATTTTTCCTACAAACAAGGTATGGCAAAATAATCTGAAAATGTTTTATTTGATGCAAACTTTTTCATTTTTTTTTTGTATAAAATATGAGCTGTATCTACAAGGTGTTCCCCGGGATGCAGTGAAATATTTTTTCTTTTTTTTTTTTTTTTTTCTTTTGCACATTTTTAAACTTAAGGTAGACAACTCCTATTATATTCTTCAATTTAAAATAAGTTATCATCTTTACTGATTTATTATTTTTAGGTGATTATTTAAAACTTATTAGCAATTGTTTGAGCCAAACTAATTAATTGTTGAAATGTTATATTGCTAATAACACAGCAGAAAAATAACAAATGAAAATTGGTTAGTCAGAAACAAAACTTGATTTGTTAGCTTAAATGCTATTTGCAGGTATGTGAGTTCACTGCTTTTTAGCAGAATTATGCTTTTTTTTTTAATTTAGAAAAACTAGATTTCTGCATATTGTCTTAATTTTGACTTTCTTTTTGGGCTGTCCTCTCTCCACATATACAAGGGACCATATCCTCCCTAGATTGGGAAATTCATCTCGTTTTCAGCTCTTACCATTGGCTAGTCACATCCCTGTAGTTGAGTCTGACTTTGAAAATCCAATAGGATAACTTTGTTATATTCTGGTGTATATAACATCTTTTATTGTTTACCTCTTATAATTCGTGGTCTTATTCTCAAACCTTTAGTTCTATAGATTGAAAGCTTAAGTAGCATTCTGCAAGATCAAGTTTTAAAGTCCACCTTTAGCAGATCGTTCAAGCTCGTCTTCAATATTAAGATTATGTTAGTCTTCTATTTCAATCCAAACGCATACAACCCGTTGCAAACTGCTAGGATTGTTTAATTTTATCGTAAAAGATCATTTGATTTGCTCAAGTTTCTAAAGTCAGATTCTTTTCAGTATATTTATTCTGAGTCTGTTTTCACTTTTTTTCTTTTTTCAATTCTAGTTTTAACAAAATGAACGAAGATTTGAAAGATTTTTGGAATGTTTATAAAAAGTAAAAAAAAAAAAAAAAGTTTCAGAAAACGAATCTGTTGACTTGATGTCAGTCAGGATGAAAATCAGTCAATTTTAAAGAGGATGACTTGCATTTTTCATTTGGAGTGCATGACTTTAGTGGACAACATAGTTGTACATTAGAAAATATTTCAGCTTATTTGATATATTTTTGCTTGTACAGTATGCAAAAAGGGTTTTATCTAAGAAGTGAGAAAGAAAGCATCATATCTGAGTAAAAGACAACAAAAAGAAAAAAAACAGAAAGAAGAGAGGAAGGATAGATTGGGTTATGGTTAATAAGGGAGATTCCGTAGTAAATTCTCTCCAATCATATTAGAGTCTTATGTCTTCTTACAATTAACATTTGTTGTTGAAAAATAATCTTTTTTTTTAAAGATTATAAAAGTTAAGATAATTTCTATTTTTAATTATTCTGTGAAAATTGCTGAATTGTGTAATATTTTATAAATTAATTGATCTTTTATAAATTAATTAATTAAATAATGGGACTGTTTCAAATTCATTCTAAGAAGATTTTCAGAAAAATGCTCACGCGTGGCAAATTGATAAATTTTTCATTTCTTTCAAACGCAAATTGCTTTCATTCTGTAAGAACAAAAACGGATATTCTTAAGATACTTGCATTCAATCTGCACGTTTCAAAGTTTGACAGACGAATCGCCAGAGAGTGAGTACATTTAAAAATGCTATCTCATATCTAAGCATGTAACGTAGAAGAAAATGCTATTTTAAACTTAAGCTTGACAGGCAGGCAGGCGGACAGAGCCTCTTATAGAGATGCTTATGTTCATTTAAAAACATGAAATCAGTAAAATGAAAATTGGACATTTTTATTCTGGGAAGAAAATAAACGAAATAACGTGAATACCTATGTTTGCTATTTCATGACAATAAATTTTTTTTTAAAACTTATTTTCAGAATCTGACACGGCACTGAGTGTATCGGTACCGAATAAACGACTTCTTTTTGAAATCTCTGCCAGCCAAGCACAGGCGATTTGCAAGGAATTAAAACGTGCAAAAGATAGTAAGTTGTTTCTAATATTTTTTTTTTTTTTTTTTTTTAAAGATTTTTCTGCGATTAAATAAAAGTTCCTTTTGGAAAGATGAGTGGATAATTTGTAAGGAACAAAAAGATTCTGACAAATTTTCACAAAACACTGAGAGACAGTCTATGAGGTGCCAGATTATTGCAGTCCTTCACTAAACACTGTTTAGGATAGCCATGTTTACTCGCTTAGCAACGTCACCATGTTAGGTGTGAAAACGCCATTCTGTTCAATATTTAAACTTTGCCAGTTATGACAAGCCACAACCAATTGGTCGATCAATGCACATGGCTTTTTGAAAGACAATTTTCCTTTCCTTCCACAGGACATACTGCTCGCTTTATGTCGAGTCTTCGAGTTTTTTTTTATATGAACGAATCATCATTTACCAAGGCCAAAAGCCACTCGAGGATAAGATTGAGAGTGATAGTTGGATGATGAACGATACTATGAGAGGATCGAAAACGATGAATGGAATGGACAAAATTTGATTACTTAAGGGGACAGCTTGACAAGTATTTGAAAATATAATTTATTTTTTCTACCAAGAATTTGATGATCAACAATTTTACTTTATATCTGTTTGGCTTTACTGTTTTATTTTCTGCACAGTTGATGAATTTCTCAGGATTTTAGGCTTGCTCACTTTTCTCCACTCTATTCACATACAGTTCGGTAGACAGACCGAAACATGGCAAGGTGTCGCTTGAAAACATCTGAGGTAAAAATCGAGATATTGCAGCCATCATGTTCGCGTCTATTAACAGTCATTCAGGGCAAACTGAGCACTTTTCTTGATTTCAATACTCGTATCTTAAATATGAGAAGAAAAAGTTAAAATTCTTGCATTTCTAATTTCTAACAGCAAGTATTTATCTGATTCTATGATGATGATAATCTTTTATCAGTCAGCCTCATTCGGATTTGCCCCTTCTCTGTGCCAATTTGGAATATGGCCCAGTCATTAACCAGCCGATGAGGATAGTACCAACTTGATATCAGCAGATTCCCAAGGTCTTCTGTGATATTTTTTATAAAAACCACAATACTAGATGTTTTTTCTTTTTACATTGTTGCTTCTGACAAACTAATTGCTTTTTTTCGTCATGTGTATAATTTTGGATTGATGCTAAAAAAAACAAATCAAACTATGGACATTTTCTACTTGGTAAACAAAACATGTATTTGTCTAGGTTGATGTTGACAGTTCTATAAATGTTGATATGAGGTTGACGGTTCTATAAATGTTATCTCTCTCTCTCTCTCTCTCTATATATATATATATATGTATATATATATATATATAGGGTTTGAATCGTGATTGGAAACACATCCGAGGAGACCTAGTTATGGTCGAAATAACTTATAATGTGTACAATCCGAATGTATATTTAGTCTTTTTAAACCTCATAACGTATTCATGCTCTGTTTAAACGGACATAGAGCTCTCTGATTCGGAATCCTATCAAAAATAATCAAACCTGAAAACTATATATATATATATATATAATATTTTATATATAAATATTAATTTATTATCTACAGATATCAATGTGTCATGCTTACGCAATCTTCAGTGTAGGGAGTTAATTCCCGACGGTGGGTGGGTGGTTGCGAACTCCGATCACAAATCGCCACTGATTTGCAGTCAAGAGTCTTACCCATTATATATATATGTATATATATATATATATTACTGTTTCATGTACATACACATATACTATTATAAGGTGATATAATATATTATGTGTATATTTTCAGCATTTATTTCAACAGTAATCAATAAGTCAATAGAGCTGAGTAACATGAAAATATATCTATTGCAAGTAAATTAAATGCTTTTAGTCTGATGATTTCCTGCGGGAATGAAACATGGACACTTGTGTAGCTTACTTGCCATAGATATATTTTTATACTACATAAGAAAATGACATTCTCTACTGTTGTTCGAGACTTGCTCTATGCAGACGATGTGGATCTCGTAGCTCACTCGCAGAATGATATGCAGGATATCATGGATCATTTTGTATGGGCGTGTAGAATAATGGGTCTCACAGTAAGTAGCAATACCCATCGACCATAAAACAGTTTGGATAATCACAGATTTCCAGGTAGTTCTACTAAAATAGTCATATTTTAAAAACCAAAGCACTTTAAGTCGTCAAAATACCACCATTTTGTTCGGAAATGAATATGCTTTCACATGCATTAATACATAATAATCTACATTATATATTTTAAGAGTTTTCAGCAAATAAAGTCATAAAAATGTTAATGTCATTTTTGGCCATTTACGTCAGTTTTTTTTGTTTTTTTTACCCCCTCCCTTTAAAGATATTGTATCATTCGCCTTTGGGGAATTTCGTCATGACTTTTGGAAAACAATCAGGAAAAATATCAATTTCAATTATTGTCGGGGGTACAAAATTAATTGATCCATTATTTTTTTGTAATCTTAAAAATAAACCTTCAACATTTATCGAACATTTTTTTAAACACTATTTTTCGTACCCCAACTAGTAAATAAATCCATTTTTTTATCTTTTTTATGCATTAAAATTATAATTGTATGTTGTTTTGTCTTTCGGTAGTAGTAATTTGAAATTACCTTATCCGAAAAAATATTGTCCCTTTTTGAGCAAAAGTATTGCTAATATAACAATCAACAGTAGCTAACTATAAACTAACTTTGTAAAGCTTATAAAGCTTTGTAAAATTCGTTTACGAATTTCTTTTGAAAAAAAAAGACAAAAATACTTTTTGTGCTTAAAAACGTTAATGCTGTTGGTGGTTCTTTTATAAAAAATACTTCAAGAAATACTGGTTTTCACTCTACTTTCGAACTTCTAGTAGTAATGACTTTCTAGTCTCCAATTAAAAAAAAACTACTTTTTTAGGCGATTACATGTTAACACCCTAAAAGTCTTGGCGGAAAAAAGAATTTAGAATTTAGAGTGGGGGATCAGTTTTGCATATAAATTTAATGTAAAATGATCTCCTATTTCCCGGCCATTCTTGCCTTTTAGTGCAATTTAAAAAATATTTTTTATAGCTGAAAACTTGGTATAAAATAAATACTCTACCACTAACTCTAGGTTCGAGTGACAAGCCCACCTCCTAAAAATGCCTTCTCTTGAACGTGTCGTACCATTAATCTTAAATCTGAGAGACAAGCCACCCCCTAAAAAAACTCCCTTAACTCTAACACTAAGTCCGAATGGCAATCCCCATCCAAAACAAAACCCCTTCCTTAACCTTATCACTAACCCTAAGTCCGGGTGGAAAGCCCCCAATCCTACAAAAAGCCCATTAAAACCACACATAATCGTCTTAAAAAAAAAAAAGAAGAAAAAAAGCTGACACCCATAAAGAACAGCGCACAGGATTTATTTCCCATAGAAAAAAATTAATTAACTGCCCTAAAACGCTAGAGTTGCCCGAGCATGGTGAGTTATTCTATATTAAATTTATGTGAAACTAATCCTCCACTCTAAATTCTAAATAATTGTTTTTTTTTTCTTTCTGTTAAGTTTCCAGGGTGTTCACACTTAATTGCCCCTAACCTGAAGTCCAAGTGGTAAATCCCCCTCCTCCCACAACGACTCTCTTAAAACTACACATAATCGTCTAAAAAAAAAAGAAAGAAAAAGGGAGCCCCCCCCCCCCCCCAATAAAAAACAAGAAAAACGCACAGGATTTATCTCCCATAGAAAAAATGATTAAGTGCCCTAAAACGCTAGAATAGCCCTGAAATGGGGGATTATTTTATATTTAATTTATATGTGAAACTAATCCCCACTTTAAATTATCAAATAATTGTTTTTGTTTCTTTCTTTCTGCCAAGTTTTTCAGGGTGTTAACATGTAATTGCCTAAAAAAAAAGTAGAATCTCATATTTTGGGGAGGCAAGGGGGTGATTTAGCGGAGGGTGTTAATCTACAATAATGCCAAAGAAATCTTGCAATATATTCATTTTTAAACAGTCCTAGTATAGTATTAGATTTCAGTTTCTTGTACATAAAATGTATTACAATTCAACTTTGAGTTCTCTAACTTTTTTTTAATGGATACATGGTATTTTTAAGGTATTGCAGCATATTTATGTGCATTTATTGCAGATTACTTAAACATTAATTTCTGGAGATTTTCAGTAGCATATTCTGATTCCTTGTACAAAAATACACTTATATGGCAAATTTCATTGCTTAATCTTGTGTTTTAACAAAGATATAACATTTTTACTGAAAAATTAGTGTAAAAAATGTGACAAAACGCATATGGTCTTAAAGAAGGGAAAATATCCAATCGTGCGAGGCACAAAAATAGTCATAACTTCCTTATTTTTAGTCAGATTTAAAAAATTTAAAAAGATTCTTTCTTAGATCATCAAGCTCTTTCTATATATGCCATTATTGAGATGTTTTAAGCAATTAAAATTTTTTCATGTGTATTGCTACAATAAGTCTGGGTAAAACAAAGACTGTTTGCCCCGGCCTCTGGCAACCTGTATCATGAACCAGATATATTTATGTATCTGGGTAGTGTTATTTCGAAGAACGGATTGTTGGATACTGAGATAAGTAGACGTATTGAACAGGCTGGTGCGTCTTTTGATCATTTGGAAAAGAGGGTGTGGGCACCATGTGATGTCAGACTGGAAACTAAGATCCCTGTGTATGAGGCATGTGTCGTAGCAACTTTGTTATATGTTTTGAGACATGGACCACTTACAGAGCTCATATTCACCTGCTAGAGTGTTTCCAGCAGAATTGCCTTTGACACTTGCTAACATCCGTTGGAATAGCTTTATCCCTGACACCAAAGTGTTGGAGTGCGCTACTGTTCCAAGCATCGAGTCTTTTATAAGAAAACAGACTTCGTTGGGCTGGTCATCTAGTTTGTCTTACTGATGAGACTGCCCAAGCAGATGATTTATGGGGAACTAACTCGGAATACTCGCCCACAACACAAATTGCACAAGCGATTCATAGATCGTCTCAAAGATGATTTGAAGTGCTTTGGAATTGATGTCGGAAGATGGGAGGGATGGCTGTAGATAGGTCAAGGTGGAGGAAAGTAATTTTTAAGGCAGCAAGTTTTTTGAAAAGAATAGAATGAAAGACAAGCAGCTGAAGAGAGCAGCGAGGAGATGAGACGTGACAACTCCAGCACATGAAGGAAATATGGAACAGCTAAAGTGCCAAATTTGCAATTTGGTAACTGTTGCATGCTGGTTTTTTGAATCACCAACGAGTGCATGTGCTGCAAAATCAAGCATGGAGAAGAGGTGGATTCAATTATAGCATCCCTTCAGATCATCACAACACCTGCCACTTCTGTGGTATGGTCTGTAAAAATCTAGTAGGTCTAAAGAGCCATATCCGCGCCACTCGTATAGGGAGGTTTTATTCTAAATATCACTTCGATATGCAAAAAGTGGTCATACTCGAAATCTGACAGACGCCATATAAGAAAATGAATGATAAAAATAAAAATTGGATAAAATACAATATTTATTCATTCATCAAGTATTCAAACAAGGAATGCAAAAAATATTTTTCTTTTCCTTATTCCATGGATTTTCAAAAATGAGCTCTTTTCATCAGAGGAAAAAAAATCAGCAAAAATTTTACTACTGGTTAGCATAAATTTGAAAATATAGAAACTTGTGAGCTTAAAAACATCTTCAATGAAACTTTGGTAGAAAAAAAAAATATATAATGCATATATATATATATATGTATGTATTTATGTATAAACAATACTTGTTAAATTTCTGTAACAAAGACTTTTTTCATTTTTTCCCCCAAATCCAAAAAATTTGGTGCACTTGACAGTCCGTTTTGCACACGCATAAACGACCAGGAATAGACATGTATATCCAGGATCTTTCATCTATGCAGCTCTTCAGAAGTACAAAGATCGTTTTCAGAAAAAACCGTGAAACAGAAACATAGAAAAAACAACAAACAAGCAACTTACATTGAACCCAATTCCTTTAAGGAAACATGGATTTTTTTCTATCATTGTCAGGCAGACATCTTGTTTTTTTAATACAGAGTAATGAAAAATATGTATAATATTACTTACATATGTTAGATTAGTTAATAATTAATAAAGTGTATTAGCAAAATTGTTTTTTTAATATATAAATAAATTATAAAATTATAGCTAAAAAGAGAAAAAGTTATTTCAAATATAAAGTTACGAAAAGGTAAGGACTGTCAGGGTGCTAAAATAAAGATTAAAAATTAATAAAGCCATCAATATGCATAAGTTACTTCATCGTTGTATAACGGAAAAATATATTGACATCATTTGAAGGCTTATTCAGATAAATAAGATTTAAAGTTAAGATTTTTTTAAAAAATACTGATACATGATTGATTGATTTATAGGAGGGGCAGAAGGAATAAGTATTTAAAATTTAGATCAGATTACAAACTTTATTGGAGATATAAGGTTCTAAAAACAAACACAAAGATAGCATCGAGTGTCAGGATGGTAACTACACCATTCATACTTTGGAGTTTTCTCCTTGATACAAGTGGGATTGTATGTAGAATATTATTAACTTTATATCCAAATTAAAAAGAAATTGAAAATATTACTAAGGAGTATTGTTGTAAACCATGTAATTTAGGTTATAATAATTAATAACTCGTAAAACAAAATGGATGACTTTTCAACAGAAAGGTTTAACATATTTATTAAAAGTGAAATTAGAATGGAATGAGTTATTTAGCCGCTGTAAGGCGAGATGAAATATGAGCCAGTCTGATCCGTGTCAATGTTTACTTTTCACTCTGCAAGCCACTCGACATGGGGCAAGGGACATAATTGCGTTTTCTTTAGTTATCCTAACAAGTATATAAAAAGAATATCTTAAAAAAGTAATAAACAAGTCATGTTTCTGATTGAATTAAATCAATAGAGTTTATATTTAAAACATTTATTTGAAGGTTCAATAAGGATATTTACTTGGCAGTGATGTCTAGTGAAAAGACTCTTCTGCTTATTAGGCCTTGGAGAGGTTTAAGTTAGTTTTATATTACACCTGTCCCATATCCAAATAAGAACATTTATTTTTTAAAACCAAGTTATGTTTAACTGATTCAGATTCGGTATTGTTATAACCATTCAGAATTTATTAATCAATAATGATAGTTATTAATTAATCCAAATATTATGTACACATAAATGTCTAGTTTAGTTAAAGAATTTATATAGTTAAATTATTTATATAATTTAAAAACACCTTTATTTTACTAATAAGCTTATCCATTTAGCAAGAAAGCCAAAAAGTGCCGAGAAAAATGTTGAGAAGTAACAGAAACCTCCGCCACAGTAATATACTCAATCTATATGTTAAGAATATCTATTGATTATTATTCCCAACTAAAAATAATTCATAACAATTATAAACGTGCTAGTACTACATTTTTTGAATAAGAATTTTTCCAATTCTTTTGTATTTTGATGTCTATTATCATGGAAAATAATTAATGTCCATTCATTCAGATTATATAAATTTACCATAAAAAATGCTCTTCAGATACAAGTTAACTATCAATCTATACATAGGTATTAAGAATGGACCAACCTGTGGTTTATTTATATATTTTTTAACCAAATATATTTACTATTTTAATAATTTAGTGAACTATATATATATATATATCTATTAATAATGGAGTTTATGTATCTGTCTGTCTGAAGCCGAAACTCCATCAGAGTACTATGGCTATTTATTAAATCCGCCAGCTTCATTATATACTATTAAAAAAAAACGCCATAAACACTATGCGCATTTCCCAATTTACATAATCAATTGCTTTTGAACTTCTAGTAAATTAGTATTCGCAAATATACACTCATGATTGTTCTCTTCAGATTTCCAAATGTATTTACGCTATTTTGCTCGCTAATAATTGTACTTATAAATTATAATTATTTCTTTTATTATTTATTTATAAAATGGGTTATGTAGTTATTTCCTCTCTGTCCAACTGATTAAACAGGGTACCTCCCTCTGAACAGGCGCATTCCTCTATGTCCAACTGATTGAACAGCGTACCTCCCTCTGAACGGGCGCGTTCCTCTACGTCCAACTGATTAAACAGCGTACCTCCCTCTGTACGGGCACGTTAATACTTTACTGATTTATTTTATTAAAACGTTCTGAGTTTGTTTATTTTCTTAATCTTATTAGCCATTATGTTTTAAAACACACATTTATTGAATCAAATTGTTTAATTAAAATAATAATTGATTAAAAAATTACTATTTAAAAAAACACATCATAATGAATATAGTTTTTTTTGTCAACAAAAAAAACAACACATTGTACTGGAAAACTACATAACTAATTTTAGAATAGTGTTCGCTGTATTTTGTTTTTTTTAATTGTTGATTTTAATTTACATACACCTTTTTCTCCGACATAAAATATTACTTATTATATTCTGCCGTGGATTTCGCGCGAAACGATTGAGTGTAAAGAAAAGCGAGCAGACGATAACTTGGGGGGGGGGGGACACCTTTTACTGGGCAAGTAAATAACTGTTTTTGGAATCGTATTCGCTGTATTTTTTTATTAATTTTATTTTAGGTACACTTTTCTTTTTTCTCTTTCTAAAACTATTATTATTTATTATTTTGTAAATTCTTACGTGGATTTTGTGCAAAACGATTGGGTGGAAAGAAAAGCGAGCAGACAATAACAATATTAATGTTGTTATTTATCATGTGCAATATATTATTTAAATTAATTGTAGTGATAAAAAGCTCTACCCAAATTACATACTAGCATCATTTCTGACGCGGCAGCGTAGCAAAAATATGCGACCAGAGGGAGCATATATTTGTTAGTATATATAATCTTCGTAAGATCAATGGGAGAGAACCCCAACAGAATGCGCAGTTATTAAGAAAAATGAAAAAATAAACGGTCTGTTACTTTGGAAAATGGACAATTTCCAAAGCAATAGACTACAATGGGGGCTGAGGAGGGTCCACAAAGCACGTTCACGTGCTGTTCCCCTTTGTTGGATTCGAAACCGACGGTACCAATGTTGTTCTGATCTTCTGTAATATATATATATATATATATATATATATATATATATATATACTAGCAGGATTACTCAGCATTGCCAGGGTGATAATTTCTATAATACATAAAAAATAAGTTAAACTGAACAATCTGCTTAATATTGTGATATTCTTGTGTATGTAAAGAAAATCCAATGGAAGCAATTTTTTATCCATTTAGTTACCTGAATAGAAAAATTCCAAATATTATTATATAGTAACAAGAACTGGGGATGGAACGGTGGCTAAGGGGTTAACGATGCGGACTGAGAACCTGGTTGTGCCGGGTTCGAATCCAGTTCATTCCACAGAAACACTTTCATCAAAAACCCACACCTGACCTTGTGTCTAACCTCCTGAAGAGGAGGTAAATAAAGTAACATAAACATAAGTCATGAAACTGCATACATCTGCCAGACAATGTAAGTATGGGCCAAAGTCTTATCTGGGCTCTACTTCTCCATATTGTATGAAGTATTGAGGGATTAGAGTTTTCTGTATTTTAATGTAATTCCTCTGTTTTTTTTTTAATTAAAAAATAACTGAATTCTGCTTGGATCTACTTTTTTAAAGAAAAGACTAATTTCTGCTGAATCGCTAGAGCTTTATGTCCTTATTTTTTCATCATTTGGTTCGATTTTATTTCTCTTTCTCCTCTCTCGCTTTATCTTTCTCTTTTCCTGTTTTTTTCTCTCTCCGTCTCGTTTTGCTTTGCCTCACGGTGTGCTTCAAACGATTCACGATGTGGATAGGGGAGGTAGAAGACTTTTGTTTCATCAAAGAATGATTCCCTATCTTCTTCCTCCTCCCCACCCATATACACACTTGTGGAGTCTTTCTCTTGTTAATGGCTATGATTTTTTGGTTTATTTCTTGAACTAAACATATTTTTAATATTTTAAACTTAAATTACACACAAAAAGAAAAAAAAAACTTTTGTGACACACAAAATAAACAAGATACCACGAGTCTGCTTTCTGACTATAGCATGGTCATCTTCAAGTCTAATATAAACAAATACTTGTTGAGTCGTCCTCTTGGATAATCAATTCCTCATAAGTAATCTTCTGTCCATTCTACCTCCTGAATGGCTATTTTATACCAAAATCAAACAGTTTTGGCCATTCTGTGCTGGGTCGTCTTGTTCTCTGTCGGTCTGAGGAATGGTCCTGTGCAGTTCGAGGAGGTTCACCCTCCCAGGCTTTACCTTCTCACCCTTTGAAAAGGGATTAGTTTATTGCTAATCAACTGAGGTGCCCCTGCCGGGGAATGCCAATGGGGCTGTCCAGGCAATTTTTGTTCAGTTAGAATGTTCTTCCTCTGGGGCACTGGCTTTTCAAATTTCACTTTCCTGACCTTGTGGTTAATCTTCCCGCCGTGGGAGGAACATAAATAACCTACCCATTGTTTCCAATCCTTTTGTGGTGGGGATCATCGTCCAACTGACGATTTCTTTAACCGTTATCCTCCAGTGGGCCCCCGAGCCTTGATAGGTGGTGAACCATCAGTGAAACAAAAATCTCTTGTTTTTAATGAAATATATATTATATACAACTACTTACGATCTCACAGAATATATAAGAGAAATATACAGATTAAATTCTTTTAAATATTCCATCAGATAGGCACCAAAAATATCTTCTGATTTCATCCAGTTTATTCTTAAAATTTTCTACATTAGTTATTTTTAACTTGATTTTGTAATGTGTTCAAAAAATATATTACTCCATTAGAAAAAAGAAATTCGATTTAGTTTTTGAACTCGTTCTTGCCAATAAATTTCCAATGCTAAAAGAAATAAAAAAGGTGTTCCATATTTAGAAACTCCATTATTTTGAGTTAAATCTAAGGATTCTAACCTATTTTTATAATTGAGATCTTTCATTCCTTTTTTTAGTTTTGTCACGTTTCTTTGCACACCTAATTTTAACAACCTTTTCTGTCAAAATTGGTCTTTTATTAATTCATGTGTGTATTTGACATGAGATTATTTCTCTTTTTTTTTTTTCTTCTTCAGTTTTGACACACACGGTTGGATTTGGTCTTCCTTCCTCCTTCAGTTGGCTTGAAAAATACAACACTGGAAACCACGGTGGTGACAATCCGTTTGAGACAGACGTCTTTGATCCTCTCAAATATATGAATCTCCAAGATGAAGACAAAGGTAAACGAAAACATTACTAAACATTTAGTGTCTGTCTTTTCAGTTTTTTTTTGTTTTTTTTCCATCTTTAAAAATACTTGTTGCATGATTTTCTGGCAATAAACCGTTTCTTTTTTTTCTTTCTTTTTTTTCATTTTTTTATTTCTTTTTATTCGATAGAGATAAACATCTTTCTTTTTATTCGATAGAGATAAAAAACATCTTTCTGCCTCTCTGTTCTATATGTATATAATCTTTTGCAATAAAAACGTTAATTTAAACTTAAGCATGATAGACAATGAATTTATAGAGATATGAGTGAAAGAAAAAAAAAAGGCCTCAATGAGAAAATGAATAGACCCTGTAGGGATGCCTATGCAGAGAAGTTTATAGTGAAACAATGGTTGCACAATCCATAACCACACCTCACATGAACTGGTATTTCTTGAGTCCAGTAGCAAGGTTAAGTTTAGGATGACTGCACACAATGCCAGAATAAGCAGAGAAAGACTGGTGTTATTTACAAGTTGTTCTCCTAGTCTACTTTACCTTACTAAAGACTCTAATCAGTCGCTGGAAGATATATAGGTTCATCGCTTTTCCTGCTGGTATTAGTGAAAGTGATACAGTAGCCCTGACAGTATTTGAACCAGGCACACCGAGACCGCAGTCTGCACCTATAACCATTACACAATGTCATTGGCATATATATACGAGTACACATCTAATAAAAAAAAGGAATATATATATATATATGAGAGAGAGAGATAAAGATATTTAGAAACTATATATGTATATAAAGTATCAACTCAATATATATATGATGTAGGCATCATTTTTTACCCATTGACTAAATAGCCACAAAGTTTGAGAAAGCTGAAAGTTGTACAGATAACTCAACCAATGAAACACCATGATCTCGAAATTTTGTTGAGCAGTGAATACGGTCAACTTTCTATACGTGTCATTTGAATTTATTTCCTATAATGTATCGTGTATCACTGGCACTTTTTTGTTGACACTTGTGTTTGCATAAGTAATACCATTAAAGAAACATTTAATTTAGTCTACAGGATTGGGAATAAACAGACAACCACAAAGTGAAAAATGAGACTCATACAAAATTCAAACGTGTGTCTCCAAAAGAGGGACCGCTTGATGCGAGTTTTATCTTGGAATCTTTGACAGCACGATTCAAGAAAACTAAAAGTTGTACAAATAACTTGTTCCCAAAGATTTGCTATAAATATTTGTTTATGTTTTACGATTGATGATCATGATCATGAAAATTACAGCAAGCAGCGAATATATTGAACTTTTTATATAAAAATTTATGACAGGATTTGCTGTTTTATGTTGCATAGGTAATATAGTTAAATAAACACTTAATTTAGTCCATGGGGTTGGGAATATATATACGTATGATTTAAGGAAGAAATATATAATATATATATATATATATATATATATATATATATATTAATTTCACATATATTGATAACATAAACTTAAAGCTAATATTTTTTCAAAAGTGCTCGATACAAAGTAGAGCTTTTATAAATCGATGGGGGGGGGGGGGATTACCTATAAATATCTAAGCACCATGTTTACTTGATAACCACCCCTGAAAATGGATTCATCTGCAGACATAAATTGTCCGTCATATTTAACGAAATATGCTTAAAAGAAAAAATGCTGCCTTGACGCTATTTGCAAGTGTTAACGAAACAGAATATGTTTTGTAGCAAGTAATGGAATAAAATCATCAAAATATATATATATATATATGAGAAAGAGAGAGATAGATATAGATATATATATATGATGACTTTAAATGTTGCATAGTTGAGGATAGCCAGCACGAGTTGGCTCCATACTTTAATTTGATTCTAATCTGAGTTGTTCAGTAGTACAAAAGCTTTCTAAAAAACAGATACATTTTCTTATGGTATATTCATATTTCTGAAAAACGAAAATAGTGAACCATGGTTATTTAAAGTACCCTCTCCCATGGGGTTAGGAAGGGAGGGAGAAGTGCCCTCTGACCATCGAGACACATGTCCACCCTGAGAAAGATCCAGGAGAAAAGAAAGAGAGCAAGACAGGAAATGGAAGTGACCTCACCACTCTTCCGACTATTACTTCCTACAACCCGTCTGTCTAATATGGCCCGGGTAAAGTTAGAACAGCTTGCCTTACCCCCAATTGTAGTATGAGTTGTTACAGTTAGTGGGGCGAGGAAAGAAAAGTCCAACTGACCCATTATACAACATACCTTCCCCCTTATTTAAAATTTTTTTACCACATTGTAAAAGTTTAACTTCAACAGCTATTCCCAACTACGGTTCACAGATTAACCAGTGCAAAACACAATTATAATCCCACCACTCACAAGGTCAAGCTATCAGCCATGGTCATTCGGTATTTCTGCTGACTTGACTCAAACATGACATCTCAAGGTACAAGATTGTTTTTTCTTGATGAACTTTTACGTCTGATCTAATCTCCACCAATACCCAAAGTCAACTGGAATATCTGCCTGTCTAGGGTCCTTCGTCATTCACAAAGGTTAAAATTGTATTTTAACTCCCCTAACAAGGCTCAGAAAATTTGCCATCCAACAAAGCCACTATTTTATCAGATGGCAAGCAACCACAATAATGAAGTGACACAATAAAACAACAACGCAACAATAAAGAAGACAATATAAAAAAAATCTGTCTGTAGATCATAATTATCTACAATATTATTATTTCACAGTTTATAATGTGTGTGTGCGTTCGTCTCTAAGAGATGAAGGAGAAGTAACCCTCATTTTTTTCTTTATCTAGCTTTTACTCTTCGACTTACTCATAATAATCCCATTTAACTTTTGAACATTTTTAAATATCATTTTCTTTTTTTCCTCTTTGTTAAATGTGGGTGTGTATCTCTTACCTAAATGTCTCATAAAGGAAAGTAACCTCCCATTTTTAGTTTCTCATCAGTTCTCTTCCCTTTTCTTTCGTGCATGAAGCTACGGAAATTACTTTTTTTCTTTAATTTCTTTCAGTAATTTTTTTGACTTTTTATTTTTGCTTATTAAATGTGTGTTTTTTAAATTTCATTCTTTTTTTTTCTTTCGAGTTTGTATGCCTGTCAAATATATGTGTGTGTGTGTACATCCTTTGTGTTTGTTGAATATGTCCTTTCTTGTGTTCGTTAAATGTAGATGCGTGTCCTTTTTTATCCTTACGTATTCTTGTCTAGTGGCCAGGATTTCACGTTGTGAATTTTTCTTTCCTGCTAACCAAGAAAATGTTCTATGCAAGAACATCCTGGTGACGCCAACCAAATTAAAAGTGTTGCATAATTGAAGATAACCAGAGCAAGTTGGTTCCATGCTTCAATCCGACACTTATCTGATTTGTCTCGTAGTTCTTTGATTATTTCAGCCATCCATTTTGGATTAGGACCACATACGTGTCTACCTGGAATAAAAGCTTTTAAAGAAACAACACATTTTCTTATAGTTCACTGGTTTATTCATATTTCTGGAAAACGAAAGTAGTGAATCGTGGTTATATAAAGCCCCCTCCCCCCACACACACACTCTGAGGGGGGGTGCATGTCCACTCTGGATAAGATTCAGGAAAAAAGAGAGAAAGCATGACAGGATGCAAAAGCAACCTCACCACTCTTTTGGCTATGATGTCACTGCCACTTTCTATGATTCGCCTGCCTACAGTGGCTCAGGGAAGGTTAGACAACTTGCTACCCCCACAATTGTAGTGGAAGTTATGAGGAAGGAAAGGAAGGGCCAACTGCCCTATTATTCAACTAGAAATAAAAAAAAGATTAAAATAAAAGCAACCATTTTCTTTTTAATAAGTAAAATGATACTTTTAATAATCATAATTAACAAGTGGAAGCAGTGGAAGTTCCACAATTGTATCGTTTATCTGTTGCATATTGCTGCTGTGCATTCTATGGATGTTCGGTGCGAATGCAGACGTCACAATATTATTGTACCATCTTTGGATATAACGCATCCGAAGGCTGAGAAATGCATTTTAGTTTCACATTTGATACAACAGTGACATCAAATAAAAAAATTTTAATTACTTTTTTTGTATTGAATCTTCAGCGATCGGGCGATTCCATCATTTAAAAAAGGGGTGGAAGATAACATATACAAACATAAAATTGCCTTAGCATATTATTATATAGATTATTTACTTTTTTTTCATGAATAAATAAGGAATGATTATTTTAAAATCGTTTTTTTTTTTAATTGATTTGTGCAAATTTTATAAAAAACGATAATTTAATAAATCTTGGGTAATGACTTTAAATTATAAAAATCGATAATTTAATAAATCTTGGGTAATGACTTTGAATTGTAAAAATTGTTTCTTGACAATTGCTAATTTTCATATTTTCTCCTGTTGTTTTATGTGATGCAACTGTAACGCTGCACCTGATTGAAATGCTGATGATCACCGCGTCTTTATTAAGTGGCCCTAGTTGCACGTGAAATAAAAACAGTGCAAAAAATGTGGCCATCACTGCTTAATTTCTCTATAGAAACTAGATGAAAAGCCAAGCTATGCATTTAGGTCTCTCGCTAGATGGTCATCGTCAAGTTGGTTGGCCCCGGACAAGTTTGTTTGTCTTTTGGACAACGGTCTTTTATTAAAGACTCGACCTTTGATCTGGAAGTCCACAGCTGGCTACTGTTAGGTCAAGTGTACCTGTCCAGATCAACTCATTGAGTGACCGAGGTTTGTCCATTCGGAATTCCGTGGCTAGGTTACAATCAACCATGCTCAGTAACCGAAAGCCTCTCAGATCCCAAAATAAGATGATGCCAGCTAACATTGTGACACAACTTGCATCACAAATGATAAATCTTTGCATCATCCATCGATATCTGTGCTTGGAGATTTTTGAAGGGGGGACAGAGCCAATCTCATGTTGTAAGCAATGAATGCATTTTCCTTTCAAGAGACTAATTAACATCATTGAATGCAAACAAAGTTGCAGGCTTTACATCAGGATATCTTCCTCTTAGAGAGATGTCATCTCAAAAGCAAGGTCTACCTCACAGCCAGTGGTCTTACGACATGGACATGGACTCGGCTATTTCTCTCCAACTCTTTCATCCTTGCAAAACGTCGAACAAAAACTAAGTATAAAGAAACCAAATATCAATATTTGTTTGTCCCCTCTTTTCTAGTGGGCCGATTAATTGACTTTTCCCATATCCAATGTACATATAGACCCTCCCTCTGTCTTGAGAACATCCATGGAGAAGAGAAGCAAAAAAGAGGGGAAAACGGCACTGGAATAACACTGAATTAAACACTATTCGGAAGTGGTGGTGGGGAGGATTGTGGACTTGTCATGCTGTGTTTAAATTTGCTGGGATTATTTGATTACTTTCACTGATCCCCTCTAGAAATGTATAAATCCATTTCTCCTCTGCTCAGCTATGAGTGAAATAGTAGGATAAATAATACTCTAAAGCCTTGCTAGGGCAACTTATATAGGAGAAGAAAACTCCAAAATAATACCATGGCAGATTTAATTTGACAATGGCATTCTCAGTTTGCATAGGGACTAGTTTTACTTTACCAATTAATTTATCACTCAACAGACGTCATGCCTGTATGTCCGACTCTACGAAAGCTGAAATCTGACAAAGAAGAAGAAGAAGAAGAAAGACATTACAGTCAACTGCAAAGTTTAAAGAAAAACAATTTATGTATTATCATTAATCACATGGATTAAAAAACGTATTCAATGTTAATTAATTGCCAACTGCTTTGTTGTCACATGACACTTTGTATTTGTTTATAGATATCACACGTGAGTTTTTATTTTCTGATACAGATGTTCAATAGTGATCAGCTCAGCTGTTAATTATTTCTTCATGCTGATGCTTCTTTGGTCTTTTCTTCAACATTCCCACACCTGATGAGACCAACTGATAAAGGTTGGGCATATTAAAATTATTTGGTAGCTTATGTCATCGTGTCTCACGATTGTCTGGTCTGTATCAAGTCCGCAGCCATGACAATAACTATTCATTATATCTACAAGATTGTAGATTTTTACGCCTAAAACCCAGAGCAGCAAGGCCCAGCGGTTGCATATGAAGTCAGGGAAGGTTTGGCTCAGAACATATAAAGAAATGGCAGTTGCACATGCACAGAAGCAATGTTATCTTAACTCCATGGATTTGCAGTTCCTAGCCTGACACATCCTTCTTTGCCACAGACATAGAAATGACTAGAAGACATTCTCCAGAATTACTTATTTTTTTTTTTTATTAATTACATTAAAAAATTTAAATTTTGCTTGATTTGAAAAATATTTAAAAAAAAAAAACTCAAAATTGTGCACAACCTATGGGAAAATTGAGATGTGTCCTTTATAGTTTATGGTGTCGCTTTAGATGCACGTCTGAGATGCATGACATGCACAAGCATCATCTATGGGAGAGAATTCTGTTTATGTAAGTGCAGACCCCACAATATTATTGTGAAACTCCCTAATACAAAATTAATATCACCATTAGATTCCTCGTAAAATTTCACTCAAGAAAAGTTGTTTGATCTTGGTATAGGATTCTGTTTTTAATTACATCCTCAGAGAAAAAGAGGAGAGGGATTTATTTAAAAATATATATATATATTAGCTGTTATTATTTTATTTGGTAAGTATTTTGGCAATCATTGTTTTTTTTTTCTTTTGTTTTTTTTTTAGTATTTGTGCCTCTTTTTGTTGTTTCCTTTCAGATGAATATTTGAAATGTGTCTGCTTTATGCAAATGAACTTCAATTTGGGCAGAGGTCGTCTTCAACTGTCAAGCGTCTTTGTAGTTGTTTATGATGCTGATTATTACTTGTGTAGGAATAACACAACAGGAACAAAACTTCCTTCGATGATTGCTTAGAAAGATAAATCGTATATCAGCCCATTTGTGACAATTGTTAAAATGCTTTGAGAATTTTAAATTTCATTCGTATAAATGTTAGCTAACGTGAGGTTGCAAAGTTGCAACCTTTTTAATGGATTTAAATGTTTTAAAAATTAATTAGATATGTAATACTATTTTTAATGGATTTAAATGTTTTAAAAATTAGATATGTAATACTATTTTTCTTTATTTTTCACTGATAAGTATGTTATTATTCTTAAAATAAAACTTGAGCTTAAATAATAGATTTAACCATATTTTATTCCTTTTTTAATTTATTATTTTGTAGAGGAAAAAAAGGTGCAATTTTGAGTATAGCTATATTATTCTAGAGATGGTAGGATGTAGAAAAGATTGGGTTTACAAAACACAAATGATTGTAGTTTACACACATTCTCATCGTTCAAGAATATTTATGATCCAGATCCAACGTGAAAGGGATCAAAAACCGTATCTTCAGATCAACAACCTTTTTACGTGTGTGAGTGTATGTATATATAAAACATGCGAAACCACAGTGTACAAGTTCTGCTTGTGTTGCAGCTTTGAACCCTCCTAATTTAGAGGACCCGCCGCAGGATGATCTTGTCGACAATCCCTTTGCCAATGACATCTTTGATCCGTTGAATACTCTGTCCGTGCGACGTAAGATTGAAAATGCTGCAGCTTATTCTCCTAATCCAAAATGGACACCTTTTCTTTTGCAAAAGCCGCCACCCCTTTTCTTTCTTTTTTTGTTCATATCTTTTCATCTTTTTTCTTTCTACTTATCTGCTCCCTTTCTCTTTTTTTTTTTTTTGCCAATGTTTGTCAATAGTTGCGGTTACTCGGTGTTGTGGTCATTGTAGGAATTTTTTGCCAAATGCAAGTTGTTTAGGATAACTGCCATTTTTTTTGTTGTCTTTTTTTTTTTTTAACTTTAGATCATTTTCGTTTTTCTTTTGTTTAATGTTTGGATTATACCATATTGCAAAAATGTTCATCTCTTCAAATATTTTTTAGTTTGGATTCTGTTTTAAGAAACTGTAATGAATGTTAGTGGCTCTTTACTTTAATGCCACCATCCAATCAATGCCTTATTATTTTTTCAATAGTCCAATTTTCGGCATGAGTGCTTCAATAATCATAAACTTTTAGGTACATTTTGGTAACAAACAAATAATTTGGATTATTCAAACTGCTATTCTTATTTTATCTGTTATTTTCACATTTTGGTCAATGTAATCTCCGACTTTCTTCAGGTGCATCTTTTTGAACTTGGGAATCTATGTTGAATATACAGAATTTCTAACAGAACGCTTTAAGATGAATCTCAAGGTCAGAGGTTACACCGGTCAAAACATTGTGAAAATAACAACCAAGATGAGAATAGTAGTTCGAGTAGTTTCAGAAATTTAAAACCAAACAAGTAGTTTATATTTTAATTTAAAACTTTCCTTAATACATGATAACATCACAGGTTTGTGTCGATATTAGACTGCAGCAACACAAAACACACTATTTTTACATTTGACGACTTTGGAACTATTTTTACATTTGACGACTTTGAAACTATTTTTATATTTGACGACTTTGAAACTATTTTTACATTTGACGACTTTGAAACTATTTTTACATTTGACGACTTTGAAACTATTTTTATATTTAACGACTTTGAAACTATTTTTACATTTGACGACTTTGAAACTATTTTTACATTTGACGACTTTGGAACTATTTTTACATTTGACGACTTTGAAACTATTTTTACATTTGACGACTTTGAAACTATTTTTACATTTGACGACTTTGAAACTATTTTTACATTTGACGACTTTGAAACTATTTTTACATTTGACGACTTTGAAAATATTTTTACATTTGACGATTTTGAAACTATTTTTACATTTGACGACTTTGAAAATATTTTTACATTTGACGACTTTGAAACTATTTTTACATTTGACGACTTTGAAAATATTTTTACATTTGACGACTTTGAAACTATTTTTACATTTGACGACTTTGAAAATATTTTTCAGTACTTTAATTTTTGAAATTATAAAAAGTTTTAAAAAGGGAAATAAGTTTTAAAAAGGGAAATAAGAAAGATTAAAATAAGGTATTTAAAATGTTTGTTTTTTTAATAAATTATAGAATTTTAGAGATAAAATTTAACAAATTCTCTGAAAAATGTCTTCAGAAGCCAACCAAATATCAAAACTCTGACCATTTTTGTGCTGTTGTAGTCTAATACAAGTTTCTCTCAAAATATTGGGGAAAAAAATACATTAATAACTATTAAGATCTGATTTTTTTTTAAATTTTATTTTTTAAATTTGCATTATCAAGGCTTTAAATAATATGTAATACTCCAAGTGAACTTTAACACTTTTTATTTGTTTGTTACTGAAATCTACCAAGATTTAAAAAGTTTGTCTATTTTACTATCCACACCAAAAATTAGTCTATTTTAATAAAAAAAAAATTTTCATAGTGGTGTGCTTGTAAAGAAGCTTTCTTTTTATTACTAATGAGTCACCACTTATCAAGGCCAAAATCTACTCAAGCTCCTAAAATTCTTACAAGAAATCTAATTTTGGACAAGAGAAAATTTTTATTTTCCTTTCATGAAAAAATTTATTTTTAGTTTTAGTTTTTCATTAAAACAACAAAAATATTTTTTTCTGGAGATTTCGTTTGTCTTCAGAATAATTTTTCATGTTGATTATTTTTTTTTCCTTAATTTCAAGAAATGTCATTTTTAACATTTTTACAATATTGTAACATTCAAAGGTTGTTTTGGATTTTTTTTGTCGTTATTATTTTTTTATTTTTTTTATTTAAACCAGAACAATTTTAGATGAATTCATATTGAAACAGCTTTATACTCTCAACAAATATATATTAAAATAAAGTTAGGTATGTGTATATATTTGTATGTATGGGATTATCTTCTAAACTAATTAACAGATCATTATGAAGTTTGAAACAGTTATTAGGCACAAGGGGTCGTAATGTGAGCTATATTTAGTTCAATCCAAAGGGGGTAAAAAGGTGCTTGAAGCTTTTCATGAAAATTCAGATACCTCCGACTTTTGTGAAATTTTAACAATACGTACTAAATATAAATCAATTAATAAATATTCTCCAAATTTCAATTTCTGTGGAGTATTTTAAAGAGTTTTTCGCGACATGATATGGGTACAACCTCCTAATTGAAAATTAAAATATTTCAAATTTGTATTAAATTTGATCCATAGTCATTAGATACCAATTAAATAAGATTCCCTGAATTTCAATTTCTTCTTAAGACCCCTTAACCTCAAACCAAATCGTAGACATTTTCTTTTATCAAAATCATGTAATGGATTTTGATCAAAATTGGAATAAGGATTCTTGACATAAGGTTTAGTATCATTATATCTTGACTTTAATCTTCATAAGGGGGCATAAAAGTGGTGCAAAACTTTTCTTTTCAAGGAATTTATTTTGCCCGTCTTGAGATGGGTATTCTTCTATTTCTATGTTAATATGATCGGTTAGGGTTAGATATAAAAGAAAAAAATTAAAATCTGTTAGGAAAGTTTATGACTGTTATTTCTGAAATAATGTCCACCATCTTTAATATTATGCCCCAAGTGATCCTCTAACAACATAAGGTGGATTAGTTTGCGGAGCTCTCTTCTGGAATCTCTGGATTTCTTTTTGTTGCTTCCAGAAAGAGGTTTTCTCGAATGCTTATTCATAAAGTAGACATTCATGTTAAAAAAAAAAAAAAAAATTATGAATTCCACAATTGTTTCTTTTAGTAATTCAAGGACAGTAGAAGAGAAAATGGCATATCAGGTATTGTTGCCGATACCATTTTTATTGCTTTAAAGGGGTTTTAAATCTTTTCAAAGGTAGTAAAAAGAAGACTATTCCACATGATTTTTTTTTTTTAGAACATTTTTCCTGAAAGAATAACATTTAAATTAAGATTGAATATATAAAGATACATGCATAGAATGTATTTGATAGTTATTTTTATTTCAGTAAAGTATGGAAGCCCCAAATCATAATTTTTTACTCACTAGCCGATTCGATGTTGCCCAGGATCCATTATTTTCAAATTTGATTTGTAAATATTTCTATGTTCTATAACCATGCCTTTTTTTAGGATCTTCAGTATCTAAGCCAAAAAAAACGCAAATAAGGAACGCTAACGTTTACTAAAAGAATAAGAGTAATTCCCCTTAGCTGAGGTGTTTATTTAAGAATATCTCCATATTAGCAAACTGCCATAACAGATTAAGCATTTTTTATAAATAAATTGTATCAAAGTATCGTAGTTAATTGCCAATAACATGGTACAACAATAAAAAATAAAAATTGGCTTGCAAGAATCGAAGTTTGATTTATCAGCATAAATGCTATTTACGCCCAACTTTTAATTTTTTTATATTAGATCAATTTAATGTAAAGAAAACAAATATCTCAGTAAACAAAAATAGCAGTAATTCAACTAAGAAGAGTAGTATTTCGTAGTAAGTTTTTATTCATTATATAATCAAGCTCAATAATCTTTGAATTGACGGCTTCTCATTGAGAGCTCATCAGTCCGATCAATTGCCATTACTGAATACTACAGGGCCACGAACGGCCTTGTAACATTCAATCTTTCCTACATTAAGCTTGACCCTGTGTCACATCCAGCCCTCTTGGGAAGACAGGTAAATAGGATATTCTTAAATTTATCTGTAATGCTTTTGATGAAAAGGACTTAACAATTACATTTTTTGTTTTCTTAAATATTCAGTTTTTTGCTGGTTTCCTTGACTTAAGCTTGGCTAATTTTTATTTTCATAAACCATCTCTCTCGTCTTTGTGCCTTTGTAAATTTTAAGTATCAAAAAAAAATAAGAAAATATCTTGATTGAAAGAAATGGATATGAATGTGAAATCTTGTTTATTACAAAATTGAGAAAAATCACGGATCTGGTTTCCTTAAAAATCTCTCTTGGATCGCGTTTTTTAATTTTTTAATGGAAATAATTTGACAACCTTGACAAACATTGTCAAATTCTGGCAGCTTTTCTCTCCAGCTTTGATTTTTGAAACATTTGGACTTTGGAAATTTATTTTTTCAATTATTTTACAGTTACATAAATTTTCCATCTTCCTTTAATGACTTCTGCTATTTTGTTTTAGCTTTTTTTCATATTCATGCTTTTTTCTGAAACAACAACAACAAAAAAAAAACTGATCTTTTTAACCTTACAATTTGCTTCATCTTATTTTTTCCCAAAAATAAAAATCGTGATTTTAAATTTTCTGAGAAAGCAAGTCATGTTGCAACTATTTCTACTCGTTTTTTTGTTTGTTTTTTTTTTTTCAAAGAAAAAAAAAACCTATTCCAATTGGTTGATTTTCTTTCCTGAAAGTTGAAAATTTTTTGGTGTTCATTTTGAATTTGAGAAATGAGAATTAGTTGCATTTAACAATTAAAAGTCCAAAAAATGTTTTTTCCCCTGAATATTTCATCTTTTGACTGACTTATCTCATCTGGCGTTACATTAATCTTTTCACTGCTGAATGACAGTGTCTCTTCAAGGTTCTGTTGCTCATCGTCGTTGACTAGAAACAGTTTGAAATCCAGATTTCTTGTGTCTTGAAAGATGTTTGAAGTGTATCGATACATAACCACTGTCCATAGTTGGTATTATTTCAGAGTTTTCTTTCTCTACTAGTTGCCCTCCCAATGTTTTACGATCTAGTCTACTCTCTTATGTCATCCATACCTACAATGTTATTTTTCATATTTTTTCTTTCTGGATATTAGTGAATATGATGCAACTATTATTGCATCATATGAAAAACTTAATCTTAATATTTCTTTAAATTCGGTTTATGCCGATTGGCATAAATTGGCACCTTTATGTTAGCGGTCTAATAAATGTCCTTAAAATTTGCAGAAATTAAATAATCAATAATCTCATCTCTTCACTAAAAATGTGATCACATCAATTTTAGTCCCAGGTTTTTCAGGCAGGAAATTGTCTTAAGCCCCTTAAACCCTACAGGTGTAAAAATAACATCTAAATTTTACGGTTTCCTTTCAATTTTGAGAGACAATGGATACCCCCTGGAAGGGTGTCTGGTGAGGAGTTTATAGTGAAGCAAGGGTTGCACAATACCACCCACACCTATTTTGAACTGTCATGGCAAAGAGAAATCGAGGATAACTAGAAACCATTCCAGGATAAGCAGAGAAAGACTGATTTTATTTCAGTTTCCTTCTTCTAAATTAGTTGCACAACCAAGGCTTGAGAGTCTAGTCTACTCTACTATTAGATCCATAGTTGCAAGGAGGATATATGGATTAATACTTTTCTCAAGAGTATTGTGAAAGTGATGCCATAGTCCCGACAGAAATCAAACTCACAGTCCGCATCTGTAATCACTACACGACAACACATAATTCTTCAGACCAAATGGCCACCATTTTTTAACTAGTTTAAATAAAAAGCAATGTTTTCTTGATTTCTTTTTTAACTTATTCATTTTCTGTTTTTGTTTTTTTATAAGATTAGTTCTTTAGAAATCTTAAGATGCCATCATTTTTGAAGATTTTTTTAACTTCGCTGTATCTCTTTGAGACTTATTGTTTAATCAATGTATTCTTTGCTTTACCATTCCTCTGTTGTTATCTCTTTTATCTGACCAGCACAGAAAGAAAAGGATATTGTCACCTGGCTGACAGGAATTAGCTGTTTATCTTTCAATTTTAGTGTTGTTGCTTAGTTAGTAAAATCTCTGAAAACAAACCTGAGAAACGCTGTTCAAATAAAAAAACATTTTCAAAGTTTTGAGTTTAAATCTTTGATTAGCACTATCTAAAATATGTGACCTGCGGAAGGTGCACATATTAGCTAGTATTAAATAATAAAAAAAGAAAAATGCAAAGTGTTTACATTTTGCTTGTTGTGTTTTTAGTTCCAACTTATACTTATGGCTATCTTTGAAGCAAATATAGTAATTTTTCTCAGATATTTCTAGCAATATTTAATTTTACAAATTTTGAAGAATTGTACGCGTCATTTTGGAAAAGTCTTAGATTGATTAATTCTTGCATGTAATTTTGGTCGTTTTTCCTAGTTTATGACCTTTTGTTGTTGCACATTAGAATTTCCGTCCTGGCTTTCAGTTTCTTTTTTGTTTTTTTTATTGCCTTTATATGCAGATTCATCCTAAGAGTTAAATGAAAAATTTAAAAATGAAATTTTAAAATATATTCCTGAATATTTGTTTATCTTTTCAAAAAAATGTCAAAAATTCTTTTTTTTCCCAAATACTTTCTATATTTTTGAAAAAGTCATCCAATAAAAATAGCTGTTCAGAAATTTGTTTTTATTTTATTTTAAATGTCAAAATATTTTGAAAAAATTGTTAATTTCCAAATTCTTGCTTCATTCATTTAACCTTTTCTCTCATTTTTTTTTCTCACATTTCAACCTGTTTGTTCTCTAATTTTATTTTGCTGACATTTAACCCACTTCCTATATACTCCCCCACTCTCATCTTTTGTCTTATTAACAACAACAGAAATGCAGATAAAAAGTCCCATTTCTTTTACTCAAACCCTGATTAGTTTGTATTTTCTGGAACGCAGTTGACTTGATAATTCCTTACTTCCATGTTTCATAGACACGAAGTCGTTCTTAAACTGCAGCACAATGTGATGCTTTGTTGCTTTCAAATGAAAAGTCTTCATTTCAGTGCATGAAAAATAACCCGATTCCTCTTGGAACAAACCAGAACACTTCGATGAATTTCTGGTTCTACATTTAAAGATGACAAGTCTTTCTGTCACCAAAGAAGAGCACAAGAATGATGAGGAAGCGAAGAAGAGGTGACCTTTTCTTAATAACGCCTGATCTCTTTACAAACCGAAATATTTTCGTTTTCGAGACAATAACAATTTCCTCTTCTGTGTACCTGTCAAGGTTATTCATCAAAACATAACAATCCTATGTCCAGGTCAAAGCGTTCACTCCAAATCCAGATAGCCAAAACGTCCTGTCACTTATTAATTTTTTATGAAAACAGGTGTGCCCTTTAGTTGGAATGAAAACAGGTGTGCCCTTTAGTCGGAATGAAAACAGGTGTGCCCTTTAGTAAGGATTTTCATGAGAAAATCTATGACTCATAAAAAATAAATATTTCTTGTTATTTTGTTTCAAATCGTTTTTAAAACTTTTAACTTGGAGTTGAAAATATATTAAGTCTAGTTAGCTTGTTATAGAGATGACCTTTTCGTAATAATTACCTTTTCGTAATAATTACCTTTTTGTAATAATTACCTGGTCTCTTTTAAACCCCAAAATATGTTGTGTTTATAAAAAACGTTTGCTTTTCAAGTTTGTTTCCTGACATATGGAACAAAAAGCAAACTCGGGTGGCGGGAGAGACAAAGGCACAAACACATTTTCGTTTCAGTTTTCATGCTTAGTTGCTTGATGCAATCCACTACCTATAAATCTAGTGGCAGGAGTAAGCCTACAACAATGAGCACTGTTTTACAGCTATGCATGGTGGTATTTTGTGTTTGAGATAGTAGTGGATTCTACAAATGGGTTTATCTGCCGTTAAAGTTCAAGCACATGTTGTACCCATCATCAACAGATAATAGACAGTACATTTACTTAATTTCTATATTGACGAGCATAAAAACGCAAAATATATGTCTATGGATATAAAAATATTTATTTATTAAATAATAATTATATATATATATAAGAACTAAAAGAAAACAAACCCCAAAGTTGAAAATAAGTTTTATCAAACAATAAAGATGAAGATGTTAGTCTAAACAAAATTGATGTTTTTGTAAAAGCCAAAACCTATTTTATCCCATGTCAAAAATGAATTTCCGCTGTTGAAATACAAAGTAAAACAGTCATTATTTAGATATGTGATGTAAATATTCCTTAGCAGGTTGAACTTTTTGCCAAATGCTGTTGGATATTTACTTGTTTTATTTTTTGTACATAAAAAAAATTGTTTTCTGTTAACAGATTATTAATTTTTCAAATATTCTGTAATTTGATTTGGAATTTTTTTTTATTGAAAAAAAATCTCAAATATGTGACTTGTGAGTTTTTACAGACTAATATCCTCATCTTTGCTAAGCCAGAACATTGGTTGAAGTGTAACTTTAATTTATGCTTTTCGAAGGTTAATAAGTGTGAGCGATGTGTCACTTGGTGGCGAAGCAGCATTGGAGTGATTAATTTTAGTCATTTAGCTAGAGAATAGATTCAAACTAATTTAGTTAAAGAGTTGCGGTTTAGAAATTGGAGAGAAAAAACTGTAGTTATGCAACTCAGTGACGTGCCCTTTTCAACCCTGAAGGATTTCAGGACTAGTAGTAAGGTAATTGACTATTTTTGTCCCAATCCAGAATGTCCTCTTTTCCCCACATTAAAAACTGACTTTGTGTTTAACTCTGCCCTTGTGGGGAGGTCAGTAAATAGTGACTCTTTTTCTACAGACTCCTTCTTGGCACACGTTTAATGACTAGAAAAAGGTTCAGATCATCAACAAAGAATTGGATCAGCAAAGAGTGCGTTGTAATATTGAGATAAAAAATTTTATAAATTCTGGGAATTTTGCTTTCAAATTTGGTATCTCATCCCCCCCCCCCTCCAAAAAAATGCAATCCCTGAAGAAAACGTTCAGTGATTGTGAGCGGCATTATTTTTTACTGTGACAAAAAGTCTATTATTATTTTCATATTAATCTAGTGAAATTGAGCTTTAACAGCGTCGTTGAAGTCGGGGTGTACCCTGATTGCGTTTCAACACCTTTTCTGTGTCATAATGAAAACGTGTTTGTAAGATTGACTTTCTTTCTTTTTTTATTAAACCCTTCAGTAATCAAGGAACAGCTTTTCTCTCATCCAGCCATTTTTTTTTTCGTCTCAGCTTCTGTCTTTTTTGTGAATATACCCAGCTTCTTCCTTCCTTCCAACACTGTTTCAATGTCATGAAATACTTACGTAATCGCATTTCAAACATTTACATTCAAATCCCAGCAATATAAAGTCTGCCACAGAATTGGTGCATGTATAAACCTCGATGCATCTTATACAGGAATGATGTTTTTATGATACAAAACAAACTTGCACATTCATAGCAGCCAATAATTTAAAATTTTAACCGTGTCTTAATTACGGGTTTAATTGAAAGGAGGCTTGCTCTTATGCAAAACTCTGGTTAATATAAATAAAATAATCGTATATTTTTGTCAACATCGGTGGTTGTGAAGCTATAAGCACAAGTCACTTCTAATGCAACTTGACAATCCACACTTTGACCAGCAATAATAGCTTGCTAGTAAAGATATCTCCATTTTCTGTGAATCAGTTTCTAAAAAAAAAAATTACAGAAAATCTGGCAAGTGATTGCAATATTGTTGGCAAAAGTTTAACAAAGTAGAAGTTAGTATTTGAAAAAAAAAATATTTATTGAAAAAAAAGAAAGAAGATATTTATTGAAATCAGTCGATTCTGACTGACTTGAGGTAATAGCTTTTCAATGAAAACAGACAAAAGGTTTTACCTGTGTTGGTGCAAATAAGGAATAAATATACAACATAAGGATCTATTCAGACTGTCTTATAGTTTTTTTTCTTCTTCTTTCTCATTTTGATGGAATCACGGTAAAGATAGAAGAGCACGTCAAGCTCTAGAAGACGTTAGGATAAGTATAGTCCGGTCGATGTTATGCGCAGATTGGCACTATTTGAATAAGGAAATTGACAACATCTTTGAGGTACGCATGAAAATGTATTTAAATTTCCTTATTCAAAAAGATTTGGTGAAACTCGGGCCAACTTCTTGATTGTAGTCCCTAAAGACTCCAATATAAGTCCTAGTGCAGAGAAATATGTGAAATTTGCCCCCCCCCCCTGCAAGCCACTGACCTGTAGTTAAATTTTTAAAGTATTTATCACACGAGATGCACCTCATTCTAGGTTCATTTCATGCTGATTCCTTTCATCGCCCTCCCCCCCCCCTGATCTCCTGGTTGAACTCGGGATAAAAAATAAGTGTGAGGAAAATTAGAAAAAAATGTTCTTTCGTTTTTAATTTTCACGTGTAAGAAAATCAAAGTAAATTTGAAGCTTTTCATTGGTTGATATGACTTGAAATTTCCTCATTGATGAATTTTGTGTATCAGTCAAACAATTTTTTTTTTAACAAATGAGTCACTACTTATCAAGGCTAAAATCACTCGAGGATAAAAGTCAATGATGATGAATACTATGAAAGTATTGAAAATCTCCACACACCATCCACTCAAAACAACAGCTGACCCAGAAAACGGCAATTCTTTCTCCTTTGTCAGAAAAATAAGGGAGAAGCAAGAGCAATGAGGCTGCCGAAAGTAAACGCAAGGTGAACTTTCTACTCTCCATAGATTGTTTTTTGTTTTGTTACTTAATTACAAATTAAAAAAAAAAAAATGATTGAATTGATCCCCCACTTTATGTCCCCCCTTACTATAGATCACTTCGACTAAAAATGGGGATAATGGTCTGAAGGAGCTCAACAACTACCTCTGAATTTTTTCCATGAACTGCAAACGCATTGAGTGTATGATGTTTTTGTTTTTTTTTCGTTTTTTTTTTTTCGTTTTTTTTTTTTTTATTTGTTCTATCTTACAATTAAGGCCACCATTGTTGCTAAGTTGACACACGCGCACACAGCCAAGATGAGGCTTGCTGCTCTCTCATCCACAAACTGCTAACCAGGTGACCCTTCAAAATGCTAACCTTCTTCGATGTTTTGCTTTTCGTTGCCAAACACACATGCTTATTTTGGTGATACCCCCTTCCTGCTCTCCCCTGCATGTTCTATGCTACCTCCCCACTCCATTTTTCCAATATAACTGTTGACGCCATTTTTGTTTATTTGTCTCTATTTGAAAAAAAAAAATGAACTGAATTCATAAATTCTTGATTTTTATGTATCAAAATGAATTAAGTTATTATTTTCGTTTTTTTTATAATAGTCATTTTTCCCTAATATTTCATGGCTTCTCTTTTATTTTTCTATAACATGGTAGGCTGCTTAACCCATTAGCACCCATGATCCCATTTTAGGACCAGAAGGATAATTAACCATACTTCAGCAACATCTGTATTTTTTTCAGAGAAATCTATAGTTCGTCATAAAGATCGGAGTGTCTTTTAAATATTACACCTACTGTCTGATGTATATTGGTAAAACTGATGTCTCAGTTTTCGGTAGACCGTAAAAATCAAGAGTGGAAGGATACAATTTGTTTCATTTATTATTCAATCAAAAATTTGTTGTTAGTAGTCCTTATAACCAACTCACAATTATATATAGTACTAGCTAAAATATGCTTCCTCCGGTCGCATATTTTTGCAAACCTGGGAGGATTGTATCATGGTGAACGAACATATACTACACTGACCCCCCCCCCCCTAAAGGAGGAGGTAATGACTGAGAGGATAGTATCATGACAAACAAACAAACAAATATATACTACACTACCTGCCCCTCCCAAAAAGGAGGAGTGAATACCTGGGAGGATGATATCATGTCAACAAAACAGATACTATATTACCCCCTCCCCCCAAAGAAAAAGGAGATGGTAGTCCTGGGAAGATGGTATCATGAGAGGCGAACATATATTATACTGTCCCCCCCCCCTCCTCAAAAAAAAGAGGAGGTAATGCCTGGGAGGAATCCCCCACCCCATCCCTGCAGAAAAAAAGGGTGGTGGTAATGCCTTGGGGTGATATTATGATGAACGAACGAACATACTCTACATTGTCTCCCTCAAAGGCGGGGTTAATGCCTATAAGATGTTATCACAGAACTGATAATACATTACCCCTCCTCTAAAAAAAGAGTATTGATTTACTCCTCTCCAGGAGTTAGGCACAAGGCCAGTTTTTATCTTACTCCCACAAGTAAGATGTGACCCACGGTCAGGTCGGGAAAGTGGGATTTAAAAATTGCCTGGGCAGCCCCGTCGGCATTCCCCGGTAGGGGCGCCTCAGGCAGTAAGCAATAAACTTACTCCTCCCCAAAGAGAGGAGGCAAAGCCTGGGAAGGTGGACCTCCCAGAACTGCACAGGACAGACCCATTGACCGGCGTAAATCAAGACCCGAAGGCCAAGACAACACCAGTATGGGGTGCAGTATCCATCGGAACAGATACTACACTTTGATCTTAGCCAAAAGGATCCCCCATAAAAGAAGGTAATCCCTGCAGATGTGATATAATGACAACAGAACAGATACTACACTACCCCTCCTCTAAAAACAAAGAAGATCCTGAGAATGTGGCCTCATAACAACAGAACATAATACATTACCCCCTTTCCAGAGGAGGATGTAATACCTGGGAAGATTACCCCCACACCCTTAAAAAAAAGAAAAGATAATTTCTGGGAGAACGGTCTTATAACAACAGAATGAATACTACATTACCCACCCCCAAAAAACAGATAATACAATAAAAGAGGATATAATCCCCGAGAGGATTCCTCTCACCCCCTTAAAAAAGAAGGAAGTAATTCCTGAGAAGACGGTCTAATGACAACAGAACTGATACTACACTACCCACCTCTATTTAAAAGATATTCCGGTTAAATCATTTTTTGTTTTGGTTGTTTTTATTTTTCCTTGATTTAAAAATCCTTAGTCACAAAAACATTATTTTTTATGGTTCCTTAGACTTTGGGCTAAGATCAAAGTGTAGTATCGGTTCTCAGCATCCCAGCAACATAAAACGTTTAAACCAAAGTTTTCATATAAATTATCTCCCTTGAAAATGACTTTCTAAGAAAGTTTTTAAAATGCTATCCTTTTTTTTTTTTTAAATTGCTTTAATTAATTTTATTAATAATTATAATATTAATATCGACAAAACTATTGTGTATATATAAGAAAATTTTGCAATAAAATATGACATGTACAATATTAATTTCTATGCAAATGAGGACTACCTATAGCTTTTGTGGGGGTTAGGAGATTACTATATATATGGTATTTTAAAACATTATGTTGTATCATAGAAATAAATGAGCATACGTCGTTTTCATGTTAATATAGTTAAGATAGATGGAAAAACTTTTGCATTTATTCATTTAAATGCACGAATGCACTAACTAGTCAAGAATAGTCAAGTAAATATTTGAAAGTATTTTAGTATAAAAAAATATTGTATTTACGAAAGATTGTTGGTAATAAGTTAAAGAGAAAACAATTTGGGCACTAATGGGTTAAGACATGGAGGGGATCAGTTGATGATGACCTGATCCTGGCGGGTGGCTCAAGTGAAATGACAACAGAAGAGAAAAGTTGGAAGTCATTCATGAGACAAGAAGACGCGAAATGAAAATAATAATTCAACCTTTTTTTAGCATCTGCTTTGAGGGAAGTGGCATAATTGGTTTAATGGATACGGTTGCAGATTGTGGAATCTACTATGCTGAGCACAAATCCATCAAATCTATTGTAATTTATGAACTAGTACTGTTTTGATGAACTTGCAATTCCATCTTAGCTGATTAATTGTTCGATTGTTTACAATAGGTGTTGTCAAATAGGCACGTGTACGAAGTGTGATGATGTCTCGAAGTGAAACCGGGTCAGTGAAGATTGAGGACATGAGTTGCATGGAGTTTACAGCAAGAATTCGCTTTGCTACCACAGCAGAAAGTGACTTTCCTTTCTCCCTCCAATTGCCTCAGACAAAACTTCTTTGCAAGGGCTTTCCACTTGTGGGACACATTACCGAGGGACTGCTTCCCTTCAGATTACAACTTGGTCGTCTTCAAAGTCAACAAACTCTTGTCATAAATCGTCTCATAAGTAATGAAACACAATTCATACCTTTCATCAATGTTGGTACTCCCATAATATTCCCCATCTCTCAGCTGACAATCATGCAATCTCATTAACCCTTATCCTCAAGTGGCTCCTAGCTTTGATAAGTGGTGACCAAATAGTAAAAAAAAAAGAAGAAAGAAATGATATGATGGATGTGTAATGTAAGGCTTAGATCTGATGACCTCAGATGGAGGATTGAAATTAGACTGTATGAGGAGATGTGTGCAGAATGATATGCTCAGTTGAAAGAATGGGCTCAAGTTCTTGGGTTAGAAGATGTAGAACTGTTGAGGTAGCAGGGTTAGTTAACAGGGGAGGACCATGGAAAACATGGGAAGAAGTGATAAGGATGAACTTAAGAGAAATGAAGACCTGGGTGGAGATAGGTTAGTGTTAAAGTCAATTTCTAAAAGTTGTCCAACACATGTCAGCATGTAAAATGGGCATTAAACCGAATATGATAGGTGTTTCAGCATTATATAAATCAAAAACTGGTTGATTTGTCATTAAACAGACAGAAAGTTTTAGTATTTGTTTTGCTTTTGTTGAAAGAAATGATTGACCGTAGCCATCATAGTTGTTAATCTGATCAATATAGATCAGAAAGTTACGATTCTTTGTTTTTTATTTATTTTATAGAACCAGGTACTCACAGGAACCACGCGAAGGTTTTTGACATCTTCAGTGAAAGTGGTGCAATAGATCCAATAGGTCTTAGACATGGTCCCTATCCAATTCAGCATCGCCAACTTCCAAAAATGTGGTTTCTTGAACTGACAAAGAAATAGTATTCTGATTTGCTTGGTAAACAATTTGTGGCCTTTAAAACGGCAACATACGCAACGTCTGTTAGAGTAACTGTCCATCTTATTATTACCTACTCTTCAAAAGTTGATAAAGATATTTAGTATTGCGTTTAATTTTCATCTATTTTCTCAACTTTGATCTTCTTTCTGTTGTACTCTCAACTTTGTCGCATCCACAGCAACCAAGCCGCCGCAACCACTGCAGAAACACTAAAGTTCACAATAGTTATTCACACCTTGGCTGCTGGACGTTCTCTCTGCATCTGCCTCCTTATAATGCTCCCAGAATGAGAGTTCACTGCCCTGCAACCAAAGCTTCTTATTTTTACTTTCAAAAGAACTAACTCAGCCCAAAACCGATGGAAGACAGCAGTCATTCGTTCAACATGATCTTTCTTCCAAATCACTTATCAGTGGAAAGAGAGAAACAGAGAGAGATCGAAATCACTAATTAGTTATATCTTGTCAGCCCATCTTATTTCCACTTCTAGATGCCCTACGTGTCTTCCAACAAAATGACTTTTACTATGCGATGCCATATCCACTTCTAGCACATTCCCATGGTACAAGCGATCCCCAACATGGGGATCATTAGGTTGACTTCTGTCAACTTCTCAGCAATCCCGATTTCCCATTATTCTCAGTTAACCAAACCATATATTAGGGGATCTACCCACTCGATATCTAACAGAATTGGGTCAACTTTAGGATGAATTTAGTTTAGAAAAGTTGACCTCTTTACTATCGTCCCACGGTTAAAATACGTACATTGGTTGTATTCGTGTTTAAACATTTTTCTTTGTGCAATCTCAATAAGGGGTCATCAGTAAAGAATTTAAATAACGATATATTTCTACTGTTTTGTAGCGATCACTTTCCAAGACAGGTGGCTACCATTTTGTATGTTGTGTTTTTTTGAGTACCCATGAGGCCGAAATAAAAAGGAAAAAGGATAATAATGAAAAAACAGTTAAATCTTACACACACACACACACACACACAGGAATGGTGTACCTTCTTCAAATGATGTTACCTCAAGTAACAGCACTTAGCTGAATACCCAACCAGATTAGATGAATTTTTGTCCTGGAATCTGGTAAAACCAAGAGACCACAATAAAGATATACTTAACTGATCAATTGGGGAGAGGAAAATTAATATTCTTCACCTTCTTACTAACTCAACGTTTGAGAGGTAAAGGAGAACTTTAGTTAAACACTTGAATATCTATGTATCTCATATAGAGATGAAGTGTTAGCCCCAGGAAGGGGCTCCTTGATACATGAGACTTTAAGTAAAATGAAAACACACACATTTATTCTCACAGAGACTGTTTGTCAAAAATGTAAGTATATGCTAAACATGATACATGAAAGAGGTAAAAATCACAGATGTAATTATTAAAGAACAGGCCATGTTAATTGTTTCAATGCATAGTCTATAAAGATCACGTGTTGTTAGGGTAAACAGAGAGATGCATAGACACTATAAATAAAGATTACTCACATTTGAGGCTATTCATTCTGGTGGCAGAAAGCATGCAGCATCAAACTTTATAAAAGTCATGTTCAGATAGAGAGCTGGTCAAGAATGAAATATTTTCGGTTTGTAAATTCGCGTGTGGATGGAATTTAGATATTTTTTATTTTCGGAAGTAGAAAGGTGCATTCTCTCATTGGCTAGTAATGTTTTAAAAGAGATAACTTGGATCTGGTCCAAGAGAGATAACTCCCTGATAATTCTGAGCCAACACCACCATGAAAAAATGCACTGTCATTTTTCTTAAATAATCCCATTTTTGGCGTGGCTATTCCAATAGTCACAAACTCTTAGAACCTCTCTGCATTTCGATAAATATGTAGATTTTATTTTATTACATGATAGGATTGCACCCATGTTGCTTATGTCTGTATTAGACTACAGCAGCACAGAAAAAGGTAAAAAACAATAAATTAACGTATGTTGATCTTGGATGAAAAGAAAAATACATAATCTAATACATAAAATAAAGTCAGTCTCTTTATTGTTTCTTTGGCATTAATAGTTTTCTTCCTACAAAATCAATATTACATTTTGGTTCAATAGTTTTTTTCTTCTGGAGCCTTGCAACATTTTAAGAAGAATAAAATGCAATTCAATTTAATTCCTTTCAGAAAATACTTAGTCCAAGTCGGAATTATTTTCAAATAGCCTCTATCTTTAAAAAAAAGGATGTAACTCTGTATTCGTTCATACAGAGTTACTTCTCTTTGATTGGAGCAAAAAGATAATATTTTTTGGGGAAAAAAATGACATGGTTTTAAAAAATTGCAAGTAAATACATTAGCAAGCATTTACTGACAAAATGCTATTTCAAACTGAAGCATCACAGACAAACTGACAGACCGAGATTCTTATAGAAATGCGAAATTGACAGACCGAGACTCTTATAGACATGCGAAATCGACAGACCAAAACTTTTATAGAAATGTGAAATCGACAGACCGAAACTCTAATAGAAATGCGAAATCGACAGACCGAAACTCTTATAGAAATGCGAAATCGACAGACCGAAACTCTTATAGAAATGCGAAATCGACAGACCGAAACTCTTATAGAAATGCGAAATCGACAGACCGAAACTCTTATAGAAATGCGAAATCGACAGACCGAAACTCTTATAGAAATGCGAAATCGACAGACCGAAACTCTTATAGAAATGCGAAATCGACAGACCGAAACTCTTATAGAAATGCGAAATCGACAGACCGAAACTCTTATAGAAATGCGAAATCGACAGACCGAAACTCTTATAGAAATGCGAAATCGACAGACCGAAACTCTTATAGAAATGCGAAATCGACAGACCGAAACTCTTATAGAAATGCGAAATCGACAGACCGAAACTCTTATAGAAATGCGAAATCGACAGACCGAAACTCTTATAGAAATGCGAAATCGACAGACCGAAACTCTTATAGAAATGCGAAATCGACAGACCGAAACTCTTATAGAAATGCGAAATCGACAGACCGAAACTCTTATAGAAATGCGAAATCGACAGACCGAAACTCTTATAGAAATGCGAAATCGACAGACCGAAACTCTTATAGAAATGCGAAATCGACAGACCGAAACTCTTATAGAAATGCGAAATCGACAGACCGAAACTCTTATAGAAATGCGAAATCGACAGACCGAAACTCTTATAGAAATGCGAGGATGCATCTATTACAAAGGAGTCACTATTTACTTTCCTCCCTGCAAGAAAAGCGTTACACACTAGTTCTTTAATGTGGGAAGAAATCCAGTACTCTGAAGACAGAACAGCTAATACACTTTGATCATAGCTTGAAGGCCATATATATTCGACAGAAGTCTTAAATAAACTTGTACTTCTTTTTCAATTTTTCTCGCAACAAGTAAAGACAGTTTTTTCTTATCTTTTCATATGATAACATTTTTATCCTAATTCAATTTAAATATTGTCATATACAGATAAATGGTGTTGCCACGTGGAAAGAATAGATGAGATTTCTTGGGTTAGTAGATGTAGAACAGTTGAGGTAGCAGGTTCAGTTGACAGGTAAAGGCTAAGCAAGGAAGCGATAAGAATAGATGTGAGAGAGATGGATAAACAAAGATATTATTAATATAATACACAAATAAGTTTTTTTTGTACAGCTTAAAATTTTCTCAATATTTTTTAATTTATAAATACATTCTTATAGATTTGAGCTGAATATATAAAATGGCTATATTTTTTAAGTAATAAATCCCAACTTTAATAATTAAAAAGAAAAAAATTTATTTATATTTGTTATTAATATTTCATTAAATAATCTTCATTAAGAAGAGAAATTGAATATATGTGAATAATAGTATGTTAGTAATTTGTTTTATTGTTTGTTTATTCTTTTTAGTTATAGTTGAATGTTTTCTGTACAGTTTATTTGGAGAAAGACGTGTCTGCTTTTTTTTCTTTTTTTTTTTAATGAAAATTTGTCTTTTATTTGCTGTTTTTTTTTTTTTGCTTTTTTTATTTATCTATTTTTTTCTCATAATTAGTTACAATTAATTTTCATTTTGCTGCTGTTTTTTTTTTTTTGTGTTGTCAACAGTTTAGTCCTATACATATCTTAACACGCATGACTTTCTGATTGTGAAAATGTCATCATCATCATCATTTAAAATCTAATTGTCTTTTCAAATTTATCTTTCAGTTTTACAAATTTCCTCCAAAACTTTTTTCTTATTTGTGAATTCTTGCTATCGTTTTTGCATGGGGTCTTTTGCTTACATATATATGAATTGCCATGCATTCTACTAAATAGACCAGCATTTTAAATTTAAATTGATTTATTGAACTCTTTTTCTTTTTTGAAAAATAATTTCTTTATCAATTTTAGTAGAACATATTATCTTCTCTTGCATATTTTTATGACAATGAGCAACAGTGAATGTTTTTTCTTACAATTCAATTTCAGGTCAGAGGGCAAACAGCAAAATCCACATTAAACAATTTTGACACAAATTCATTTTTTTCTTTTCTAATTTATTACCATAAAAAATAGCTAAGTGCAACAAGCCAGGTAAAAAGACAGAAGATATTTTCATCTTTATACAATCTGAATATTTGTCTAAGGCCACTCTATAAACCTTAAATGTTACTACTATTTTTACTTTGAGAGAATTATTATCCTTTCTTGTTAACTCTTATATATATATATATATATATATATATATATATATTGTGTGTATTTAGACAACATTTTCTCATTTATGCAAACATTGTTAAAAATTACAGAATTCGTCTGTTTAATTATACCTTTTTTTATTTTTTCAATTTTTCTGATAGTCTTTTTTGTATTAAAATAAAAAAAATAAAATAAATGTTCCATAGGTTTCACAAACATTTTCGATTCTTCGTCGAATCATCCTCAGGTGTCAAAAGCAAATGAACTATGAAACATTTATTTATTTTAATACAAAAAAGACCATCAGAAAAATTGAAAAAATATAAAAAGGTATAATTAAACAGATGAATTCTGTAATTTTTAACAATGTTTACATAAATATATATATATTTATATATATATAGTCTCGGAAGTTTTTCAACAATTAAAACTATATGGAAAAAAAAAAAACACTTTTAGTCCCAAGTCCTTTGGTGGAAAATTACTTTTCGTGTAAGTCAATTTACTTTTTACAGTCACTATATTAGTTTGCTTCCAAGAATTTACGCTAGTTCTAACATTATTTAAGGGATCATCAGTTGTTTACCATGAAAAACTGTTTTGGGAATTTAATATATATATATATATATAATGTATATAGATGAAGTAAAATGCTTAGACTTAGATATTATCCTAACAAGACAAGAACACCACACCTTGACGATACATAGATGAAAGGCAAAGTCAATCAAGTCCATCAGATACCATTAAATACCACATGTATTAAATCAGCTTTATGGTTAAGCCTTTTGGTCAACCAGAGTTATTATATGACAACTTAAAAAGATATATATATATAATGAAATATTTATTAAATCATTTTTTTTCTTTTTTATATCCAAATTTTCGTTTTTATAAACCGTCTTCCTGGGACAGACAATATTTTCCTTTTTTTTTTTCCTTGTCTTCTTTTTTTTCATAGTCGAATCTTACGGCTTTAGCCGAAGATCGATCTTCAGGTGTTATGAAGATAGTCTTTTTTTTTTTTTTTTATATGTCCGATTTGTAGTATAAGTGCACTGAAACGCATGTGTGATAATGAGATTTAAATTTTACTACAGTTTTAGAAGCGCCGTTATAATGATAACTTTGAAATGTAAGAATCAGTTAACATGACGCGAGATTTTGAAATGAAATATTTATTAAATCATTTTTTTTTTTTTATATCCAAATTTTCGGTTTTATAAACATTCTTCATGGGACAGACAATATTTTCCTTTTTTTTTTCCTTTTCTTCTTTTTTTTCATAGTCGAAGTCTTGTAAATTTAGTCTTTAACACTGAGATACACCTGGCGTTTCCCGTGGAATGAATGATGCCCCCCCCCCTTTCTCCCCACGTACTTCTGCTCCAAGCACTGAACTTTTTAACATTTCTATTCTATTTTTTTAAGTTCTATAATTTTAAAGTTATAAATAAAATAAAGTAAGAATTTGTATTTCCTTTTTATGGATGTTCATCGCCAACACAGACCTCAAAATATTATTATACTTCCCCTCCCCTGATCAAAATGAAATATACTAATCCAAGTATTTTGGGTAATGTAGTTTCAGAATATATGATTATGGTTGTGGCAGTCTAGGGTTAGGGTTAATATGTATGGTTGTGGCAGTATATCTCTACAACCCTAGCAAGAGTTTGTGAACAAACAAACAGACAGGAGCTACAACTTTATATAGACATGTTTTTCCTCTCATTCTAACCAGAAATTACTTTCTATTTGAAGAATTCAAACTTACTTTTGAATGTCGAAGGCTACAAAGTAAACATAGTTTCCGGTCATTGTTCTCCCCATGAAAATATTTTACTTCAGTGCAACGTCTCAGAAATCAAGGGGCCCCTTCCTGGATCTAACACTTGATCTCTATATGAGATACATAAATATCCGAGTGTTCAACTAAAGTTCTCATTTACCTCTCAAGCGTTCAGTTAGTAAAGAAGGGAAGAGCATTAATTTTCCTCTATCCAATTGACCAGTTAACTATGAAGTATCCAGTTAAGTGTTGTTAGTTGAGGTAACATCATTAGAAGGTGCGCCATTCCTCGTATGAGCTAGTTTATAGCCGTGTCGAGGGTATCTTATTTGGGCTTCAAATGTTATTCCAAATATTTGGTCAGGGTTTACTTGTAGGGGGAGGATCCTACGGTCAAGTTGTGCTGACAACCGCTTGTACAGAGAGACCGAAGACACCCGAGTATGGTGTCTAGTAGGTTATTCAAACTCCCCATGGTAATTCAAACTCCCTATGTTGTTATAGATTTCATTGTGGTCATTAAAAATTGGAAAGTGATTTTGAAGCCCTTAAATTGTCAATTCAAAAGTAATTTATGATTAGAATTAATGTTTATTAATGGGACCCGTGGAAATTCCACAGTTCTATCTACATCAACTTGTATTATTTACTCTTAATAATAATATTCTTTTTGAAATAATAAATGTTTATTAGGATTAATGGTATTAAAAAAAAATTATCCTTTTTTCTTCCATCAAATAATTGTCATTGTCAGCTAAATATTCTTTAAATAAATAAAACAAATGTTTCTTCTTTATTTCTTTCTTTATTTATTTAAAATTGTAGCAACGATTTAATTCTTTTTAAAACAATATTCCCAGTCTTATTACCGTCAAATAATTATCAGTTAATTATTCTTTGCATCAATGAAACAAATGTCACTTTTTGAAATCTATTTATTTGAAATTGTACTGTTTTAGTCGATGTGGTGACATCCTTTGATTTTGGAAGAATTCATTTTAAAATCAGTAGTGTCAGATTTTTTTTACCTTAGCGACAATCACTATCAGAGGAAAATGTGTGTGAAAGGTGATAACGTACATACGAACATGAAGTGTCTTAGTGTATTATGTTTAGTATTAATTTCTTTTTTGCTCCTAAACCAAAGAAAAAACATTTTTCAGCTGCATCTCTGTTGTATCAATGAACTTTTAAGTTTAGTTGAATTTTCACTATAAAATTAATTTGTAAATTTTAATATGAGACCGTAAGTAGTTTTTAAATAAAATTTGAAATAAAATAATTTTTTCTTACATATTGTTTAAAAGCGTGAATTATTTGCTGTACTCTTGATTTGTCAAAAATGCAGTGTTTAGATTGAAAATCAATCAATAGCATATGCTATAAACTATCCTCAGGATATATTGATTTAGAATTGCGAAGCGTCTTAGGTCTGTAATTGGAAGGAGAAAACTTGAGAAATGGACAGATAATTTTTGTCTTTTACATATAGATGTAGATGATGCATGACAAATTCATATCTTTGTAGCTAATTGATCCCCCCTATATATATATATATATATATATATATATATATATATATTGTAATGTTTATCATTATTTCCTTTGTTAATTGGTCTTGTCTAATGTTTTCAGATTCTGTTAAAAGTAAAGAAAGTTTGAGCTTACCTGGAAAAGAGTCACCCGTGCATCGAGCCCGTACTGATGCGAGACACCGTAGCAATTCTCCATCAACCCAAAGCAAAAAAGGCTCTTCAAATCGATCGAGGACGGCGTCTCCAGCTCATCGTTTAAGAACTAATTCCCCTCCACACAAACTTAAAATCAACTCTGACCTTGCCAAGAGTGTAGATTCCCTCAATGGGTCAAGGTATGGATCTTGTAATTTTTATTTATATATATATATATATATATATATATATATTTTTCACTTTATATAAAAAATGTACATTTTTAAGGTATATATCCCTTATAATGCCATCCAAATTGTTTCAAAAAACAAGCTCAATGAAATTTCCTGCTTCATAGCATATATGAATATTGGTTGCATTCCAATGACCAAAAAACTCAGTCCACAATCATAATTCTTTTTTTTTTTATATCTTTATTTCTGTGAATGCCTATATTGTTTCCTTTCCGTCTTACATGCGTTTCACAAGCCAGTAAGAAAAACATAGTCTTTGGTTTATCAAGGCTGCTCTTCAGAGACAATCATTTGATACAAAAAAAGCACACTATTCCAAAACAAATAGGAAGAAAGGTGAGCAAGAGTAGAGCTTAGTAGAGACATATATAATGTAGATTTAGGTTTGGAGACATGGAATCAACAGCGCATTGTAACTGCGTTCTTCAACATGGTCAGAAACAGGATGAGAAGAACGCAAGGCTAGAAACTGCCAATTATCATGCACTATTGACTTCATTTCTTCAAACTTAGTCTTCTATCACCAATATTGAAGAATAACACAACTATATGTATATATGTTGTCATCTAGTCATTATCCAAGCATGTTTGGTTAAAAACTACAAAGTTCTCTTTTCTTCGTATTCTCAGAAAATACTTCAAGAAGTTGAAGACAATAAAAAATACTAAAAAAAGATAATTGTAGTTTTTAATCAAACATGCTAGGATATGTGTGTTTGTCTGTGTGTATATGTCAATAAAATATATGTCAATAAAATTGACAAACATTTTAATATTATTTCTTTATCTTTTTTTCATGTCAATAAAATATATGTCAATGAAATGTCAATAAAATTGGCAAACATTTTAATATTATTTCTTTATTTTTTTTTCTACGTATTTTGCTATTGCTAATTTTGTTTTTTTTTAAAGCGAGTCTGATGCTCAAAAGTGGGATGACATAGACATCATTCAGAAACAGCTCGGATTTGTGAACACTGTCGACGGAATAGACAGTGGCCTAAAGCCGCTCACCGCACGTGAATGTTTTGTGCGACATTTCATGACAGAACGAGAAGCTGAATACACTTACACAGAGACAGTCAAGTAAGCAGGCTTTATTTTTCTCCATTGTTTGAAGAGTTACATATATTTTTATTTTTGTGAAATTGACTGATAAAAAAATTAAAATCCTGAGATCAGATGAAAAATCGATCCACAAAAATGCATTGTTGAGAATGCTATTTACGTAACAGCTCTCTACTTCATGAGAGCTCTCAAACAGAAATATTAAAAAGATACGAACGGGCATGCCAAGTACAATTTACACAATTATTACAGTTAACAATATACAAAACATAAACACGACATCATATCATTTATAAACACAATTCACACTCACTGATAATGGCAGTTCTCTAACTTACGGTAGGGTATATCTATCTGAATGTTACAGATATTACTAGACAACAAGTGTTCGACTTGAATTATATTGCAATTCTTTTTGACCTTTTTTTTGGTTAGCCACGGGTTATAACTGGCCTATATCATGTGACTGATGGACTTGAGGATTTGTTTGATCTCAACAAAATTTTACCCTTAGCAAGAAAGATAGCCTTCATTTCTGAATATGTTGTAGAAACTTGGGGCGACTTGTTGGCCAGTTTTTTTTGTTCCATTTAAATCTAATGCCATAATTTTAATGCCAATCATCATAATTGCATATTCGTTAACTTGATTAACATTATCGGTGGCCAACAACGTTATTCCATGCTTTTCTGTCTGAAAGTATCATTTCACATCAGTCTAGATGTTTTCTGATTATTTTGCACCAGTTTAAAGTCTGTATTTTGATTTCATTCATAACGGTATTGACCCATGTTGTGTTTTTAGTCGACCAGGAATTGTTTTAACACGGTTGATTTAAGTTTTTTATTGTATTCTGAAAGTTGATGGACATGACCGAACCCGTGTAACGTTATATGGGGAATTCTTGCAACCCCAATAGATTGTTAGTCTCATTGACAGAAGTCTTGCAAACAAGTGTGTTATTTATTGACATGTTGTAAGTAGTCATAATGCTGACTGGCACTAGTAATCGTCATATCCATCGCAGTGTGTTGATTGCATTCTTTCTTCTTCATTCTTTGCAGCTGTAATAATCGTTGTTGTAAAGAAAACAATACACGCATAAATTGCTTTGAGGTTTGCATTTGTATTTTCCAAATTTATATCACATAGCAAATTCATCTCAACAATTGCATAGTATCAATCTCTTGCTGATCATCCCCCATAGGGGTGGGTGAAAGAAACGAAAGAACGTCCGTCCAAGAGGCTAGATCTATCTTGTTTCTTTGCCGTGATTACTTCCTGTCATGACGTAACTTCCTGACATGTTAGCTTAATTTTCAACATTTTACTTCTCGTGGAAAATTCCTTTTCTTGCTTAATCGAACTTCAGGTGAAAAATTCCGTTTTTAACGCACCCAAAACCAAATATTACAACATCAGAGTAAACATCTTTTGTTAATAACTATGCCCGATTGTTTCCATACATCTTTTCTATTTCTTTGAATTCTTTGATGATAAATTGTTACTTTGTTTCATCTCGACATCCTAGAAACATTCAAATGTTCTGACATTAAAAATCTTTGGCTTCGGTTGATGGGATTTAACATTTCCTCAGGAAGCATAGGCCATTGAGTCTGTTGCTGTTATCACAACAGTTCAATCAACAATATTTTAATGTTTAGATTCATAAAGAAAAAAAATAGATTCTTGCATTTCTCGATATCTAACTGAACAGAAACTCTGTTAACATTGTTTTTGGTCCCCCGATTTTATAAATCGGGGGACTTATGTTTTGAGGCATGTCCGTCCGTCCGGATTTTTCTCCGCAACCATCCATTGAATTTCTCTGAAATTTTGCATGAAGTTGTAACTTTGGTCAGGTTAGAAAGTGACATTCTCCGATTTTTGAAAAAAATCTGGTTAGCCCCCCAGGGGGTCAAAAGGCCCCGAAATGGCAAAAAATGACATTTTTTGCTCGATAACTTTTCATCCATCCATTCAATTTCTCTGAAATTTGGCCAAAATGTGAAGGCAATTGTTCCTAATAGAAAATAAGTATCGCTGACTTTGGAAAAAATCTGGTTCGTGCCCCCAGGGGGTCAAAAGCCCCAAAATGGCAAAAAATGCCCCTTTTCTCCCATAACGTTTGATCCATCCATTCAATTTTTCTGAAACTTGGCCAAAAAAAATGAGCATCCTTGACCACAGAAAAATTCTGTTTCGCGCCTCCAGGCGGTCAAAGGGGGGTCAAAAATGCCCCAAATTGCCCAAATTTATTGCATTTTACACTCGCCACATCGAGTCACATACAGAGGGGGGCCACGCACGCGCGGCTTGTTATTATTGTTACTATAATAAGAAATTAGACTTCTACCCTTGTGTGGTACAATTGGCATCACTGCTGCACATGTAGTCTTGTGTGTCCCATCATAGCATTTGATTGAAGTCTGTGATCATCTTCATTGTGTGTGTCCTGTCTAAATTCAATAAGTGTTTGATTTCATTGTAGGCCGTGGTGATGCTGGAATGAAAATGAAGGGACAACACTTTTATTATTTGAGATGACATTTCTTGGCACAATCCATAGAGTTTGTATTTTATAACATGGAAAGATAATAGTTAAAAACATAGAACAACAGAATTCGCTAGCCAGGAGTTAAAAAATAATCTCATTTCGACCGCAGTTCATCAAAGTAAAACTCGTCTGTCTAGCCCAGAAGCGAAAACATCACTACTCTCGTGGCTAGTTTGCTTCTCCTCTTTCTTTAAAGTGCATCAGCTTGTACAGACATTATTATCTGTGTTCAATTATTCCAGGTGACATCAAAAGAAAGCGTAAATAACCTTGGTGTTAGATTATAATTTCTAAAATAGTCTATCTCAGTAGGACAAGGCTATTTGAAGTTTTCATTACCATTTCTAGAAAAAATCCCCTCTCCTTTGCCAAGTTGTCACTATTGGTGACATTTTCCAAAGGATCTTAAAGAGGAAGGAGAGGATATATCCTTGCATAAAAACCCAACACTAAACTATGCATATGAGCACAACCGCAGATGCACTATTTTTCACTCGTATCATGGGGGACACAGGTGAATCTGGAGTCAAGTCTTGTCAATCAAACCTAAGTAACCTTTATACATTTAGCAATCATTTTACACTTCAAAAACATATTACTGCTATGTTATATGTAACAGCTGGTCATTTTTATTTCATTTGATTTTTTTTAATTGATAAACAATGATTTAAAAATGCAATTTCCATAATTCTCAATTTATAATATGGATGCATTGAATGCAGTAATTTTTGTCATTTTGCGTTTCTTTATTGAAGGGAAATGTGAATGAGTTCAAATTAGTCATTGTAATTGAAAAAAAAAAGAGAATAGATATTCTTATGATGTTTGCGTTTAGCGATGAAAATATTATTTCAAACTTGACAGACCAACGGACTTACCGACAGACAGACAAAACCTTTCAGAGAGATGCTGCTTTAATGAACCGAAATGGGTGGAGGTGGAAGAAGTTGTTCATAAAAATATGAACAATCTTTCTAAAAATTTTTTTTTTTTCATTTTAGGGTATTTTGTGGTACATGGAACGTCAATGGCCAATCTCCGAGTGTCTCTATCCACACGTGGTTAGCGGCTGATCCTGAGCCGCCTGATATTTATGCAATTGGGTAAATTTAGTAGATTATTTCAAGACTATTTTTTTCTTTTCATGATTTAATTCAGGAGTGACTAACCTTTTGTATCCCATGCGTCAATTTTTAAAAAATTTTAATTTAGATGCACCGTACAAACTCTTGCTGCATTTTACTTTCTTAAAGTATAGTAACATATCGACATAGTTGACCATTATACATTCATATTCATTTGATATATGTATGTGTGTGTGTGTGTGTGTGTGTTTGTGTAGATATAAAAATAAAGAGAAATAAGGGATAAATGAAGAACAAAAATCACAATATATAAGCCAAATGAGGAGAGTCAATATTTCACCTCCTTATTTTATTGGATGCATATGCATGACTGGAGATACAGCCCTTTTGTACCAATTTGCAGGATTGGTTTCCTTTTCCTAAATAAAATACAAATGTGAGGAATCTTTTCATTTCTGGTGTGATTTTTTTTTATGTTTGAACTCTTTTCCGATAGTTGCCCTTATATCAGGCTGAAGAAATGTATCCGACACAAATAAGCTTATGAAGCTCCTTTGTGTTTTAGTTATTCTTTAGTGTGTGTGTAGTAACCATCCTCATCAGTAATCAAATTTTTTTTCATTCCCTTCATCAGTTTCAATCCTCTCATAATATTCTTCATCATTCTACTGACAATCTATCCATCTCATTAACCTTTTTCTCCAGTGACTTTTAGCCTTGATAAGTGGTGACTCATTAATAAAAAATAAATAAATAAATAATAAATGAAAGACATCAGTTGTGGTAATCCTGGTGACCTACAAGCTTTCTTGAAAAATTGTCATAAAAAGCAACACAATTGCTTTGGGAAACATGGTTGCCAAACTCTGAAGCAGTCATTAAAACGAAGACAATCTTGGGATTCTTCTTTTCCCTGTTTTTGATTCGGAATGATTTGTTCCTTTACTGAAACATAGAGGCAGTTATTCTCTTCAGACGTAAGCGGCTCATTTTTTAGGTTTAAAAATTAGAATTTCTCCAAAGATATTTCCAGAAACTTCTAAAATTGCTATTCATATAATTGATTTCACTTAATGATAAATGATTGAGATTAAGAAACCATTGTAAAATTCCCAAATATGTATTTTTTCTGCTCAGATTTCAAGAACTGGATTTGAGTAAAGAAGCTTTCATTTTTACTGATTCCGTCAAAGAAGCTGAATGGTTGAATATGGTAACTCATTGCCTCCATCCCGATGCTAAATACAAAAAGGTAATTTCTGTTTACCCTTCAGTCTTTAGATAATATCATCTTGTTAAAAAAAATTAATTAATAAGTCTTAATGTTTAATGAGTTTTCAATTTTGTTAATTAATTTTATTCTTATAGAATTACTTGATGCTTTTTTATTATAACACTTGCATGAAAATGACGCCTTATTATTTTCATGTTTAGGTTCTTTGTTAACCTATTTTTCGCAGATTTTGTTAAAATTCAATTATTCAATTTTATCTTCAAAATTTCGTCATTTAAAAATTTATTAGTATTTTAATACAAATAATTTTTAAAAATATATATGAATTGTTTTGTAAATGTAAATAAATAAAAAAGAAATAAAAATTTATGTAAAATTGCTTGGAATTCAGAAATTGCAGTTTTCTTTATATTTTTCAGTTACTTAAATAATATATCTTCATTAAATAACAATTTATTTTTAGCTACATACAATATCTTGAATTGTTGTTGTTGAATCGGTGTTGTTTCTCCTGTGTAAGAACGGCCGGTGTAACAGTTTTAAATCTCACTCTTAATTTATAAGTGAATTTATTCAACTATAAATTATATCATAAAAATCTTCTTGCTCTACTGATATCTAAAGTAAATAGCATTCTTTTAAAAATAATGTCGGCTTAAACTCTACAAAAATATTCCTTGAGTTTAAAAAGTTTTATCTTCAATTTTACATAAATAAGCTGACTTATTTTTTCATAACATTTTTTTTATATATTTTGAGAATTTAACATTTTATAAATAAAAGTGTGTTCTTGATTTTTTTAAAATAAAATAAATTCACACAATATAAAAGTAATTAATGAATAAATACTGAAAATTTAATTTGCTGCTATGAAAGTTTTTTTTTAAATTCTTTTTACTTTGGTTCACTCCAAACAAGGCATGTTGCCACTGAGATGTAAGGGGCTACTGTGAATTAGGGGGATGCGGTTCTAAGTGGGGAGGTGTGCAGCAAAATATTTGTTCACGTTACATTTGAATTTCTGCATGTTGATACAGTCAAGGATGTGTGCAGAGCAAGAGACTTCGATGGTATGGCCATGTTGAAAGAATGGATGAGTTCTTGGGTTAGTAGATGTAGAACAGTTGAGGTAGCAGGTTCAGTTCATAGAAATTTAAACATGGGAGGGAGTGATAAGAATAGACTTGATGGAAAGAGGGATAAATAAAGACTTGGCCAGAGATAGGTTAATTTGGAAGTCAATTTCTAAAAGCTGTCTAACACATGCTAGCATGTAAAACAGATGTTAAACCGAATATGGTGATGATGATGATGACGACCTCTATAAAAAATTGTTTGAATTAGTTATTTTAATTGAAGCAATTTGGATGGATACTGCACCCCATAGACTGGTATTGTCTTGGCCTTCGGGGCTTGATTTACGCCGGTCTATGGGACGGTCCTGTGCAGTTCTAGGAGGTCCACCCTCCCAGGCTTTGCCTCCCTTCTTTGGGGAGGAGGAAGTTTATTGCTTACTGCCTGAGGCGCCCCTACCGGGGAATGCCGACGGGGCTGCCCAGGCAATTTTTAATGGTCAGAGTGCTCACCTCTCTGGCGCTGGCTTTTCAAACCTCACTTTCCCGACCCGACCTTGGGTCACATCTTACTTGTGGGAGTAAGATAAAAACTGGCCTTGTGCCTAACTCCTGGAGAGGAGTAAATCAATACACATATTTAGATCGTTCACATAAATCATTTTCTAGAAATTCTTTATTCTTTGTAGTTAGTTTCTAATTTACCAAAATATAATTCTTTTCCCTTGAAAAAAATTTGTGACATTTGGTTTTTTTTTTTGTCTTTTTTTTTTTATGCAAAAGATATTACTTCTGTAGCTTTCATTTTAAAAATTTCCATTAAAAAAAAATTGTCTGACTTTTGTGCCTTTGTTTTTTATTTGTTTCAGATAAAATTAGTCCGTTTAGTTGGAATAATGTTAATTGTGTATGTACGGCAGGAATTGGCCTCCTATGTCTATTGTGTTGATTCTGATTTAGTGGCCACTGGCATCATGGGATTTTTGGTGAGTATCCTTGATTTTTGCTGCCAACAGGAATTGCAGGAAAAGAAAGTTTCTGAATCAAATAAAAAATTAACATTAGCTAAATTTTTGTTTTTGAATTCCATACACAATGAGAGGGTTGGAAAAAAAAAAACATAATATTGGTGCAGTAAAAATTCTGGACTCAAACATCTGAATTTCTTTTAAATGGAAATAATGGTTCAATATATTTTCCAAAGAATTTTAGTTTTCATTTAATAATCTACATATTAATATGCTATATCTGCATACTACTAAAACTCGATCTTGCTTGCTTGTCACCATACACAAAGAAAGAAATATATATTTACTTGAAAATGGATGATATCACAAAAGACGAAATGATAGAAGAAATATTGGGAGGAGGCAAATGATGTAAATGATTAAAAAAAGATGGGGGAGGCAAGAGGGCGAGAGAAAGGGGAGGAAAATCGGATTAAAAAAGGGGTTGTCAAGAAAGAAATATATATATATTAACTTGAAAATGGATAATATGAAGAATTAATTGTAGCTTTATGACGAAAGAAGAGAAACATCTCCATATAATGCTAAAGGTTTGTAGACGTGTATGTTTGTTTGAAAGCAGCAGCCTTAACTGCTGACTGCTGATAATCTATATAATACTAACAGTCTGTGGACGTGTATTTTTTTAAAAACAGCAATTCCCGTAATTTGAAATTTTCAAATATTTGTAAAAGCAAGACATTTTGGTCACAGGTGAATTTAAATGACAAAGTCTTATTCAAACATTTTATCAACTTTATTTCACATCTTCATTCAACAATTAATAGAAATAGGTTAGTAATTAAGTTGTTAACGAATTTATTGAATGTTCATGTGTCTTCACAGAGAAAGTGTTATATTAAAAGTTGAAACGTCAAGACGAAGAAAATGTTATGATGTCATAAGTTTGGACGAGGAAAATATTCTTATGATTGTACATATGCAGGTTGGAATAGGAATTTCATGAGACTGGCAGATTTAGTATTATTATTAGGAAGTTGGTCCATGTTCACGGATGTCACCATCTTAAGAAATTATGTCCACATGCCGATACCAATAGCCAGAGGCTGAAGCCGGTTTTCATTTGCATGCCAATAAGAAGTGTTAGTTGTTAGCGTGATGATTTCTTAGTCAACTTGACCTTCTTGCTAGCTCACTGTGTAGAAAGCGTGAATGTGATTCTTTAAATAAGATTCCGGAACAGGTGCACGGCTCCTATAGACTATTTTTGATTGGGTAAAGGCCGATATAAGGAACAAATCGGAATTAAGTATTTGATTCAATCAGTACCAAGCATTTAAGTCAAGAAAATATTGAATGATTTTGAGATCGCTTTTCTGCGTTGTTGTTGTAGGGACTACTGCTACATATTTATGAAAACAGTTTGGGTTTTTAAAATATTTAATAATATAACAACTACTAATCCGGTTAGTCTAGTATCTATTAATACTATTGGTATATTTACCAAATGTATTTCTCCCCTTGCATTCATCAGAGCAAATATATATATATATATATATATATATATATATATAAAGATAGATGAAAGAAGAGGGATAAACATGTATGAATGACAAATTTATTTCACCATCGATTGTTCAATACAAGGTGTACTTGGTAAAAACATGTTTATTATTCTTTCCTTAAGCCAAGGCTTTTCAAAGATTAAAATTTTATCATCAGAGGAATTACATAGATAAGTTGGCAGTGGAAAAGCCAAAATTCAAAATTTGAATAAAAATTAAGTAATGGAGAGTGACAATGTGCGTGTAAAAAGATATGGGGTCTGTCCAGTTGATAAATGTCCGTTGATAAGGTGTCCAGTGAAAGGAGATTTAAAGATGGAAAAGAAGGCTTTTCGTGAAGGCAGTGTTGAAAAAGTTCAAGAATGAAATAAATCCAATAGAAAGATGTTTAGTTCAATCGTAGGTGGAACGCACTTATTCGGAAGTAATTTTGAGAATTCGAGCTATTTTAAAATACTTCCGTGTACCAAGAATGAGAGTAGTCTTTCAGGAGTTGAAGTTGAACTTTATATATATGCACACACACACATATTAATACATATGATCATTGCCATCTAGAAATACCTAACGTCTTTCATCTTCATACATCAACAAAAAATTGTCATGCCCTGCCAGTTTAGTAGCAGCCAACAGCAGGCATACGTTAAGACAGAGAGATTCGTGTGTGGGGGGGGGGGGGGGGGGGAGAAGAGTAATTAACAAGTGTTGATATATGAGAAAAGGTGGGAAGAAGGTGTTATATCAATTGGGAGAGAAAATGGTACATGAGTTGATAGTAAAGAAAAAAGATAAGAGGAGATCAAATTTGTAAAATTTGGTATATTCGGACTACTGTTCTCATCTTGGGTGTTTTTATCACAACGTTTCGACCGATGTAACCTCCGACCTTCTTTAGGTGTACCTTGTTGGGAATCTTTCTGTCGAACTCGAAATCTTGACGGAATTTCAAACGGAACCTTTTATTAAATCCACAGGGGTAGCATGCTCTCGTTTCATCTGCCATGACTGGGAAGAAGTCTTCAGTTAGTCGCAATTCTTTGTATCGCCCGCACTGATGATTGAACCTTCAACCTTCGGATGACTGTCACTTAGAAGGTCGGAGGTTACATCGGCCGAAACGTTGTGATGAAAACACCTAAGATGAGAACAGTAGTCCGAATATACCAAATTCTATAAATTATCAACCCTCATCTCAAAAATTCCGAAACGGGAGATCAAATATTTTAATATTTTCCTTTATTTAACGATTTCAATAAAAGTTGGTTTATACTGGCCTTTGTCTATTAACAGGTTTTAAGGAATTTAATTAAAATTAATAGAAAAAATATATAAATAGATAAAATAATAAAATATCTTTAATTAACTGTGTCATTTCAACAGATCTTGTTAGTATAAGTTACGAGAGGAAATTGGCGAACAGTGTGAACAATAAAATGGAGGCGTAAACTACATCCATCACGACCCCCAGTAAAGAACTATGCAACGTCGTCATTTTTCTTCTGTGTTCATCCCCGCGAAGCTGTATCCATACTGGATATCTTGCTCCACTATACACAGTCAAAGACTTGTCAGAATGAAGTTCTGCCGTCTTGAGAAGTCGATGTAGGGTATCCAATCACCTTTGTTTCAGACATTCTCTCGGTCTGTTTCCAGGGACCTCCATTCTGAATCCATTTTCACAATGGTGTTGTACAAAGCAGACGGTCTTACTACAGTCCGGTAAATATCTTGTACTCCAGTTAATCACTGATCCATGGATCACAGAGTATACCAGTAGCAGTATGTCGTTTAAGCCATGTAACATTTATTTGAGCGGTGATTTTGCCGATGATACTGCAGTCGCTGCTGATAGCTAAACCAAGATATTTGAAACCACTCGTCCTGGGAAGCTCCTAGTTATCTACCTGGATGATCCCTCACTCATCTTTATCGGTGGTCAAGTACTCGGTCATCCTGATGTACAGTCTCAGCTGAACCAGGATTGCAGCTCAAATTTATTCTTTGAAACTAGCATGACGGCATCTTAGACACCCATTCTATCTACAAATATACTTTATTGAACTGGATCTGTCTCCCTAAAAGTTGTTTCTATATATCTCAAAAGTAGACACATGGGAGTGGTGAGGTCTAAACTCCCCGATTTCAAATCTACTCTATCTAGTCACATGTCTGAAATAAATGAATGTTACTTCTACCTTGTACCGAGCGACATGTGAATCAAGGGGTCACATCTTGTCCATCATGTTTACTGTTTCTTCAGAAATGATGTGTAGATGATGAAATGACAGACAACTTCTACGGGACGGCTATTTGTTCTGCTTTGCTCACCAGGACTCTGTTTGGTAAAGATTGTTCATGTAGTTTTCTGTGGTGATGGGATTTTTGTTAATGATTAAACACAAAGACATTTGCACCAAACATATATAGTTCTTTATTAATTTCAGAGTAGATGCTTCAGGCAAAGAGAGAGAGAGAGAAAGACCTCACATTTTTTTACGCCTTTTCTAATCCACCCCCTAACAAAATTCTCTTCATGCTGACTTGTTAAAGACTTCAGTTCAAAAACTGTTACAAAATATGTGATCACATGATTCCCTCCCTTTCTGGATCCAGACATTCCCATGCATATCACATTTGAACGCTGATCTCTGACAGCAAAATCTGATCTCTGTCGTCTGATTGGATGTCTTAAGGCTTCCATATTGAAATATTACCGACATTTTTGTATCTGGAAAACTACATTTAACTTCCCAAAAGATGTGAATGTCAGGATTGCAGAGTCAGAAGATATAAGGTTCGACTCCCAACAGTTCCAAAAGTTCTGACTCCGACTCTGACTCCATATTTTAAAGTCTTCCAATATTCAGACTGTTGTTGATTCTTCAAGGATTAAAAATCTGACTCTTACAAGTTTGACTCTGACTCCTTCCAAAATCTCGGATTCCGACTCCGTAACTATGATTACTGTAACAAATAGCATAAAGGCAGATTTCTGTCATAAAACTATTTCCGTGTTCGTCTTGTTGGTCTTTCTCACGTCTTCTCTTATTTGTTTTTCTTGTGATCAGTGATTGACAATGCGTGATGTGTTGCTTTTGTAGGGCAATAAGGGAGGTGTGGCTGTGAGGATGACCATCCATAACACTTCAGTGTGCTTCATCAGTTCCCATTTAGCCGCTCACCAAGATGAATTTGAACGGCGAAACCAGGTAAAAACTTTTGCTTTCTCTTTCAAAACAAATGACTCTAAAAAAAAAGCAACGATGTTTAAAAACAAAAACGATTTATAATATTTTTTAATTAGTAATGAGTCACTACTTATCAAGTCTAGAAAACACTCGAAGAGAAAGATAAATGAGATGAATACATTGATAATTGAATGATGATAAATACTATGAGAGGATTGAAAATCTCGATATAGCACCCACTCAAAACAACAGCCGACCCAGATACAGCAATTCTTCCCCTTTTGTCAGAAATATTTCTCTTGGAATATGAGGACTAATAAAATGGTGCTGTGGGTGAGGGTGGGGGAACGAGTGCTAAAAGTAAACCGATGGTCCACTTTCTATTCTTTATAATATTTGATGCAATCGAAATTTTAGGGTAAAATGAACAAAAAAATTTTTTAAAAGGTGTGGTAGTTTGCTTGAAGCATTGCTGGTAAATAAGTATATACTTTATAATAAGGCTGTAAGCAATGTGGTAAAAAACAAAAATACCTTTGATTTTTATGCCTTTTTGGATATTTCTTATTTTAATCAATAATCCTATGTCAACTTTTAATCAAAAAAATCTTTTATATATACAATTAACTACAATCTGAGAGCATACATAAGTAATATACAGATCGAATTCAATTAACTATTTCATCTCATCGACTCACAAAAATAAATTAATTCAGTTTTTTTCTAATAGAGTAATATAATTTTGAACCTAATACAGTTAAAAATAGCACTAGTGTAAACAATATTAAGAATATATTGTTTACACTAGTGCTATTTTTAACTGTATTAGGTTCAAAATTATATTACTCTATTAGAAAAAAACTGAATTGTGTGATAGACTTAATTTTAAAAATCTTTTTTGCCAATAACAGTGGAAGTGCCAGTCCAATGTAAGGAGAGATATTAAAAAGATTTTTAAAAGTGTTCTATACTTAGAAATTTCATTAATTATTTTAAAGATCTTTATTTAAGTCAACTCTTATTACCTCCGACAAGGAAGTTGTTTTCGGTCGAGTTTGTTTTTGTACAGCCTAGCATCCACATCGCTTGACCAATCATCATCAAACATGGTGAATATATTGGTCATGATCTAACGTAGAACTGATTTAATTTTGGAATAACTAGGTCAAAAGTAAAGGCCAAGATCACAGAAACGATGAAAGTCACACTTTTGGCCATGATTTCAGTTCTGTTTATCATAGACTCGCTACTTGGCACATGTTGTAGCCAATGAAGTGTCACATCTTATATGACCTTGACCTTGAAAAATTGGTCATGGTCGAAATTTTGATGAAATTTCAACTTCTGATTTTTCAAAATTTGCTGTATCGATCTGATGCTCTCTGATAACCGTAATCACCATGCAAAATTTTTTTATCTCATCAGATAAATAGTTTTTGAGTTATCAATGTTTTGGCATAACTTGACAAATACTTCATACAATATGGAGAAGTAAGGCCCACATAAGATTTTGGCCCATCCTTATGTTGTCAGGCAGATGTCTCACGACTGACTTATGTTCTTGTTCTCTCTAGTAAAGTGATTCAATCTAAGAATTCCATTCTATTTTTATGGTTGATATCTTTTATTCCACTTTTCTTTGTACACCTTCTAATTTTAATAAAATATCATATAAAATATTGTACTCAGTATTTTATATGAGATTTTATTAAAGTCTTATTTGTTTTCCTTGGAAATAAATTTCTAATTCATTTTTATTTGTCTTAGACACAATTGACAAAATATGATTGAGACTTAAATTTAACACCAAAATTGACTCCTAAATGCATTCTAAAATTATTTTTTTGATTTTTTTGTTTAATATTCATATTTAAGATTCTTTATTTTAATCTGTAAAACTTTTCTATAATAAACTTTAATTTTTATGTATTTTCTCAATTTGAAGTTTTGGTGCTTCTTTTGTTTCACAATGACATGAAAATATTTACAGAAATGTATAAACTTTGTTATCTACTTAGGTGTTAGCTGAAAATAGGATTGTACAGAAAAAATTATGCAAATTCATCCAGTATTTATTAAATTATAAGAAAAAGAAGAAAAAAAAACGATTTTACGTATCGATAGACATTTTGTAACCAGTTCAGCTTACTGTTAGGCAAGGGAGATAAATCAATTTTTTTTAAATCTGCCGATTGACAGATACAATATGGTGGCCGACTGATAAAATCGTTTTTTATTTTTAATTTAATAAATACTGGATGAATTTGCGTAATTTTTGGTGTACAGTCTTTTTTTCAGCTACCATGTAAGTACATAACAAAGTTTATACATTTCTTTTGCTATTTTTATTTTTTTAAAGAGAGGCCTAACATGTCGTTGTGAAACGAAAGAAGCACCGGGAATGTTAACAAGCAGTCTCTAGCTGCATGGATATCCCTGTCAGGGAAGATGATTTTGACAAAGTTAATTTTTGCAAGGAGGTCTCACTGTCCTCCAACGTACTGTGCTTCGTATTCCCAAATGGTACTGACCAGGCTCAACGTCACTTAACTTTAGTGATCTAATGAGAACCGGTGTGTTAGCATAATTATGGGACAAAAATTCAAACTGTCTCAGTCTAAACGAATGTCTCCTCCTCTGACCGAAGACAGAACAGATACTAACTTTGAATCATTTATTTGCAAATAAAATTTTAAAAATATAAATTAGGCACAAGGCCATCAAAAGTGTGCAAAGGGGAGGGTCCTGTGATCATCTTCTGTCTATCCTACCTTTAACTAGACACGTTTCAACCCACCTGTTCTTTTCATTCTTTCATTATTTGTCCGTCAATTTCACTTCCACCTTTACTCTATGGACTACCTTACTTAAAATATCTCCACAATGGTTTTAAATTAATTTTATTTACAAAACACTTTATATTTACAATATACTTTACATTTTAATCCTACCCCAAAGACCGGACTTTCCCAGATATTGTTGTTACAATAAGATAAACAAATCCCAGGAAAAACAAACGCTATGCAAGCAATTTAAAATATGTATCTTTCCACTATTCCAAGGGAGAGAACTCCAATTGTCAGAAGAAACATATTTTCCATTAAAAAAACGGACAACAAAGAAAATTGGGTGCTTGTGCTGTTCAGCGGCCGTATTAAAAAAATATTTTTTTATAAAAACAATATTATATACTTATTCAGTGTTATATTCTTACTCACTGTACAAAAAAGTAGAAAAAATTATCCACTAGAACTTTAATTACAAGTATTTTTCCATTCTGCGTATCATAACAGCGATTCGTTCACTAAGCCTCCATCTTCTTTCTTAAGAAGATTTCAAGGGCAGATAATTGAAATCTTCTTAAGAAAGAAGATGGAGGCTTAGTGAACGAATCGCTGTTATGATACGCAGAATGGAAAAATACTTGTAATTAAAGTTCTAGTGGATAATTTTTTTTACTTTTTTGTACAGTGAGTAAGAATATAACACTGAATAAGTATATAATATTGTTTTTATAAAAAAATAATTTTTTAATACGGCCACTGAACAGCACAAGCACTGAAAATTGTCCTTCAAATGAAAGGCACTGAATGCAAGTTCTGAAAATAAATAACTGATTAAATATTGTAAACATTTTAATCTCAATAGAGACAATAAAAAAAGTGCCAGATGATGGCAGTTTTAAACTGCTTCAAGGTACAAATGTAAAATATATATATATAATCTATTTGTAGCCCTCAATCCTCTGCGTCTCTTTGGTCCGACTAGGTTGACATACATTTCACTTTTTGCACAATACAATTGTAGAGATCAAACGAATTCTCTAACCTACCAGACGCATAACACTAGTGAGTTGTTGCCCTTGACTGACCGCAAAAATGGGTAGAGTTGAAACTTAAGTGTGATCAGACATAGGTTGTCTCGTTTCCAGATAAGATGTATCATATATCCATAACATTCAGAAAGCTACAGAACTGCTACTATCTGTGAGTAGTGTGTATATAACTTTATATATATAATTCACTATAACTGCCTGGTGTTGCCCAGGATTCTTTTTATTTTCATTTTTCGTTAACTTTTTTTATCAAATTATTAAAAAAAAAGGATTTTGAAAGTTAAATTTAGTTATAACTGTATTGTTTGGTTATTAAATTATTTATTGAAGCAAATTGTTATAAAACTATTTGTTAAGATAATTTTGTTTTAATATCTATAAAATTATTGGATATAAATTGCTTTCAAAACTTTCTATACCTGAGGATTTGCTATGAATTTTTTCTGTAAGTTTTATTGTATATAAGTGATGAAAGGATTTTCTCAAATGTTGTTTTTTTTTTGTTTTGTTTTTTTAAAACTGTTTCCAGGTTTTTCAAATTTTTATCCATTGTTTTTGACGTTGCCATTCTCTTTCAGGATTATCGAGATATCAGTTCTCATCTCCGTTTTCGTCAGTTTGTTCCCAATCTCTCAATGGATGATCATGAGTAAGACTTCTTTTTTTTAACACTTCTTTTTTTACTTTTCCACTTTTTTCTGCAATAACTCTAGAAAACTAATGCAATGCCTATGGAAACGTTTTTCATTAAATGAAACCATTTCATATTCTTTAAATTATTTCCAACATATCACCACTTGTAATCATGTTTCATACATACTTCAATGTTTCATTTCTTAGGCAAGACCTGATATCCTCTACCCAATTTTAAATGAGACACATTAAATGTTGATGAGTTAAAAATGGCTAATAAAATGTGTGTTGATTTTCTGAATGTTTTACATTGTACAAATTTCATTGAATGTATAATTTCATGTTTATGTTTTCTGAATGTTTTACAAACATTGTACAAATTTCATTGAATGTATAATTTTATGTTTATGTTTTCTGAATGTTTTACAAACATTGTACAAATTTCATTGAATGTATAATTTTATGTTCAATTTACTCAAGATAAACCCACTTTTATCAGCTTTATTTTTTAATGTAGAAATTTGTCGTGGAAACAAATGTATAAATGTTATCTTGCCAAGAAACATTAGAATTATATTTTAATGAGACTAATTTGGATACAGATTTTAATTTCAATGAACTAAAATTTAATTAAAACAATTAAAATAAGCAAAAACTATTTTTTTATAATTTTTATAGGTGAAAACAGCAGTAATGAATGATTTATTTTCTTTCAACAAATTTTTTTTTTTTTATCAGAATAATCTTCTGGATTGGTGATTTGAATTACCGAATATCAGACATCGACATTGTTGAAGTGAAGAAATTCATTGACAACAAAATGTACAACAAACTCATTCAGTTTGATCAAGTAAGTTTGTTTAAAAAACAAATCTTTATCGAAATATTTTGATTTTTTGTTTTTGTTTGTCTTATTTTGTTTTGTTCATTTTTTCTATTCTATATTTTTTTTTTCTTTCCTTCCAATCATAATGAAATATTTTTAATGACAGAATAGTTTCTTAAAGACAGAACATTTTTGTCTGCTGATGGCAAAAGCATTACCCCACACGACTGCTAGTGTGACGGGTTGCAAGAGACACTCGATTTAGAATATATATATTTTTTTTTTTTTTTTTTTTTTTTTTTTTTTTTGGCTAAGAAAGCATACGCACAAGCCATGTAAGATAGGCAAAAATTTAATCAGTGTACAAAAATAAATCAAGTTTTCTCTTGAAAGCACTGATAGTAGGCGCTTGGATGACCTCAGCGGGAAGCCTGTTCCAGGGGTTGACAGAACGAATTGAGAAGGATGCTTGACGCCTCTGAAGCCGAAATTTACGACAGTAGAGCTTCTGGTCATGACCTCGAAGGCCTCTGTCTGGCGCACGAGTAAAGAATTCGTCAGCGGGGAGATTGATGAGCCCATTCAGGATTTTGTAAACCAGGATGAGGTCCCCTCGCATCCTTCGAATTTCGAGCGTCGGAAGTTGAAGACGGTGGAGTCTTTCTTCATACGAGAGATCGGCAAAGCCAGAAATCATTTTGGTTGCACGCCTCTGGATGCGTTCAACATGAAGTATATCCTTTCGGAGATAGGGACTGCACGCCTCAACACCGTACTCCAGCAAAGGTCGAACAAGCGTCAAATAGAGTGGACGGAACACTTCGGCCGTCAGGTTGATGAAGGAACGTCGAATTTGAAACAAGACGCCCCGGGCTTTGCTGGACATTTCAACGCAGTGACGAGACGGTTTGAAAGAGCTATCCACTCTTACACCAAGATCAGTTGCCTGAGATACTGAGGCCATTTCATGGTTGTTCGGACCGATAGTGAAGAGCTGGGATGGTCGCGCGCCAACTGGAAGATGACTGCATTTGGCTGCGTTGAGTGGAAGGTCCCAGTCTGAGGCCCAGTTTGCAGTACAATCCAGATCGGTTTGCAGGATGGCATGATTGCGTCTTTGCGCTATGAGTTTGACATCATCAGCGAAAAGCAAAACTTTGCCCTGAAGTAAGTCTGGAAGGTCGTTGACGAACAGGAGGAACAAAATCGGGCCAAGCACTGAACCTTGTGGTACTCCGCTGCAAGCATTTGCTTCTGCTGAAGTGCATCCACTCACAGAAACTCGAAAAGTTCGTGCTTGTAGAAACGACCTAATCCAGCTGATGATGGACCGGTGAATCCTGTACCGATCAAGCTTGTGAAGGAGCAGGCGGTGGTTTACGGAGTCAAACGCCTTGGAGAAGTCCAGAAACAGGATATCCGCAGCATCGCCATCATCCAAAATCTTGGTTATCCATTCTTCCGTAAGAAGGAGGTTGGAGAGGCAGGATCGCATTGGGACGAAACCATGCTGGGTCTGAGTCAAAGATTTGGTTCGTTCAAGGTGGTTCATCAATGCATTTTTCAGGATTTTCTCCATAACTTTGCAGATGATTGAAGTCAGGCTCACGGGGCGGTAGTTAAGAGGGTCGGTTTTAGCGCCTTTCTTGAAAATGGGGCATACTGTAGCCACTCTCCAGTCCTCTGGTACGACACCGTCTGAAAGTGAGTGATTAAACAGGTCCGCTAGTGGAGTTGCCAGAACTTGCGCCAAAACACGAAGGACTGCTGGATGGATATGGTCAGGTCCTGGGCTTTTGTTGGTTTGAATGCTGGAAAGGGTCACAAAAACTTCTTGAGGAGTGACTTCAATAGCTTGCATTGGCTGAACATCATTTTATAATATTTACAATTATTCACATGCAGTCGGTAATGAAGACAATGGCGTTGAGAGCGTATTTGATTTAATTTTTGGAATCTAAGATTATTGATTTCATGGAAACAAAAGGTTAAAAGTACAAATAAATTGTAAAGAATATCAATTCTTGTTTAATTTTTATTTTTATCCAAAAGTAACTAACTCATTTGGCATAATGGTAAGAATGTGCAATCCTTGGTCGAGTCGTACCAAAGACTAAAAGAATTATACTTGATGCCCCCTTGCTAAACACTCAGCATAATAAAGCGAGTATTACGGGTGCCGTACGTACCTATATGCCCAACAATTGGGATTCGTCCATTCCTAATAAAATACTTCCTGTAATTGGATTGAAATCCAGTCTACCCTGGCAATCAGGACTGATATACCACTTATCTTGTTTTCTGTACATATCTTTTCTTCAATATATATTGTTCACCTAACCCCGTGTTCAGTGTCTTCATTTCGGCCCCTAAACAGGGTCACAACAAAGGGTAAGTGGAGTAATCCTGAGGAACGAGTAGCATCCTGTAATGGCTTCGGGTCACCCTCAACTATAGTCAACCAATTTACTTTTTTTAAAGGATGGCAGAGAAGATTCCTTGGACAATAGCCAGACCAGACGGATTCTCTGTGACAGCCATTTGCACTCTAAAATGATTTGAATTAACTAAACACCATAACAATTGGAAATCTTTTCTTTCTAGTTGGTTGGTAATTTGTGTGGAATGTTTACTTTAAATTATATCATAAATTATATCATAAAAAATATCATAAATTATATCATGTCATAAATTATACCATAAATTATATCATAAAAAATATAAATTATATCATGAAAAATATAAAAAATGTATATAAATTATATCATAAATTATATCATAAAAAATGTATATAAATTATATCATAAATTATATCATAAAAATGTATATAAATTATATCATAAAAAATATATATTATATCATAAAAAATATATATAAATCTCAATTCATGTTTCATTCCTCTTTTACTCATACCTCATTCTTCTAACAACCTTTTCTCTATTTACAAGATTAGAATTTCTGAAAATTCTAGTGTACAATGTTTGTCATCATTATTTTTATGCTTGAATTATACTGTTATAGTTTGAATAATTTTCACTTATTACTGTGGTTTAATGTTTTCTTTTTAATACATTCAAGTAAAATTCACCATTAAACAACATAGTGACATTTTCTTTATTTCAATAATCGATTCAGTTATCCTGTATTTGTTTATTACTACAAAAACAGTATTTATTGCTATATTTGTTAATAAAAATCATTATTATCATGTTTTTGGGACAATCCCATCTTTTACTATTTAATATTTTTTCATAACAAAACTTCATTTGATCGAAATGTAATTTAACCAGTGAATAAATGAGAATAGTTTGAGAATTACATTTTAATTTATATTTTAATTTGACTAATTACTTTCCAAAAGCTTCCCATCTGTGAAACACATTACCATGGGACTGCTTCCCTGCAGGCTACAACATGGTTGTCTTCAAATTCAACGTCAATAAATGTGTCATAAACCGTCCCCATAAGTAATCAAATTTTTTTTATTCAATTCATCATTTTCAATCCTCTCTTCAATACTCTTTGTCAATAAAATGACAATTCATCCAGCCTATTAACCCTTATCCTCGAGTGGCTTTTAGCCTTTATAAGTGATTACTTATTAGAAAGAAAAAAGAGCAAAACTGATTAACTTTTAAATGAAGACATTCAATGTTTTTATAATCTTTTTAGAATTAACATTTTTACATGTTCCATCCTCCAGATAGTTGAAATTGCTGACGACCTCAATTTGCTTCCATCCCATTTGTCTATATTGCCGTCTTAAATGAAGTGTTGTAATCATTTCTAAAAATAAGTTGTGCATTTTGCTCAAGTGTTAGATTTTCAGATTAATTTAGATTATTGGAAATTATTTTAGAATATAAATTCTGAGTGAAATTCCCCAAATTGGGAGCTACTTATAATCGGTCATTTTTGGGATTGAGGGTTTAGAGATTAAGATTTGGGTTTTAGCTTAATTTCTTATTCAAACTAGAATTGTCAGTAAGTCAGTCAAATGGATCCTGATCTTTTAGATAATAAATATTTTGATATCAACTTTTTTTAACAGTTAAATCACATTCACACACCGGTTCTCATTGGATCATTGAAGTAAAGCAACTTGAGCCTGGTTGGAACTACAATGAGTAGCCATTTCGGTATACCAGGTGTTGTAGCCACCCGAGTGTATAAATAGATACCAGCATTACGGGGAAAATAATCAACGATATACTAGCGTCCTGTGGTTCAGTCTATCGGTTCTAGGTTAAGCATCACTTTAGACTTAGAAGAGAGCTTTACCTTTTTAATGTTTTTAATATTGCTGAATATTGAATATTTGTTCACGTTATTAACATTTTGTGACTCGTATTCAATGGAGCTTACTTAAAAAATGTTTTGGCTTGATTTTATAAAGGGAGCTAACTCGTATGCACAAAGGGAAGAGATGTCAATGTAAACTGACATTTTTCTGTCTCTTAAGAATTTCTTCAAATGCAAAAATGTTTTGTGTTTTTCTATTTTCAATACTTACAGCTTTACAGACAGCTCGGACATAGTGACGTGTTTGAGAATTTTTTTGAAGGTGAAGTAAACTTTAAACCAACCTACAAATATGATCCAGGCTCTGACAATTGGGATTCAAGGTGAGGATTCTTCTTCTTCTTCTTCTTCTTCTTCTTCTTCTTCTTCTTCTTCTTCTTCTTCTTCTTCTTTTTCTTCTTTTTCTTCTTCTTCTTTTTCTTCTTCTTTTTCTTTTTCTTCTTCTTTTTCTTCTTCTTCTTCTTTTTCTTCTTCTTCTTCTTCTTCTTCTTCTTCTTCTTCTTCTTCTTCTTTTTCTTCTTCTTTTTCTTCTTCTTCTTCTATGTTTTCTCAAGTTCAAATGTCTCATAAAATGTTTATAAAACTTTTCATTATTTTGCCTTTTGCAAATTCTTCTTTTTATGCAGATTTTATGCTTTTCTTGCTTCAAATACACAATTAATGTTATCACTCTCTTTATAATTTTCTATACTTATTCAACTTATATTTTTGCTATTAAAAGTTCCTATTGTATAATTCAAGTGTATTGAATATTTTAAATGCAGTGAAAAAAGTCGAATTCCAGCTTGGTGTGACCGAATCTTATGGAAAGGGAGTTGCGTGTGCCAAACTTCTTACCAATCTCATAATGAACTGAAAATCAGTGATCACAAACCTGTCAGTGCGGCTTTTAATGTTGGGGTAAGTCTGAATATTTATATATAATTGCTTGTGTATATATGCTTATTGTGTGTGTGTATATAAATAATTAATTATTGAATATTATTTAATTATCCACATACATATACGTTTCATCCAAGTGGAATCATCAGTGTGGAAATAACTGTTCTACCAGTCTCACAATTCGAATTCCGGACTTGAGTCACCTTTTAACTCAAATCCAAACATTCCAATCAATGAGGTCAACCTAACACCTATACAGAAGTGAGGAGAAATAAACCATAAATATCTATTCAAGCAGACACGTAGTAAGCCATATTAAGAGTGTTCAATAAATCATGTGGACAGGAACTCACATTATTAGTTTTAATAAACAGCCTATTTGTCTTTCTTAAAAGGCCTGGTTCATTGTTTGCAGGAAGGTAAAATGAACAATGTGAAATTGAAATAAATGTTTAAAAAATAAATTTATTCACTTCAGAATTTTTTTTTTCTTTTATCATATAGATGTGTTACGAAATAATATATATTTTTTTAAACAGCTGTTGCATAGTGGTCTTTTTTTTTTTAAATCGGATTTTTGTGAAATTTAATTTACCGTATTGTTTGGTCATTACATTAATCGAATAAAATTGTTTAAAATTATAACATAGTTAACAAAAAATCAATTTAAAATGCTACGTTTGAACATGAATTGCCACAGACTGACGATATCTTGTTTGTCTGACAATTTATTATAAACATCAATTACTGCTACACTCGAAGATCATTTAAATGTGGATAAAAATAAATAGAAATGGAAAACTAAGTGATATAAAAATTGTTTATGTCTTCAAGTTGAACAAGTCTGTGCAGTTTGCTGCAGTCATGTAGTTTTATTGTTGCTTTAACGATCGACATAAGTAACTCAACTGTGCATTATGTAAATTTGTAGCTCTCTGTTTTTTTTTTTTGCATCCATATTTAAAAATGATAAAATATTTAGACATTCATGTCTACCCACACAATATCCTTTGAATCTTGATGATGACTTATCTACGTCGAAAACTTGGATAATAAACAATGAATTTGGAATGTTACTTTTATTCTTAAATAATTTAATAGTCGAGGAAAGTTGTTAGGTCCATGGAGAAGTAAATATAAAAATGCAAACCGTTATGAGTTGTTGATTTCTTTTAACAATGTTTGCTTATCTTTTTCTATTATATGAAGGGTAGTTGCCTGTCTGTCTATCTAAAGGTCAGAAACAACACAAGATACACTCACTGATATATTCTTTTTCATCATTGTCTTGGACAGAATATGGACACAAAATTAGTCAGATGTGGGAGACGACATTTAGAGCATTCTTTTTTTTTTCTGCTGTTGTTTTTTTCCAGCGACTTTTTTTTTTATTTTTTAACATAGTTCACCCCAAACAAGATTTTAGCAAAGATTGGGAGTAGACTGATTGGGCAATTAGAGGATCAGTTCTATCTCCAGAATTCTTGAATACTGATACCACAGAGTCAATTTTCCAACTATCAGGGAAACAAGATTCAGTAAGGCATTTGTTGTATAGTTTGGAGAGGACAGGGACCAGCTCAGCAGAGCATTTCTCTATTACTATTACAAGATCAGACCCACAGGCTTTGGAGGTGTCAAGGTTTTTTATAATGTCTCTCACTTGAGACGGGGTGATGATCAGGTTCTCAAGTGTGGCTTCAGTCCGCAATGGGAATTTAGGGAGGGGGTTGTTGTATGAGTCCAGAGTGGAGTTTACGGCGAAACTCTGGGCAAGTAGTTCAGCCTTATCAGTTGATGGTACTTGTTAGGTACGTGCAAAAATGGCGCCTTCTTGTACGGACTATGCTTATTAAAAAGCGCTTATCAGTAATTATTTAATTAGTTTCCGTGTAAACTTTGATTGTGTTTGAAAGATAAAAGCCTAAACTTAATCTCTAAACGAAAAAAACTGCATATTTACGTGTGAAAAATAAATTATAATAAAATATGTAATTACGACGGTCAAAAACCCCAAAAATTCAATGAATTTTGAACTTTGAAAAAATTACTTGTAAAAATCCTTTAAAAGATAAATATAAGTTTTTGGGAACTATTTCAAAGATAATTATTAAATTAAAGTCATAAGACACTGAATTAAAAATAATAAATCCCACGTTTGACTAAAAATTAGCAAAATTAGCCCTTCAAATGTGATAAATGAATAAAAGCCGCCATAACTTCATCGGAAAAGGACGTTGTTTACAAATTGACATCGCCAAGCAAAATATATGGAAGACAAAAAATGTCATAATTTATCATTTTTAACTTTATATATAAAAATGTAATAATAGTTTATAGAAGTTCAAAAATTATTATCCATTAATTTCTTTATTCTTTTTAAGGTTATAAACAAATTTAAGTACCCTTATTTTGTTATAATAAAAAAGGAAATGCTTATTTAATTATTTGTGAGTGTACGCAATTATTTTTAACTGAAAAGGTTCAGTTTTTAATTTAGTAATACTCTGAAATTATTGATGACGTCTGTTTACCAATGTTTTTCGATTTTTTAGAATTTGAAATAACACTATTTTTTAAATGTTAAAAATATTTTTACGTTACGAACTGCGTCAATTTTATCAATTTTTTTTACATGATTTAAAACTTTAGTTACTCGATTTATTCTTAACGTGTCGTAACGATAAATTACATTGATTCTTTTAAAAATAAAGTGTTTTTATTTTTTATTTTAAGTGTGAAAAAGTAAATTACAGTCAATGACTACACTGACAATTTATTCATTGAAAAAAAAAGTTAAAACAGTTATTTATTGATAAACAGAATTCAATTTTGAAAGAAAATGTCATGTTTGAATTCTCTTTATTTATTAATAAATAATTGTTTTTAACTTAAATATTTATTAATGAAAAAAAGACAAAACAAATACAAATCTTTCCAAATAATTGACGATGAATTGCGAAATGAACGAAATTGTTGAATCTCTAAAAAAAAAAAATTTGCGCTGTAAAAGTGAGTGATTGCTAATCCCACCTGGTTATTACAGAACGGGGCTACCATACTAATGAAAGTTCATCGTTAGTAGAAATTATTCAATTTTTAAAATTCTTTTTTTCGTTAAGTTCCTGGATCTCAAATTTGTCAATTTTTGGTTTATTTTCAAGATTATAAAAAAAATTTCTTGCGCTGATGATGCCACGTTCCTCTATGAAAGAGAAATATAATTATATCGCATTTTTTATTTTTCCAAAAACTCTAATCATTAAAATCACATGAAATATTTTTTGCAATTATATTATTTTTTTGGTGAAAATATTGATTAAACAATGCTTTATTCAATAATAATATCGCTAATTCAAAAAATTAATTTTTCTTCGAGTTATAGTGATTTTATTAACACGGTATTTACTGGCATTTTTCGTAATATATACGAAATATTTTTTTTTTTAAATTTAATTGTTAACATCTACGATCCTTTATTTACATAAGTAACAGTTAAAAAATCATGCATTTTTTTTTATTAATATATAAAAATATAACTTTAGTAAAGGTGTATTTTCTTTTTAAAAAATAATACATTTTCACTAAGATTAAAAAAAAAAAATGGTTTCATTATATTCCGTGATTGTTGATTAATAAATATTGAAAATTTCAGTAAAATTGGTTGATTTCCTGAATTTTAGTGTATTTTTAAGTGAAGGGGGGGTCAAAATGTTTTTTCATTTTTGGGAATCGGCCATTGATTTGCACGTACCTAGTACTTGTGATAGAGACGTGGTGAGAGGGAGAAGTTTTTAAAAGAAAGAGGGTGCACACACGTTTTAACTCTTCTATTTCGTTGTCCATACCCCCGGGCAACACCAGATATCCATGATAATATATATATATATGGGAAAATATATGTTTGTGTATAACTTTCTATTTTTTTTATAGACCAACCTTTTCAAGGTAAAAGCTTGATTGTTAGCAAATAACAACAGAGCACATATATATAAATCTGACAGTAGTATTTCAATAACGGATCTTTAATCTATCGACTCCTCAGAAACAAAAAGTTATCCTTCAGAAAAATACATAGCAAGGCAGCAAACAAAAATCAGAAAAAACAAAAATTGATTTTTGTTTGCTATGTATTTTTCTGGTTGTATTGTTTTTATTTTGTTAAACAAAGAATTTGTTGAAGTTTATTTTTGTGAACTTTAACTTGTCATGAAATGATCTGGCCTATTTGGAGGGGGGGGCAGAAAACAAAAGCCTCATTTAAATGATGACTTCACAAATTATTAATTAAGCCGACATTTTATTTTATTGTTTTCATTGGAAAAGTTTTTGTTTTCTATTTTTCTTGCCATATATGTGACGAAAATTGATGAAATTATTTTGATTTAAAAATCAATTAAATTGACTGACCATAATAGAAAAGTGTAATCTGAAGGATCCCATTTTCAAAGCTTTTATCTGTAGGGAGGAGGAGGAGGAGGAGGAGGAGGAGGAGGAGGGCACTTCTTCCTCTTGTGTAAACACAATTTGACCTCAGTACTTAAACTGTTGCCTATTTATCAACTAGTAAAAAATTATTTTACAATAGATCTCTTTGTATTAGCCAATCTACTTAGCCACTTCTCTACTAATCATAATTGTATAAAATAAATGTAAATATATAAATTACATAACACTTATTATTATTGTCTTATTTTATCTCATCTAATATATAAAGTAAAGTCAGTCTCTTTATCGTTTCTGTGTCATCAATAGCTTTCTTCCTACAAAATAATTATTTGATTCTGGTTCGCTAGTTCTTTAGGTGGATTGTTGCAGCACATTGCAAAGAACAATAAAATGTAATTCGATTTAAAACATAATACTTTGTCCAGGTCGGAATTATTTTCAGATAATTTTTTAAAAAGAGAGATAACTCTCTATTCGTCCATACAGAAGGTAATTCGGTGCAATTTTACTTATAGGCCAATCAAGTTAATTGTTTTCATGTAAAAGCATTATTTTGTACTTACTCAGTCATATTTTATCTCTCACGCCCCGAAAAAGAATTTTAAAATATCAAGCAGAACTTTAATTAGAACGATTTTTTCATTTCGATGTTCAACCTGTATTTGTGCTCGAGTCGACATTTTGGGCTGTGAGCGGTCGGTAGAATAGACAAGGGGACACTTATCTGCCCTTAGTTACCTAACCGGCCACTCCGAAAATCGCACACTCGCCAGTTCATATAACCCTTATGAAAATGTAAAAATCGTTCTAATTAAAGTTCTGCTTGATATTTTAAAATTCTTTTTCGGGGCGTGAGAGATAAAATATGACTGAGTAAGTACAAAATAATGCTTTTACATGAAAACAATTAACTTGATTGGCCTATAAGTAAAATTGCACCGGTAATTCTCTTTGATTGGAACAAAAAATATTTGAAAAAAACAAAACAGCATAGTTTTAAGAAATGAAATAAAAACACATTGCAAGTAAATAAACTGCAGTGCAACGCCGGGTCGGGACAGTTAGTTGTTAGTACAATCATCATCATTATTATTATTACTACTACTACTAACTACGATTCTAAAATAAGTTATTACCAATGATTGGTCATTACCAACAACAGGTGGTGTTTCCTGGAGTTTGAGTGACAAGTCTCATCAGATTATCAGTACTCTCTGCTTCTTTCAACTACTTTACATTACTGCAACAGCTGTTTACCATTGATTTCTCGCTGATAACGACTGTTGGCTTTCTCTGGAATTTGAGTGGCAATAAGTGTCCCCAAGATTTCAGTACTCTTTGCACCCTTCCAACTGATGTCGGTGTTACCACTTTTTTTTTCTGTCGTCAGATTATTGGATTTCTGATTCGTGTAATGTTCTTTCTATATTTATTATTATTTTTTTTTTTGTTCTGTTTTAGCTAAAAGTGATTGACCAAGAGAAATCCAAGAAGGTTTATGAAGATATTATGAAGCGATTGGATAGAATTGAAAACGAATATTTACCCCAAGTGAAGATCGACATCACAGATGTAAGTATAACGAGTTGCAATTAAAAATACACCCACTTGCTTTCTTTTTTCTTTTTTTTTTTTTCTTTTTTTATTGATAATGATTTTAATTTTAGAAAGATCTTGTTAAAATGAATGAATTTATTATATATTATGAAGCAATTAAAAATACACCCACTTGCTTTCTTTTTTCTTTTTTTTTCTTTCTTTTTTTATTGATGATGATTTTAATTTTAGAAAGATCTTGTTAAAATGAATGAATTTATTAGATATTATGAAGCAATTAAAAATACACCCACTTGCTTTCTTTTTTCTTTTCTTTTTTTTTTCTTTTTTTTTTTTATTGATGATGATTCTAATTTTAGAAAGATCCTGTTAAAATGAATGAATTTATTAGATATTATGAAGCGATTAAAAATACACCCACTTGCTTTCTTTTTTCTTTTTTTTTTTTTCTTTTTTTATTGATGATGATTCTAATTTTAGAAAGATCTTGTTAAAATGAATGAATTTATTAGATATTATGAAGCAATTAAAAATACACCCACTTGCTTTCTTTTTTCTTTTCTTTTTTTTTCTTTTTTTATTGATGATGATTTTAATTTTAGAAAGATCTTGTTAAAATGAATGAATTTATTAGATATTATGAAGCGATTAAAAATACACCCACTTGCTTTCTTTTTTCTTTTCTTTTTTTTTTCTTTTTTTTTTTTATTGATGATGATTCTAATTTTAGAAAGATCCTGTTAAAATGAATGAATTTATTAGATATTATGAAACGATTAAAAATACACCCACTTGCTTTCTTTTTTCTTTTCTTTTTTTTCTTTTTTTATTGATGATGATTTTAATTTTAGAAAGATCTTGTTAAAATGAATGAATTTATTAGATATTATGAAGCAATTAAAAATACACCCACTTGCTTTCTTTTTTCTTTTCTTTTTTTTTCTTTTTTTATTGATGATGATTTTAATTTTAGAAAGATCTTGTTAAAATGAATGAATTTATTAGATATTATGAAGCAATTAAAAATACACCCACTTGCTTTCTTTTTTCTTTTCTTTTTTTTTCTTTTTTTATTGATGATGATTTTAATTTTAGAAAGATCTTGTTAAAATGAATGAATTTATTAGATATTATGAAGCAATTAAAAATACACCCACTTGCTTTCTTTTTTCTTTTCTTTTTTTTTCTTTTCTTTTTTTTTTCTTTTTTTTTTTTTTATTGATGATGATTCTAATTTTAGAAAGATCTTGTTAAAATGAATGAATTTATTAGATATTATGAAGCGATTAAAAATACACCCACTTGCTTTCTTTTTTCTTTTTTTTTTTTTTTTATTGATGATGATTCTAATTTTAGAAAGATCTTGTTAAAATGAATGAATTTATTAGATATTATGAAGCGATTAAAAATACACCCACTTGCTTTCTTTTTTCTTTTTTTTTTTTATTGATGATGATTCTAATTTTAGAAAGATCTTGTTAAAATGAATGAATCTATTAGATATTATGAAGCAATTAAAAATACACCCACTTGCTTTTTTCTTTTTTCTTTTTATTTTTTTGATAATGATTCTAATTTTAGAAAAATCTTGTTAAAATGAATGAATTTATTAGATATTATGAAGCAATTAAAAATACACCCACTTGCTTTCTTTTTTTAAATTTTTTTTTTTATTGATGATTCTAATTTTAGAAAGATCTTGTTAAAATGAATGAATTTATTAGATATTATGAAGCGATTAAAAATACACCCACTTTTTTCTTTTTTTTTTTTATTGGTGATGATTCTAATTTTAGAAAGATCTTGTTAAAATGAATGAATTTATTAGATATTATGAAGCGATTAAAAATACACCCACTTTTTTCTTTTTTTTTTTTTTATTGATGATGATTCTAATTTTAGAAAGATCTTGTTAAAATGAATGAATTTATTAGATATTATGAAGCAATTAAAAATACACCCACTTTTTTTTTATTTTTTTTTATTGATGATGATTCTAATTTTAGAAAGATCTTGTTAAAATGAATGAATTTAATTGAATAGCAAAATTTACATTCATAAAATTTTCGAAACAATTAGAAACAACTAGCAGGAAGATCCGACGTTGCTCAGGATTGAATGAGGATCACTGCTATGTACCTTTTTCACTATTCCTATAACACCATATTACTTGTTTTTACTTTTCGCACGTTTTTGTGTGCAATACTAATTGGATTTTAACTCAAAATGATTCCTCGGTTAATATTATTTAATAAAAACAACATAATACCATTCCTAATCCTTATACACATAATTTATCGCATTCTGTGTGGAAACACCGTTAGTAGGATAACCCGGCAAATTTTGTTGCTGACTTTTTTTTTACAATAATTTAAAAAATTTATACTAACTCTAATGGAATAATCTAAAGTCATGAGAATTTATAGTTTAAAATAAATTAATTACTACTAATTAAATCAGATTAGTGGCCGAAATAGATATCAAAGGAAAAAGGGTTGAAAATAAATATTGTAGACAACCTTACGAGCGAAATGGTCCAAGGGAAGCAACTCAATATTAATAAGGCTTAGACAGTTATTTCTCTTGTCTGCTCCCGGGAATATAGTCTCCTAAAACCTAAAAGCTGTTGTTCCCCAAGAATAATAATCGCAAAGTTCTCCCAGTTTTCAAATAACCTATAAAAAAAACACGCCCTAAGATTTATCAAAGATAAAATGTATTAATATACCGTTATCTACATAAGATGCCACACTAATTTGCCAGATATATACCGGCTTCCTAACAAATTCCCATCGGAAATCATAGTTTAATTATTTATTCACTTAAGCTAAAGAATAAGCATTTTTCTTTGAGAGAATATTGGTTTATGTATTAAATTAATGTTTCCATTATAATATATGATTGTATGGTTATGTGTTTTTGAAGTTCTCATATTATTTCTATAGAATATCCAAGGATCTTATTTTATATTACTGCTATTTCCAATTTGAGAGAACTTATATAGATACATTTTTACATTTAATTGATATGTTTTTAAACAATTTATAACTTCTTACACCCACCACGTTTCATACTTTTAATCAATAATTTTAGTTTACCATTTGGGTGGACCGTAGAGACCAATACCAAACACAGCAGAAGGCAAGTAGGTAACTTCCCGCCACCTTACAAAAATCTGATGATTTGACAGATTAGAATATCTAACTAACCAAATGATTCTCGTCTGTGCTAATTATCCTTTCTCAGTATTATACAAGTTAAAGAGTTTGTATCCAAACCCACTATTAGTTTATCAATCACTTAGAAATGAAGATTAATCCATTAATCTCCCTACAATTAAATTATTTCAGGTAGTAATTATTTATATTGAATTCAGATGTGAATCCAACAAATTTCCACTATTGTTTAGTAACTGTTAGTCTGGCTTAAAATAGAAGAGTATATACTATTTCGGTGCATACAATTTTGTAGAATCTCCTGCTTTTTATTAATTAGGTTATCTCTAGACATTACTATGTGATACGATTTAAAAGAATTATATATATATATATATATATTAGTGATTAGATAAATTCCAATGACCAAAATTCAGTTGTTAATCATATTTTTTTTGCAATGACAGAATTGCTGATAGTTTTACAATCGTTTCGCAATATGCAAGATACTACAATCAGAAGCAATTACACGCTGCTCATCAGAAACCTCAAGAAAAACATTTATAAGAATATATATCTATATATATATATATATAGAGAGAGAGAGAGAGAGAGAGAGTTATGTTGGTGCCGCACCATATAAATTGGTTTTGTTCGAGGGGGGAATGATTTTAGAATTTAAAAAAGAAAGTACGATTTAATGAAACATAGTAAAATAGATGAAACCCCGAGGCACCTTTCGACCGACTACTTTTCAAGGGAAAACGTCGGTATTTGTTTGAAAAAAAAAAAGACAAATTTAAAACCAATAAATGGTATAATGAAGAAGTTCAACCACTTGCTGATAGAATTTCGTCTGCTGTAACACGTTGCTATAATGCTGCGAATATGCATATTATTTTTTCTACTCGTGCTGCTTTCCCTTCATTTCGTAAGGATGTCTTGCCGACCACTGATTTTAGTTTAATAATGTATCGCTTTAAATGTCAGTGTGACGCTGACTATGTTGGCAAGACCACCCAGCGATTGTCGGTTTGAATCGCCCAACACGTGCCAGGGTATGTTCGCCGAAATGAACCCATCCCACCATCCGCGCATCTACAAGCACACGAGTCAGCTATAGGTGAACATTTGCTTAGTAAAAAGAGTTGTCGTGATCTCTATTCAGACGACAACTTCTCCGTTCTATATAGAGGACGTCACAAATTTCATCTGGATATTCTCGAGGCCATTTTCATCAATACTCAACGACCATCTCTATGCCGACAGAGAGACTTAAAACACAGACTGTAGATCTTTGGAGACTCCTTTGCTTCTGATGGGTGATCATTTTATCTGTGCTTGGTTATGTATATATATGTTTATACATATATATGCATGTACTAATATACCCCATATTTCTTTTTTCTCTTTTATATAATTTTTTTTCTCTCTCTCCCGCCACCTGTTGAACTTCTTCATTATACCATTTATTGGTTTTAAATTTGTCGGTTTATTTTTTTTAAACAAATACCAACGTTTTCCCTTGAAAAGTAGTCAGTCGAAAGGCGCCTTGGGGTTTCATCTATTTTACTATGTTTCATTAAATCGTATTTTCTTTTTTAAATTTTAAAATCATTCCCCCTCGAATGTGTAAATAAATACCTAACTTTATAAATATAGAGAAGATTTATTTGTTTATATAAAGTACTTTGCCTGAACATTGAACTGTAATAAAATTTGATTTGCACCTTATTTTATTCTTCCACTTCATCTATTGCTATATATATATATATATATATATATATATATATATATATATAGTAGAAATTGGTAGTTTGCTGGAAGCATTGCTGGGAGTAATAATAAAAGTTTTAAAAAGGTTGAAGGCAATGCAAAGTTGTGAAGAACAAAAACAAAACAAAACAGTTCTTCACAACTTCCAGCGATCTGGAACTTCGCATTGCCTTCAACTTTTTAAAAACTTTTATTATATATATATATATATATGAATTGAATAGTGTATTTGAATTAAGTAGATTAGGACTGGTATAAAACAATAATGAACAATTTTCTTGCTAATTAACAAAATAAATAAAATCATCTAAAATAAAGATTACACAGAAATCTTTGAGGAATGTAATGCAAAGTTGTAACTGCTACTAGCTGTAGTATTGTAATAACTTATTTTACTACCTATGTATTCCTATTTACTTGCCTCCCGACGAGGGCAGAGTTAGACACAAGCTCGGTTTTTAATGTGGGGAAAATCTAAAAAGAGGCACTCTGGATTGGAACAAAAATAAGAATTGCCTCAGTCTAGAAGGATTTCTCCTTCACTAACCGAAGACAGAAAGATGAAGTGTAGTATCAAAACAGATATTACACTTTGCTCGTAGCCAAAAGACCAAGAAAGGTTTACTACCTATGTATTACTGAGAGTGTGACACAAAACGAAGGAAGGGAGGTACAAGCATATTAATATATAGATTTACATTATATTTGTAACGGTTATAATTACATTTGTCTTGTAAACTTTCTCAAATATGATAATCTATTTAAACAGATCCAACCTTTTGTCGTAAGTTGATCAAGCTTTTTGTCTAAATGAATTGATACAACAACTATCACACAACTTGAAAAATCCATAAATAGAATTTAATTAACTAGCAAATATATGCTCCCTCTGGTCGCATATTTTTGCTAGGCTGGGAGTATTATATAATTGTAACAGAACTACATACAATATGTAGTTAAAACAAAATAAATATTAAAATATTATTGTTATAAATGAAATAAAAGTAAAGTACCTTATTTATGGATGTCAAGTGCGAGCGCCGACCCCACAATATTTTTATAAATAAACTAGAGTAAAACCTATTTCCTTTTTATAGATGTGAAAATAAATGCAGACACCACAATTTTTTTACAAATAAATTTAGTCAAACGTATTTTCTTTTTTATAGATGTTAAGCGCGAAAGAAAATAATAGGAAATTACAACGTGGCCACCAGCAATTAAGGCATTGCATTAAAGTTTGATTTTCAAGTCTTTAAAAAATAAATTAAAATTTTATTTCAGGATAAAAAATACAATTTAAGACTAATTAATAAATTTCATCCAAAATGTGTGCAAAAAATCAAAGAAATAAGCGAGATATTCAAATAATTCCAATAGTACAATTGAACGCTGAACCGAAATGTCTATTTTGTCCGTTCAGTTTTTAATTTGAACTATTTAGTAATTTGAAAATTGTTTTTTTTAAGTTTTGAATATAAAGGAGGATTCCCTCACACACCCTTAAAAACAGAGGAGGTAATTCCTGGAAGGACGGTCTTATGAACCGATACTACACTTATAAATTCTGATTAAAACGTGTTTTTTTGTTCATTCATTTAAAAATGTCAAGTCACAAAAGAATAATTTTTTTTATTGCTCCTTGGCCTTTTGGCTAAGATCAAAGTGTAGTATCTGTTCTCTTAACATCAACGCCGAAAGTTTTCATGTAATTATCTCCCTTGAAACTGAAAGTTTAAAAATATTTTTAAAACGCTGTTTTTTTTTTTAATAAAATCTCTTTAATTAATTGTATTAATAATTATAATAATATTACTATCAAGGAAAATATATAATAAAATTTGACAATACCAATTATAAATGTATATTACAGAATATTAATTTATTAAAAACTTAAGATGGAAATAAATATGCAAATCTGGGTTTTGTTTGGAGTTTAGAGATTACTGTATATACTGTATCATTATATTTAAGTAAGACTGAAAAGTTTTGATGTTAATATACTTAGGAAAGATTCGCATTCATTCATATTTAGATTAGATTGGAATATTAGATTAGCTAAATGCAGTATTCTTTATTATTTCGCAATGTATTAATTACGTTTAAAAAATTGTGATTGACGGACAGACAAAATCCCTATTTATATAAAAAAAATCTTGATTTTCAAAATATTTTTTTAATTTTAAAATATTTGAAATCAAAATATGCTACTTGGTTTTTGTAAAAACTTTCTTCAATCAAACAATCATTTTTTAAGAATTGTGTAAATATCCTGTTTAAAATTTCTTTTAATGGCAATTTTCAGAGTCTGAAAAGTACTCCAAGTTTTTCAAAATGTTTATAAAATCTTTATTTTATTTCTATTTTCAGTTCATATTTGAAGATGTGAAGTTCTTTGAATCCCAAAAACAAAAATTGATTGTAGCCAACATTGGACAGGTAAGATATGTAATTTATAAAACTTCAACAAAATAGAAAAGAGTTGATCCGTTTTATTAATATGCGTTGTATGTACCCCTTAATATTTGTCTTTTGTCTGTTCTTTATTGCCATTGCCACAGCTCTCGCCACGGGTGGGTTGAGTTGACTGCCATCCTGCTTTGACGATTTTTAACTTGCTAGGACATAATTGTGATCTGTTCGTCTGTATATGTTGTGGCGTGACCTAAGTTCAAGATCCCATTTAACAGTAGAGAGATACGTCCCATCTTTTTGAGGGAGAAAATGCATTGAAAAAATACCGAGTACGAGATTATTGATGATTGTCTTTCTTCATAGGTGATACTTTAAGAGTTGGAGCAATGGAAGTTCTTCTTGTTGAGGGCGTTGAATTTGGGAAAGTAAAACTAAGTGAACCTGCTTTTCGAGATGACCAGATGTGTCTGTAAACCTCTGAGCTATAGGATGATGCTTTTACAAACCTCTTAATGTCTTATTAAACAACCTTTAAAGCTATTTACTCAAAAATTGGTGCAAGTTTGAAATCAAGTTTGGGGGTCAACTCTCCATTGACCAATACCCAACTTTCTCTACATAGACATATTTGATGTTCAAAAAAGGTAGAAAATTGACCTATCCTAAATCTAGTCACATTCACAGAAATAAAAAGGCTGTAAAAGCAACCCCCCCAAATTGTACATATCAGATAAACATTTCACACACTTACTGAAGGGGAAGCAGTCATAAGTACATCATCACCAAAATCGCAAGAACTATTGAATAAGCACACACTCAAAAGAAATTGCACAAAATTCTACCTACGATTTGAGAATGACTTTCAAGATACAGGAATGGTGTTTGACCTAGATTTTTTATTGACCACACTTAGCTAAACTTTTTTATTCTTCTAAAAAATCAAACTCACCAGTCTGTATAGCATGCCAAGAGATTGATTCTATAATCAAGCCTACTCTTATAGACTGGAGCAACCTCAGATCCAGTGAAAATTTTCTGAAGTAAGGCAATATTGAGCAAACCAAACTGCATGAGATCCTTAGTTTTATGAAACAGGTGAGATATGCAAAAAGAATCTGTGTTGGGAGGAAAGTGATAAACATTATTATCAATGTGAAAAATACTTTGTAAATTTGTAATTAAGAAAAATATCAGCAAAAACAAAATTTGTTGTCAAATGTAAAACTGAATTTGAGGAAGTTGAATTTTTTGTGACAATATTTTATTGATATTAAAGATTTTTTAAACTTGAAAATAAAACAACAAAAAAATCTGTCCATTTGATTATTATTTAGCATCTGTTTCTAGCATTACAAATTTAACAAAACATAAAAACAATTATTAACGTCATCATTTTTGGCCAACCATTAATCTCATCTTTCACTGATATTTTCAAGTATTTGAATGATTGGTTTTAACTATTTCTGTTCTTGCTCATGTCTTCTAACATATAAAGTTATCTTGTTGGATTTTCAAAGTCAGACCCAAATAGTATTTAAGCTGACAAGCCAATTTTCATTCGTTATTGTTGTACCATGTTATTAGCAATATAGTAACATATTTCACTACAATTTATTTTTTAAAATTATGTAGTCCTACCCAGACGATTGCTAATATGAAACATTTTTAAATAATCACCTAAAAATAAAAATCAGCAACGGGTATAACTCATATTTTAGATTGAAAAATATAATAGGAGTTATTTACCTTACATGCAAAAAATAAAAAATTTTAAGCTAAAATGACTTCACTGCATTCCGGCCAATGCCAAGTAAGTACAACTAGTTATAGAAAATTTGCATACATTTTTGAACGGTCAAATTTTCTGACATTCACTGAAAATGGCTGATTATAAGATTTCTCTTTAGGGATTTCTACTTTTCTTATTTAAAAGAAATATTATTTAATTTAATTGAAAAGTAAAAAATAAAATTATGTGTGTTTTCAGGGTCCAGTTGAGTTTGAATTTATAAAGAAAGCTCAAGGAAACGATTTTTGCAAATCCTGGTTGAATGTAAATCCATACAAAGCTGTTTTAATGCCAGGTAAGATCAAATTTAAAAAAAATATTTTTTTATCGTATTATTATTAGAAGATAATCATTTATTTTCTGAATTCTTTAAAATAATTAATTCAATTTGATGTTTGTAATTATTAATCAAGATCAATTATTTTTAATCTTTTCAATTTGGTGAAACTGATCAAATCTGATCCTACAAAAAATGTTCAAATCATGTTAAGACTTTTGTTTTTTGCTTCTGGTGTTAAAGATTAGAAACATGGATAAAGTTGTCTCATAATGAAAAAATAATGTTAAAAAAAACAAACTCAAAGGTATTATTTTTGGAGAGAGATTGGAAGTCACAACACATTCCTTTGACCATAACATCAATAAGGCAAACAATAGACAAATACGGATTCATAAAAATGTTTTAAAAGGAATGTGATTTGGAATTCTGACTAAAATGAATTAACTGCACGGACTATGGATCAATTTGTATCTGGGGAAAAGTGGGCCAGAAGATCTGACGTGGGATGATGTAAAACAAGTTTTATATAAATTTAGGCATAAACAACAATAGGAAGAGTAAACCCGGGAAGACGAAGTTTGACAGACAAAAATAAGGATATATGGAGTGAGAGGTTACATAAAAGTATGGGTACTCTTAAGTTATATAGCGTGTGAAAAAAAAAAAAATAAAGCCATTTTTTTTTTATGAATTGTTGCCTTTGTTTCATTGCTTCAAGGAGAAAACTTTACAACTAACAAGAACGAAAGTGCAAATCAGGTTATTGCTTTTACACCCTAAATGAGATTTATAATTCAGGACAATTGAAAGCTCATTCCAATTGTGTAACAATCATACTAAATGTGAGTTCAGCATTCGTTTCTCGAAGGCTTTTTTCCTATATACTTTAATAACATGACATACATTAGTTCTGGGATTGAGTTATGTTTGAAAAATAATTGTTTTAATTGTTCTAATTAACCATAATTTATAATTAACTAGGAAGAATATATCACATATGTTTATGCAGTTTGATGATGTACGGAAGTGAAACCTGGCCAGTGAGGGTTGAGGACATGCATTGCATGGAGAGAAATAATATGAGAATTATACAATGAATATGTAATGTGAGTCTTAAAGACAGACTTAGACCTGATGTGCTCAGAGGAAGATTAAATCTGGACAGTACAGGGAGATGTGTGCAGAACAGGAAACTTTGATGGTATGGCCACATTGAAAGAATAGATGAGAGTTCTTTGGTTTGTAGATGTGGAATAGTTGAGATATCAGGTTCAGTTCACAAGGAAAGGCCAAGGAAACTATGGAAAGAAGTGATAAGAAAACAGGATAAATAAAGACCTGGTCAGAGATAGGGAAGTTTGGAAGTCAGTTTCGAAATGCTGTCCAATCCATGCCAACATGTAAAATGGACGTTAAACCAAATATGATGATGAACAAGTCACCCTTCTCTCTCTTAGCTATCTATGTATTTCTCTCACCTGCTCTCACTCTATCTTGATTCAACCACTCTCTAATATTTCTTAATATCTCTGTGAGCATTTAGAGAAAAGCTATTTCGCATTTACATAGCCACGAAATGACTGACTCTACTATATATATTAGATGTATATGTCTTGAAATGCTGACTTTGTGTTTCCTCCTACTTATTCCTTGTTACTTATATGTTTATGGTTACCAACATCTCCATAATGTTTGTCAATTTTTTTCATTTGTAGGCGACCTTCAAGAAATTGAACTGGAAGTGAAAGTTGATGAGTCATCTGTTTGTAAGCTAAACAGTAAGGAAGACACGATTGATGATATATTGGTGCTGCATCTTCACGGAGGGAAGGACTGCTTTATATCCTTTTTTTAGAATTGACCTTTTTATTGTGGCACAAGTTTTGTTGGATTCTCAGAAAGAACAATAGTATTACATTAGAAGCATTCCGCTCTAAGCTTTAATGGGTTACATATTACCCGCGGTAATGTTTTTGGAATTAAATGTAGATCAAGTTTGTTAGGTTTCAGTTATACGGTTTGACCCTAGGTTAACCTATAGCCTGATATACGAGAATCGATAGTAAATTGGTTTGGTTTAGTTGCAGTTAGATCAGTCGCTGTTTAAAAGCTTGCAAAAAAAATACATGTAATGTAAGGTCTTGCTCGATAGAGGCGTTTAGATCCTTGTGAGGATGATTTAGCCAGAAGCAACTCACAGTTAAGGAAATGGATCCATAGTTATGTTAATAAAATATGTTTTAAGATTAAAAGGTTATCCTCTTCCTGTATGAACATTTTGGGGTGATTATTTATACAAAGATAAATGTGAAATATGGCAGTTCAAAATAATATAACAGGAAAACTTATGGATATACTTACTTATCAGTTGAAAGTATTAGTGTGCACCAAAAATTACGGAAAATTATCGAGTAGAATTTTTGTGATAAATGAAATTGCTTTTTTACTCATATTTCCGAGTATACGTTGAAGCGACGCCATTATGCGTCTTTCAGCCAGCACCTCATAGAAGATTATCTCCCTTCTAATATGAAGACACAATGCGATCTTGTCATTTGGAGTTTGTTGACTCCAAATAGTAAATAAATTTTTTTTTTTATTAAAATTCTACTCGATAATTTTCCATAGTTTTTGGTGTACACTAATATTTTCAATTGATAAGTACGTATATCCATAAGTTTTCTTATTTTATTTTGAACTGCCATGTTTCACTTGTATCTCTATAAATAAGCTCTCATTTTTTTTTTTTTCCAATCATTTGAGAGAAGATCATCATCCCAGCCCCAAGATGCAGACAACATCCATTCTCCCGAAACTCAACGAGGGGTATACAACACTTTCTCTTTCTTGTAATCGTACACTGCAAAGTGATTATTGTTGCCCAAATATACTTTGACCTGATTACAACTAGAAACAATTGATGAAGGCCTGAGAGAATTTTAACATTTTGTGACATTAAAAAAGTGAAGGATATCATCATAAAATGAATAATATCAAAATTCTTTAGTTTATTAAGGGGTTCATGTAGAGGGGTAATACCTTTTCCAAAAGGGCTTTTCTTTGGCGTTGTTGGCTGGTCTCCAATGTACCAAGTACTATCTGATACGTCCCCAATGTACCAAGTACTATCTGATACGTCTCAAAGCACTTTTGTGCAGCTACAGTCTGTAGTTAGCCTCTATGATGAATCATCATCCGTGCGTGGCGAAGAGTCAGACCCTTCACGAGGTAATCCTGTTAATGTGCTGTGGCATAGATCTAAAGAAATCTAACCTCAATAAAAAACAAAAAACTTTAAAAAAAATCATTCTATTCTTTAGGGGTAGTTGTAGTTCCTATAGCGATCATTGAAAAACGGATGCTTTAGATGCAGAGAGAACGTGACATCATATGTGTGTTTGGATGAACCAAGTTTGAGTACAAGGTGCTGAGGCATGGTGCACGTTGACCAGAAAACAGCGAGAAGCTCATACCTAGATAGATTTGGAAGGGTCCTACTAACCACCACATTTAGCATTTTATTTTTCAGCAATCTCTGTTGTTTTTTAACACCTCCACCCCCTACCGATGGATTTGTACATATATTTTTTGTGAATAAAAACGTTAAACCATTGGGAATAATATTAAGTAGGTTTTACCCATAGAGTGAATGTGGTATTTTGGTGACTGAAACTAGTTTAGAGAATAGAGTAAGAAGACGACAGCCGACCTCTATCCCACCTACATTCCCAATTTTGGCTCTGTGCCACATCTTATTTTATGAAGAAAATTTACTATACTGTGAACTTTTTTCTGAAATTTGAAACATAAATAAAAAATCTTGGACGATCATCTTGCATGACAAGCAAAAGGTGCATTGCTTCAGTTAGTCGAGAATTGTAATACATCCATAATAGTCACTCCCATGGATGTCATCCGCCATTAAAAGATTCAAATGACACTTCCCAGAAGGGATGACTCAGCAGTATTTGAGAAAATTCATCTGATTGATGTACGTTATTACCTGAACCTTTTTTTTTTAGTATTCATTCTACAGCTTTCGTTGGGTAAGAAAAAAGAAAAAAACCTTTTTCTTAGATGCGTCCTTGCATCTTCATAAGGGGCTTTGTCTGTCTGTTAGTTTGTCACGCTTACATTTCAAAAATAATATTTTTATAGCTAAACACACAGAATGGACGGACACATTCTCTTTTCGAGAGCCCTTCACCTCCTGACATGCACAGGCACACATTTGTGCAGAATCTAAAATACTGAATATTCTTGAAAATAGTTCATCTCTGTAAGAAACTGAAAAATCAAAAATCCTTTGAAGCACAATAAGGTCTCAACAACAGTCTAAAATTCAGGAGGAACTCTTGTTCCGACAACACCAGAACAACACCAACAAAACAACTAAAAACGCTCTTCAAACTGTACGACCCATTTCTTATCTGCTCACATCTAACGCATTTTTCTATCTGCGTCACTGTCATATTTCGTCTTTTAAAACAGATCGATATCCACACGTGCAAATTACTAACACCTAAAAAAATTCACAATTCTGAGCATGCCCCTTTTTACCTATTGCAAATGGCCGCTCGACAAGCAAAACATTGCATGCGTTTTGAATTAGGTAAGTGTTCATCTCTCTTATCACAATCTCGAAACAAAAATTATTTTATTTTCAAAATATTCTGAAATTTTTGAGAACAAAATTGAATTTTACACTATTTAATGGCCTATTAAATGCAATCCAGTCTCTGCGATTTCCAGGGAATATTACAGGCATCATTGATTGGCACCATGATCTTTGGAGACCATTGCACCCTCAAATTGGTGCATTCTTACAGCACTATGTGCCGATGAACGAGTTCCTGTAGACTTTAGTAACCATTCCAGATCGCAAGAAGAATGGAGATCCATGTTACTCAATCAATATGATTCCCCTCTGGCCTCACTGATAGGATCCAAAGGCATACTGACCATAATGTTCAGGATCAGTTCAACTCCCAGAGAGTGACAGTTATGCAATTCTATTGCGTTTGGGGCGCCACTCCGAATCTTACAGTATTAAACTGCTCTCATCATTGATGTAACCATCCCAAACGACTATGGCCCCAATAGAGCTGAACGGGGGAAAAAATAACAAAATACCAAGACCTCAAAAATGATTTGAAAATAACATGGTCCCTCGATGAAATAAACATCATACCGGTTGTAGTGGGGGCAACTGGTCTAGTGAAAAAAAATCTAAGCAAATACTTAGACACAATCCCGGGAAGACCAAACTGTAGGGAAGTAGAGATAGCAGTCCTAAAATGGACAACATCTATCCTTAAGAGAGCCCTCGGATATAAATTTTACTCATGGGGAAATTGAGTGTTAGCCTCAAGAGGGGCCCCTTGATCTCTTTAGATAAACTGAATTAAAATGATGAAAAAAAATTATAGAGTTAAACTACAAATCATTGGTTCCTATTTACTTGCCTCTCCATGAGGGCAGATTTAAACACAAGGTTAGTTTTTAATGTAGATAAAACCCACCTCCCCAAAAAGGGGCACTCTGAATTAAAAATTGCTTCAGTCTAGGATTTCTCTTTCACTGACCGGAGATAGAAAAGATTAAGTGCAGTATCAGAGCCGATCCAAAAGGCCAAGAACAGTCATTAGCAGTGTCTGCTATATAGATAGACATTAGCTTCCCAAATCTCTCAATTTCACATACAAGAACTAAGAGATATGTTTTGTTATTTAATGATTACAAAAGAAGAAGGCTAGCAGGTTCGAATATTCCATTAAATATGATGATCTATGTCTGTTAGGTTTTATTATTAAAATTTTATGTGTCATTTTTCGATTATTGCTATTTCTTTAACAAATGTTTTGGATTAACTTAATATTTGTTGTATAAAAAGAGAATCCTGTGTATTTGTAAGTATTTCATGAGAGTAATATCTTTCTTAACTCCAAGACAAATTACCATAAACGGCAATTTCATTCCCACCAGTTTTGGTTCTTCTATTGAAGCACTAATTCAGATGCAACGACCAATCAGAGAAGTACCAGTCGCTCAGCTTGTTGATTTGGTAAGCATCCCTTTCCATCTCTCTTTCTCTCTCTCTCTCTCTCTCTTTCTTTCTATCTCTCTCTCTTTCTATCTCTCTTTCATTCTCTCTTTCGATCTCTCTTTCATTCTCTCTTTCGTTCTCTCTTCTCTCTCTTTTTGTTCTCTCTTTCGTTCTCTCTTTCTTTCTCTCTCTCACACTTTATATCCTTTTCTCTCTCTCTCCCTTTCTTTCTCCTTCTCTCCCTTTCTTTCTCCTTCTCTCCCTTTCTTTCTCCTTCTCTCCCTTTCTTTCTCCTTCTCTCCCTTTCTTTCTCCTTCTCTCCCTTTCTTTCTCCTTCTCTCCCTTTCTTTCTCCTTCTCTCTCTCCTTCTCTCTCTCCCTCTCTCCTTCTCTCTCTCCTTCTCTCTCTCTCCTTCTCTCTCTCTCTCTTTCTCCCTTTCTTTCTCCTTCTCTCTCTCTCTCTCATTCTCTTTCTCTCTCTCATTCTCTTTCTCTCTCTCATTCTCTTTCTCTCTCTCATTCTCTTTCTCTCTTTCATTCTCTTTCTCTCTCTCATTCTCTTTCTCTCTCTCATTCTCTTTCTCTCTCTCATTCTCTCTTTCTCTCTCTCATTCTCTTTCTCTCTCTCTCATTCTCTTTCTCTCTCTCTCATTCTCTTTCTCTCTCTCTCATTCTCTTTCTCTCTCTTCTCATTCTCTTTCTCTCTCTCTCTCTCATTCTCTCTCTCTCTCTCTCTCTCATTCTCTTTCTCTTTCTTCTCATTCTCTTTCTCTCTTTCTCTTTCTTCTCCTTCTCTTTCTCTCTCTCTCTCTCTCCTTCGCTCTTTCTCTTTCTTTCTTTCTTTGTCTCCTCACTTTCGATTTACTGTTTGGTGGTTTTGTTCTATAATTAGCATACTGAAAATAAAGCTTAGTAGGTTTGACTTTCTGTCAGAGGAATCTAAATTTTGTGTCCCAAGGCAAGAATTGCAAGAAAAATGTATGTGCAGTGCTTGGATATAATTTGATTGCTACAAAACAGGCCACAAATAATGTGCAGGTAGATCTCGCAAGAGACAGATCAATGACAAAAATAATGTTTTACAATACCATAAGACTATGCGACACAGATCCATGCATAAATGTTGTAAAATTTCTAGAAGTTCCCATAAAACAAGCCTAAAAAGTAAAAGATATAATACTGACACAATTTTGTTACAATTATATGAAAAGTCAAAGCAAAAACAAAGATGATAAAATAAATCAAATAAATCCTATGAATTTCAGTAAGTACAGATCTAAATAAGTATCTTGTTTTATTAACTAAAATAAAAGTGATTTTAACTGTGTTGGAATTATTTTTTTATAAGAAAAAAATAAATTCCCACAATGCAATGCAGCATGTTTGCACATATGTAATAATATGATGGTGACATGGCTTCTCACAAAGTGATGTTGCTCAGTGAAAGTATGTGGAGAGGAAAGAAGGCTTAGTCGCCCTCTTTCGAAACACCAGTTGGGTGAGGCTCCCTGATAAGAACATTCTGAGAGGAGGGATCGGGAGACATAAAAAAAGTTTTTGACAATTCTATGGAGAGAAATGTAAAACTAAAAAAAGTTTGTATCCTAAAAATTAGTACATTTTTAGTTTTCTGATATTAATATGTAGACTGTACACACTGTTGACATGTATTTACAACTGCATTGGAAAATACAGGGAGCTGCTACTACTACTATGCTTACTCCTACAACATGCAGCGGATGTCACATCAATATGACAGTTATGTTCGCTACTACTACAAGATGCCACTACTACTACTAAATGTCATCAGTTTACGTGGCGAAAAGATTTTTGGTTCAGTCATATTACACATTCCAATCAGAAGTTGATAGACATTTCAGACATTTTATTTGAAGATCTATTCATCTCTTGTATGAATCTAAAGTCAGAAGATTAGATAAACTCTTTGAGGAATTGGTTCATTTTTGGTTTTCATGTTTTTTCTTTATTCTTCAAATTTTTCGCCAATTCAAGAAATTCCCCAAAAAACATCTTTTATTTAATTTTCTTTTTCAGGAACAGCCTGGCAGTTTAAAGCAAGTCGACATTGCAGCCACAGGCGGTCGTCTTTATGCGGTGCCAAAAGAAATCTGGCGCCTAATCGATCATCTTCACAAGTTTGGACGAACACAAGTGAGATTTATTTTTTGGTCATTTATTTTTCACTATCACCCATTTTTTTCACATTCAAATCGGTTTTACTGAATTTACGGAGAATTTAAAATTAATTTCAAAAATATTTCTAAATTCATAATTATTAATTCTATGACTCTTTTTGGCATTTTTTATGCCCTTATCTCGATAAGCTCCTAGGACTGACTTGCACTTCAGAACTGAGATGGCAGTCTACATCAAATCTGTTGCAAAGGTCACTGTAAAAATTGTAAAATCATTCTACCGCTCCAGAAAGTACTTGACTCCTGACACAGTCCTTTACCTGTATAAGAGTCAGATATGTCCTAAGATGCTGCCACATCTGAGGATGTGCCGCTCAGGGCACTCTTTCCTGCCTTGACAAAGTTCAAAACCGACTTTACAATCTAGTGGAGGATGATCTCTTCTCTTCCTTATAGTATTTTTCTCTACTCTATCGTTATTTTCATGGTAGATGCGTGACGGAGTTATAATCTCTGGTTCCCCCTGTAAAAGCGTCACAACAAGTATCCATCTGGTTACAACCGCTGCAAAGAACTATCCATTCTTCCTCTGTGTACGTAAAACAAAATGGAACTTCCATGAGCAAATTTTTTCCAAGAACTTCTTATCTGTGGAGTAAAATATCATGGGACTACTTCCCTGCTGACTACAACATAGTCATCTTCAAGTCTATTTTCAACAAATATTTGTTGAGCTGTCCTTTTAAGTGAATCTCTGTCCCATTTGAGGGTTCTTGATATGGTGCAGAAACATACCGGCAATTTGATTGACCACACCCTTTCTCCTTCTCTGTACCCTCTCTCTCACAGACGTGATGTTGCTAGTTTCAGTCTTTTTTATAAATACTATTATGGCATGTGTTCTTCAGAATTATGTGATCTATTTCCCTGCTTTTTTTTTGTTCCAGCTCGTTTGACTTGTTGGTCTAGTGGTCTCCATCAATTCGCTGTTTTGATACCTCATTGCAATCCAACTTCATATTCCAGTAGCTTCTTTCCAAGAACTGCAGGCTTGTGGAACTCTTCCTGCTGACTGTTTTCCTCCTATCTGTAACCTTGGTCTTTTCAAGACTAAGACGAATAGGCATCTCCTGTCTTTGTGATAATCATATTTCGTTCTTGTGACCTCCTTACATCAAGTGGCTTCATGCCTTGTCTGGAGCGATTTCCATAAAAAAATTTTTTAAAGTAATCAAATTCTGCCCTTTCCACCTATCATTTCTAATCCTCTTAGAGTATTGTTCATTATCCAACTGACAATCTCATTAACCCTTATCCTTTAGTAGCCTTTCGGCCTTCATAAGTGGTAATGCATTAGTATAAAAAGAAATAAATAAAATAATCTTATTTCAACTTTTAATGAAAAAAGTGTTTATATATACAAAACAATTCCAGTGCAAGGAATGATTAAAAAAAACTCTTCCAAATTTCAAACTTCTGCTAATTATTTGTAAAGTCTTAATCAAATAAAGTAGTTAAACCTAAGAATTCCAACCTATTTTTACCTACCAATAGTGAATTTTGTTGAATCTCAGTTTTAATGATCGATTCATTTCAAGATTTCCTTTTGAAAAGCAAATATAAAATTTTCATTAATAAAATCAGTTCAGGCATTTTGATGGCATTTGTTTATGAAAAACTTTGCAAGTGATTATTTTTATTTCAATTTTACTTTTTGTCATGCACATAATTTGTATAAAATTCTAAATCGATGTAATTGATGTATAAAACCTTTGATCAAAATTCAAAACCTACTGGAGATAATTAATCTTTTTTTCTTAACATTTTTCTTTTTAAATTGCAAATACTTTTAGTATTTAAAATGAGTAAATTTGTAATTTACGAGATAATTCAAAAAAGAGAACTTAAAAACAATGATTTGGTAGAAATTGTCAAGAGCAGATTTTTGAATATTTTTTTTTCTTCATTTTCAGGAGGGTCTTTTCCAAGAAACTGGTCTCATCGGAGAGATTTATAAAATCCGTGACTGTCTCGATACTGGCATGCCAGAAATTATTCATATCCTTTTTTTTGTATTTTCAGTCAGTTGTTGAAATAAGTTTTGCCTATAAAAAAATAATTTCTAAAGGCATAACAAAATTAGACTTTTTATATTTTTTACATTGTCACTTTGATTTACAATAATTTATTTTTGTTATTTTAAGATCAAAGCCGATTAGAAATTACCTGAAATCAGATATCAACTGTTTTATTAATTAGATGTGAAATCTCATGCATTTTTCGATTGATGTCTTCTCTGAAAAAAATTACGATAGAAATTGTCAGGAATTTTCTGTGATTTTTAAAATGATACTGGATAATGTGTGACCTGTTGGGTGAACTTTGATACATAGTAGATTAGTGTATAGATGGTGTTCCCTTAACCGATTGCGAAAGTAAATAGATGTTTCAGAAGTAAACCCAGAGGTTAAGGAATAAAATTACCATCTGTATTCAATTTAACAGAAAATTACTGAGATTTCACAAATAAGCCTCGGAGATGTCAGTTACGAAAAAAAAATAAACGTGCTGCTTCAAACGCTTTTGCTGCTGAATTAAACTATATTTACACCACTCAATCAAAACCCTTGTTGACATGGTGACTGACCAGACAGACGACTGTTCACAGGTTGACCCATTATTTACGTCATCCTCTTACTCACTTCTTATGCTGCTGCTGTTACTTCTACCATTACAAACATTTAATGTGCAAACAAGCAAGCAAGATTATCAGTTTTAGTATCATACTAGAGCACCATCGATCTAGACGTTCGTTTTGATAAAATATCTCACCCCCCCCCTCTGATGTGATTGATGACGTCATCATTTTGGGACAAAATTCACTGTTCTATGTTATCCCCCATCTCTGTTTTAATGGATCGTATCGTCGTTTTGCCTGGGGACAAACAAATTAACAAACAAATTAACAAGCAAGATTCACAGAGTTTTAGTAGTATACTAGACCCTTCAGATCTAAACGTTCGTCTAATAGACGACTCGTGATCCAAAGGGTCACAGGTCATCATCTAGAGGATCTCTTTCCCCACTCTCTGTCTTATTTTTTGATGGATGATGGCATCCACTGTGCATGGTTATCCCCCGTCTTTGCTTTAATGGATGGTATCATCATCTTGGTGACATCGTCCAGTTTGCATGAGATAAGATAACAAGAAAGATTTGCAGAGTTTTACTAGTTGATATATCGATAAAATTCTTGATTGTTTTTTGCTGATTAGAAATCAACTTCATCTTTTTATTGTCCCAGAAATGGGAAATAAACAAATCACACAATTATGACAATCTGTCTTGGACGGCAACCGTTTATTTGGCTAAAACTTTTTCACTGCCACCAAATTTCATCAACGAATGTGCCACTGCTATCAAATCACTGTTTCAATGCCACCGAAGACAGCACTGACATCCATCGGGTCATCAAAACCTTTCAGTTTTTCAAAAAAACTCTAAAATCACGTTTTTGGGGTTTTTTTTTTTAATTCTCCTATTAATGATTAGAAGCGATACCCAGTGTTGCCGGGTGGGGGGGGGGGGGGGGTCGTAGATAACAAAATACAAGAGTTAAAAAAAACTCGTCTCTCTCTTCCTCTCCTCAGTAACGTCACTTTTTAAAACACCTACCACCTCCGACTACCTCTCTCTCTCTCTCTCTTTCTTTTTCTCACTCTCTCAACATCCTCAATAATATCATTTTTTGAACATACCTCTCCACCTCCAACTCTCTTTCTCTCTCTCTCTCTTTCACTTACTCTCTCTCTCTCTCTCACTTTCTCTCTCTCTCTTTCACTTACTCTCTCTCTCTCTTTCACTCTCTCTCTCTTTCACTTACTCTCTCTCTCTTTCACTTACTCTCTCTCTCTTTCACTTACTCTCTCTCTCTCTTTCACTTACTCTCTCTCTCTCTTTCACTTACTCTCTCTCTCTCTTTCACTTACTCTCTCTCTCTCTTTCACTTACTCTCTCTCTCTCTTTCACTTACTCTCTCTCTCTCTTTCACTTACTCTCTCTCTCTCTTTCACTTACTCTCTCTCTCTCTTTCACTTACTCCCTCTTTCACTTACTCCCTTTCTCTCTCTTTCACTTACTCACTCCCCCCTCTCTCTTTCACTTACTCACTCCCCCCTCTCTCTTTCACTTACTCCCTCCCTCTCTTTCACTTACTCCCCCCTCTCTCTTTGACTTACTCCCCCCTCTCTCTCTTTCACTTACTCTCCCCTCTCTCTCTTTCACTTACTCTCCCCTCTCTCTCTTTCACTTACTCTCCCCTCTCTCTCTTTCACTTACTCCCTCCCTCTCTCTCTTTCACTTACTCCCTCCCTCTCTCTCTTTCACTTACTCCCTCCCTCTCTCTCTTTCACTTACTCCCTCCCTCTCTCTCTTTCACTTACTCCCTCCTTCTCTCTCTTTCACTTACTCCCTCCCTCTCTCTCTTTCACTTACTCCCTCCCTCTCTCTCTTTCACTTACTCCCCCCTCTCTCTCTTTCACTTACTCCCTCTTTCTCTCTCTTTCACTTACTCCCTCCTTCTCTCTCTTTCACTTACTCCCTCCCTCTCTCTCTCTTTCACTTACTCCCTCCCTCTCTCTCTTTCACTTACTCCCTCCCTCTCTCTCTTTCACTTACTCCCTCCCTCTCTCTCTTTCACTCCCTCCCTCCCTCTCTCTCTTTCACTTACTCCCTCCCTCCCTCTCTCTCTTTCACTTACTCCCTCCCTCCCTCTCTCTCTTTCACTTACTCCCTCCCTCCCTCTCTCTCTTTCACTTACTCCCTCCCTCCCTCTCTCTCTTTCACTTACTCCCTCCCTCCCTCTCTCTCTTTCACTTACTCCCTCCCTCCCTCTCTCTTTCACTTACTCCCTCCCTCTCTCTCTTTCACTTACTCCCTCCCTCCCTCCCTCTCTCTCTTTCACTTACTCCCTCCCTCTCTCTCTTTCACTTACTCCCTCCCTCCCTCTCTCTCTTTCACTTACTCCCTCCCTCCCTCTCTCTCTTTCACTTACTCCCTCCCTCTCTCTTTCACTTACTCCCCCCTCTCTCTCTCTTTCACTTACTCTCTCTCTCTCTTTCACTTACTCTCTCTCTTTCACTTACTCTCTCTCTCTCTCTTTCACTTACTCTCTCTCTCTCTCTTGCACTTACTTTCTCTCACTCTCTCGCTTACTCTCACTCTCTCGCTTACTCTCACTCTCTCGCTTACTCTCTCTCTTTCTCTTACTCTCTCTCTTTCTCTCTTTTTCTTTCTCAATCTCTTCCTACATCCTCAATAACGTCAGTTTTTGAACACACCCCATCCACCTCTCTCTTTCTTACTCTCTCTCTCTCCCACATTGAATATCATAAAAAAGGAAAAAAAGAAAGCTGACCGTTTGCCCAAATTCTAGAATTGTTTTTCAAAAATTTACCAGTAACAATGAAAGAAAGTAATTGTTGTTATAATGCACTAATTGAGTCCCTGTTGACTCCAAGTGTATTTTTTTTTACCATAATCAGGTCAGGGTCTTACGAAATCTTATGATATACGGTTTGTAAGTGTATCTTGTGTAGCTTCTGACTTTTAGCTGGACACACACGCACAGAATTATCATTTTAGAATCCAACCTTCAATTTCTCATTCTGTCTTTATCATGCTTTAACCATTGAGCTGCACATGTCTGTTTTTTTTGTTAACATTTCTTGTCAGTTGGATTCGCCTTGACGCATTTGTTTTGTTACCTGGTAGCATTCATTCTGTTGCTGGAGCGTTGATTCTCTTCCTCAAGTGTTTACCACAACCTGTCATTCCATTCAATGTCCACCAAAAGTGCCTTGACGCCTGCAACAACAGCAAAGCATGCAGACAGGTAAGGAACAGAACGTCATTAAAAGCTTGATAAAATAAATTTTAGATGGGCATCAAAATGAACCCTTAACAATCATCCAACGGTGAGAAAGGCAAAATTCTCATATCTGTTTTTAAATTTTTTTTTGATCATAGTTCACCCCAAACAAGAATGGCCACCATTGTAGATGTTAGGGGCTACTGAGAAAAAGGGTGAGAGTTGGGGGGGTGGGGGGAGGTGGTCAACCTAAATTGTAAGCTGTGCAGTGAGATGTCTGTTTACATGAGTTTTAAATTTCTGCATGTCAATACCATCAGGAAAACAGGGAGTTCCAGAGTCCAGCAGCACGAGGAAAGAAGCTTTTGGAGTAGAAAGCTCTTCGGCAGCTGGGGACCTCCACAGTGTATGGATGGGATTTGGCAGATTGTCGGGTTGGTCTAGTAAATTTGTGTTGTGGGGGCACCAGAGCAGCAAGTTCATCAGAGCACAATCCATTGAAGTACTTGTAAAACAGGCACAAGGATGCAACATTGCGACGATGGGACAGAGGCTGGAGCTTGGTAGATAGTGAGGGACCTATTAAGTTGGCGACTCTTTTTTGGACCTTGTCTAAGAGGGAGATACGAGCGGATTTTACACGGATGTGAGTTTTCCGCTTTTATGCAGAATTCTGCTTTTTTTAATACAGAAAAAGTGAATTTCCGCTTAAATCACGAAAGCCATGTCGCGAGGCGAAACTTTGTGACGAACACCTGATAATACGGACAATGTGCATAAACCTCGGTTTCATGTTCTACTAATATGCCCCGAAAGAAAGAATTTCCTTTCTCCAATGAATATGCACACATCCAAAGTCCACCGATCAGTGACGGTCACCAACCTTTGCACCTTTCGCTCAAAGTTGATCAGTTGCCATGGGGCATCAGTGTGATGTGTTGTGTGTATGTGGTGTTGTTCCACCTTAGTTGTGTTGGCATGCGTGTAGTGCCGGTTGCTGAATTAACTTTGTTGTGTTTTAAATTACTGTTATTGTTAAACAATTATTAGTAAAGAGATGGAGGTAATGAGGTATATTTAGTTAAGAAATTATGCCAGTTATAACAGACTTTACAAATCTGCCGTTTAGGGCAAATCTGTTTGTTTATTAGTAAAGAGATGTAGCCAACTAGGTGTATTTAATTAAGAAATTATGCAAGTTAGAACAGACTTTTCAAATCTGTCGTCATGGTAAATCTGTTCAATTTAGTTGAACTGTGAAGCAGAGTTTATTTGTTTTCAATTTTGAAGAGTTACGTTCAAGAGAGCGGCAGAAAATCAACCGGAAGGAATTCAGACAAAAAAAAATCAATGCTGACTGTTTGTTTGATAAAAAAATCAATGCTGACTGTTTGATTGATAAAAAAATCAATGCTGACTGTTTGTTTGATAAAAAAATCAATGCTGACTGTTTGTTTGATAAAAAAATCAATGCTGACTGTTTGATTGATAAAAAAATCAATGCTGACTGTTTGTTTGATAAAAAAATCAATGCTGACTGTTTGATTGATAAAAAAATAAATGCTGACTGTTTGTTTGATAAAAAAATCAATGCTGACTGTTTGATTGATAAAAAAATCAATGCTGACTGTTTGTTTGATAAAAAAATCAATGCTGACTGTTTGTTTGATAAAAAAATCGATGCTGACTGTTCGATTGATAAAAAAATCAATACTGACTGTTCGATTGATAAAAAAATCAATGCTGACTGTTTGTTTGATAAAAAAATCAATGCTGACTGTTTGTTTGATAAAAAAATCAATGCTGACTGTTTGTTTGATAAAAAAATCAATGCTGACTGTTTGTTTGATAAAAAAATCAATGCTGACTGTTTGTTTGATAAAAAAATCAATGCTGACTGTTTGTTTGATAAAAAAATCAATGCTGACTGTTCGATTGATAAAAAAATCAATGCTGACTGTTTGTTTGATAAAAAAATCAATGCTGACTGTTTGTTTGATAAAAAAATCAATGCTGACTGTTCGATTGATAAAAAAATCAATACTGACTGTTCGATTGATAAAAAAATCAATGCTGACTGTTTGTTTGATAAAAAAATCAATGCTGACTGTTTGTTTGATAAAAAAATCAATGCTGACTGTTTGTTTGTTAAAAAAATCAATGCTGACTGTTCGATTGATAAAAAAATCAATGCTGACTGTTTGATAAAAAAATCAATGCTGACTGTTTGTTTGATAAAAAAATCAATGCTGACTGTTCGATTGATAAAAAAATCAATACTGACTGTTCGATTGATAAAAAAATCAATGCTGACTGTTCGATTGATAAAAAAATCAATGCTGACTGTTTGTTTGATAAAAAAATCAATGCTGACTGTTTGTTTGATAAAAAAATCAATGCTGACTGTTCGATTGATAAAAAAATCAATGCTGACTGTTCGATTGATAAAAAAATCAATACTGACTGTTCGATTGATAAAAAAATCAATGCTGACTGTTCGATTGATAAAAAAATCAATGCTGACTGTTTGTTTGATAAAAAACTCAAACATCCTAAAAGTGACTTTCTTGGAAAGATAAATTATTTAAAAAATTATTTTTAAATAGCTTTTTGTTTTATAAAGTTTTAAATTATACAAAAAAGAAAAATCACTGTTGACTGTTCGTTTTATAACATTTTACATTATTAAATAAAAAATACTGTTTGCTGTTATTATTGCTCGCATTATTGAAAATAAACATTATTTTCTTACAATGTTTGTCTTTCAGAAAATATATTTGATTACAATGTTTGACATAATGCTTTTCTTTTCAGAAAATATATTTTATTCAAATTTGTTAATTTTTGGATTGTATGCTGCTGTCTTAAATGTAACTCTTCAAAATTGAAAACAAATAAATTCTGCTTCACAACTCAACTAAAGTGCCAAAGCTGTTTACAAGTTGCTTACGTCGAACTCAATCATACTACACACTCAATTTTAACCTCTAAATTACAGATGATTTTAAACTAAATTAGCTTGTGACTAATCCTAGCTAGAGTTGAACGCTGTTTTCTGTGCTTGTCTGTTTTTTAATTTGTTTAGCTTAGAATCAGTGTTGCTTACGTATTTTCAAACTATTGTTTTTAGCTCGCAATGCTCAAGTTAAATTATATGGTGAATTAAGTTTATTCAGTTTTTGTTATTGTATTGGTAGAATAAAGATGAATTCTTTCATATATTTCAAAAAGTTGATTAAGTCAAAAAAAAATTTGAACACTACTTAATGTTCTAGTTTGACACAGGAGGTTGACCGTTGACTCACAAATCAGTTTTACACGACCTGTTGTTTACCGTTGTTGGTTAGAGTACGCGTGTTTTAATTGGTAATAAATACCTCTTTACAATGGATAAATTTGTTAAAAGAAAGGATGTTAGTGACGACTGTGAAGTTAAAACAGAACATAGGGTGAAGCCTACAAAATCCAACACAAAAAAGACAAAAGTTCGCTATAATATACAGTATTTTGATGATTATTTGAAGTTTAGACTTTATTGGACAGGAGATGTTTCTCAACCATGTCCATTATGTATAGTTTGTGGCGAAACAAATGGCTAATGAATCAATGGTACCAAATAAATTACAAAGACATTTCACGACTAAACATCCTTACCTACAAGATAAAGATCTTAATTATTTTCAAAGACTGTTACAACAACAATCAAAGCAACGCAATATTTTTCAGAAAACAATGATCGTGTCTGAATGAGCTCAGCTCGCTTCAATTGATGTAGCTGAAATAACAGCAATGAAATCCAAATCCCACACTCTTGCTGAGTCAGTTATCCTTCCCGCTTGCAAAAAGATGGTGGAATCCATGCTAGGTGAGACAGCTGAAAAAGAAATTAGTAAAATTCCGCTTTCAAATGATACAATACACAGGAGAATTGTAGATTTCTCTGAAAACATTGAAACAAATGTTCAGAAAAACCTGAAGGATCTAAATTTGCTTTAATAGTCGATGAATCGACTGATATCAGTAACAGTGCCCGATTGCTTGTATTTGTTCGATTCATTGATGATGAAATAATCAATCAGTGTTTGTGTTGTGAAGAAATGCCAACAACTACTAGAGGTCAAGATATTTTTGATATGATAACAGGCTATCTTAAAAAATGAATTTGACGTGGAGGTTTTGTGTTATTTGTACTGATGGTGCACCATGTATGGAAGGCTGCATTAAAGGTTTTGCATCACTAGCACAGAAAGAAAATCCAAATATTGTTCGCACTCATTGCTTTTTACATAGAGAAGTTTTAGTTTCAAAAGTATCGCAAGAAGATTTGTAGCAAGTGTTAAATCCAATAGTTGAAATTGTTGATTACATTAAAAGAAGGCCAAGAAAGTCGAGATTATTCAAATAATTATACAAATCAATGGATTCTCAACATGTTCGCCTACTCATGCATACCGACGTTCGATGGTTGTCAAAAGGTCAAGTGTTAACTCGCATTCATGAATTACAGAAGGAATTAATATTTTTTAATAAAGAAAAACTCGAAAAATTCTGTAAATATCTTCGATGTGAATTTTGACTGGCCAAAATGGAATATTAAACGGAAATATTTAGTCAACTTAATATTGTGAACAGTTGTATGCAAGGTCGAAACGAAAATATTCTAACTTCGACAGATAAGTTAGTTGCACTCAAACAGAAAATTGTTATTTGGAAAAAAAGAGCAAAATTATGTGAATTTTTTTATGTTTTCTACAATGTGCAATAACTGCACTAAGGAAATGATCCCGATCGTGGTTGAGCATCTGGCGGTGCTCGAAGAAAACATTGATCACTACTTTCCGTCGCTGAACACAGAAAAATACGACTGAGTACGCAATCCTTTTGTAGATGTTCCTTCTAATATTGGGTTTAATTTATGCGAAGAAGAAGAATTGGTTACCATTTCAAGTGACTGCAGTCTTAAAATAAATCATTCTGAGGTAGATATCGGCACATTTTGGATTTCAATACAAAAAGAATTTCCCGCATTATCTGAAAAGTTTTTTTAGTTATTTTACAATTCGTCACTTATTTGTGTGAATTGTGCTTTTCAACCTTAAATAATATTTTTAAAAATAAGAAGAGAGAAAGACTACGTTCAACTGAAGAAGAAATGAAGGTTTGCTTATCTCACATATAACCAAATATTCAAGAAGTGATAAGAAAACACCAGCCACAGGTTTCACACTAAGTAACTGATAATTCTGGGATACTAACATAATAAACTGTATCAGATAAGTCTATGTATTTTTAATTTATTTTACTATTTTATTATACAATATTTAAAATTATTAGTGTGTTGCGACAGTTTCATGTGCGTGTAGGTATGTCGAGAGTAAAAAAAGGTTGAGAACACTGCGCTAGAGTCTCCCATGTATGTGACTTCTCTACTTTTTAGTTGAATTCTGCGTTGTTTTTTAAATAAGAAAAAGCTGATTTCTTTCTCTTTCTTCGTTTATCTTTCTTTCTCATTTCACGTTTTTTTTCTCTCTGCCTCTTCCTCTCTCCGTCTTATGACAGTTCTCTCTGAAAACTAAAAATGCTAATTTCGCCATGAAAGCTAAGACTTCAAACGATTCATGATGAGAGTAGGGGAGTTAGATGACTTTTGTTTCATCAAAGAATGACTTGCTGTAATGTTGCCACTCGGTGCCTTTCTCTTAATTTTGACTTTCTTAGTTGAAACTGATTGGAGATTTTTAGGAAAAAACGTTTTCTTGTTTTTTTTTGCACTGCCCTCTCCACACACACACATTAAGAATTGGTGAGAAACTTAAAAAGACATTGTCCTAGAACCTATATAATAGAGAAATTGTTTTGATGAAGACTTTTCCATGTGATTTTTCTTCCTTTCCTCGGCAGATTCCTCGTTTCTGTCATTCATCACCCCATAGATTTAAGTAAGAAAACAACAAAAAGAAAACAACAAAAAAAATGCCTTGAACAAAACAGATTACACTAAATTTAGCAAACAGAAATCAGACAGACAAGAATCGAAAAACCTACTTGTATCGTTTTAGACAAAAACTAGCGCAGCCATTTCATCTAAAAAAAACATTTTTCTGAAATGTTAGATTTTTCAAACAACTCAATCAAGCATTAAAAAAATAGGCTTGAACATTTTATCTCAATAACATTTATTTACAAACAACTATTTCTTCACGGATATTTTTAGTGAAACTTATTTTGGGGTTTGATTGAATAAAAAATATTTGAACTCGTAACCTTCAGATTATGAGACTTTTAAGTTTAAAACATTACAATTTCCTATTCCTCTCCTTCCACCACTTCTCATTGCATTCGTCCTTCATTGTCACCTGTTATATCATGTTTGGTAGTGATCAGGCAGACGGAACGACACACACCTTATCATTATTGTTATTGATTTGCGAAGGGAAGAAAAAAATGTAAAACTCTAATTGTGTGGAAAGTTATTCTCAACCTGACAGAGTTGGTATCCATGTTTGCGCGTTGGAGTCGTCTCTCAAATCTTGAATCCGACTGTCTTTTTTCTTGCCTTCATATAAAGAAACTTTTGGGGGGGAATTTTTAAGATAACGATTTTTAAGATAACGATTTTTAAGATAACAATTTTTAAGATAACAATTTTTAAGATAACAATTTTTACGATAACAATTGGTAATTTGTATTCTTCAGACTTCTGTTATCATCTTCGATGTTGTCCTCGTTTTCATCCGATGTACCTAAAGACGGTTGGAGGTTACATCGTCCGAAACGCTGTGCGAACAGTAGTCTGAATAATACAAAGAAACTGTTGCTGGAATTGAAGATCATTTTTAGTTACCGAGATTCGACTTTTTCTTTCTATGTTTGCAGGTTCTCTCCACAATTCCTGAACATCACAGAACTGTCTTCAAATACATTTGCGCATTTTTACGAGAACTGTTAGAATATTCTGAAAGTAATCAATTGGATGTCAAAACTCTGGGTAAGAAAAATTAGACTTTTTTTTCTGCCAAAAATGATATTCTTGTTTTTCTAACAGAATTTATTTCGCAAACTTGTATTAATTATCTTGCATTTTGTTTTTGTATGTCTCGAAAATCCCATAAAAATTCCACTCTTTCTATCAATGTTGATTTCTATCTGATAATTCTCATGTTACAACAACTAATTTTAAGGTTTCTTCGTATCAAATCAAATCATGTGATTTTTCATTAGCCATAAATACCATCCAGACATAAAACGTGAGTTGACTGGACAGATATTACTTCTTGCTATTTAGGTACTGTTTTCATATCTTTTCCCCAAATGCACAACAGATTCACTCGTTTATGATTTTGGGTCTTGTAATTCTTGCTATGAATTAAAAAAAAATTATTTTTAAATTATGGATTAAATAGAAACTATCGTTTGCTGACTATTTGTTTACAAAATATACGCCTAAAAACAAATTAATATACAAAATCAACCATATTCAAAACATGTGTAAAATTTTGGCATCAAATGATCCAACAATGGCTGACAAGCCATAAAATGATCCAACAATGGTGTACAAGCCATAAAATGATCCAACAATGGTTGACAAGCCATAAAATGATCCAACAATGGTTGACAAGCCATAAAATGATCCAACAATGGTTGACAAGCCATAAAATGATCCAACAATGGTTGACAAGCCATAAAATGATCCAACAATGATTGACAAGCCATAAAATGATCCAACAATGGTTGACAAGCCATAAAATGATCCAACAATGGCTGACAAGCCATAAAATGATCCAACAATGATTGACAAGCCATAAAATGATCCAACAATGGCTGACAAGCCATAAAATGATCCAACAATGGTGTACAAGCCATAAAATGATCCAACAATGGTTGACAAGCCATAAAATGATCCAACAATGATTGACAAGCCATAAAATGATCCAACAATGGCTGACAATCCATAAAATGATCCAACAATGGTGTACAAGCCATAAAATGATCCAACAATGGTTGACAAGCCATAAAATGATCCAACAATGGTTGACAAGCCATAAAATGATCCAACAATGGTTGACAAGCCATAAAATGATCCAACAATGGTTGACAAGCCATAAAATGATCCAACAATGATTGACAAGCCATAAAATGATCCAACAATGGCTGACAAGCCATAAAATGATCCAACAATGGCTGACAAGCCATAAAATGATCCAACAATGGCTGACAAGCCATAAAATGATCCAACAATGGCTGACAAGCCATAAAATGATCCAACAATGGCTGACAATCCATAAAATGATCCAACAATGGTGTACAAGCCATAAAATGATCCAACAATGATTGACAAGCCATAAAATGATCCAACAATGGCTGACAAGCCATAAAATGATCCAACAATGGTTGACAAGCCATAAAATGATCCAACAATGGTTGACAAGCCATAAAATGATCCAACAATGGTTGACAAGCCATAAAATGATCCAACAATGATTGACAAGCCATAAAATGATCCAACAATGGTTGACAAGCCATAAAATGATCCAACAATGGTTGACAAGCCATAAAATGATCCAACAATGGCTGACAAGCCATAAAATGATCCAACAATGATTGACAAGCCATAAAATGATCCAACAATGGCTGACAAGCCATAAAATGATCCAACAATGGTGTACAAGCCATAAAATGATCCAACAATGGTTGACAAGCCATAAAATGATCCAACAATGGTTGACAAGCCATAAAATGATCCAACAATGGCTGACAATCCATAAAATGATCCAACAATGGTGTACAAGCCATAAAATGATCCAACAATGGTTGACAAGCCATAAAATGATCCAACAATGGTTGACAAGCCATAAAATGATCCAACAATGGTTGACAAGCCATAAAATGATCCAACAATGGTTGACAAGCCATAAAATGATCCAACAATGGTTGACAAGCCATAAAATGATCCAACAATGGTTGACAAGCCATAAAATGATCCAACAATGGTTGACAAGCCATAAAATGATCCAACAATGGCTGACAAGCCATAAAATGATCCAACAATGGTGTACAAGCCATAAAATGATCCAACAATGGTGTACAAGCCATAAAATAATCCAACAATGGTTGACAAGCCATAAAATGATCCAACAATGGTTGACAAGCCATAAAATGATCCAACAATGGCTGACAAGCCATAAAATGATCCAACAATGGTTGACAAGCCATAAAATGATCCAACAATGGTGTACAAGCCATAAAATGATCCAACAATGGTGTACAAGCCATAAAATGATCCAACAATGGTGTACAAGCCATAAAATGATCCAACAATGGTTGACAAGCCATAAAATGATCCAACAATGATTGACAAGCCATAAAATGATCCAACAATGGCTGACAAGCCATAAAATGATCCAACAATGGTTGACAAGCCATAAAATGATCCAACAATGGTTGACAAGCCATAAAATGATCCAACAATGGTTGACAAGCCATAAAATGATCCAACAATGATTGACAAGCCATAAAATGATCCAACAATGGTGTACAAGCCATAAAATGATCCAACAATGGTTGACAAGCCATAAAATGATCCAACAATGGTGTACAAGCCATAAAATGATCCAACAATGGTGTACAAGCCATAAAATGATCCAAAATGGTTGACAAGCCATAAAATGATCCAACAATGGTTGACAAGCCATAAAATGATCCAACAATGGTTGACAAGCCATAAAATGATCCAACAATGGTTGACAAGCCATAAAATGATCCAACAATGGTTGACAAGCCATAAAATGATCCAACAATGGTTGACAAGCCATAAAATGATCCAACAATGATTGACAAGCCATAAAATGATCCAACAATGGCTGACAAGCCATAAAATGATCCAACAATGGTGTACAAGCCATAAAATGATCCAACAATGGTGTACAAGCCATAAAATGATCCAACAATGGTTGACAAGCCATAAAATGATCCAACAATGGTTGACAAGCCATAAAATGATCCAACAATGGTTGACAAGCCATAAAATGATCCAACAATGGTTGACAAGCCATAAAATGATCCAACAATGGTGTACAAGCCATAAAATGATCCAACAATGGTGTACAAGCCATAAAATGATCCAACAATGGTTGACAAGCCATAAAATGATCCAACAATTGCTGACAAGCCATAAAATGATCCAACAATTGCTGACAAGCCATAAAATGATCCAACAATGGTTGACAAGCCATAAAATGATCCAACAATGGTTGACAAGCCATAAAATGATCCAACAATGGTTGACAAGCCATAAAATGATCCAACAATGGTGTACAAGCCATAAAATGATCCAACAATGGTTGACAAGCCATAAAATGATCCAACAATGGTTGACAAGCCGTAAAATGATCCAACAACCAACCATGTTTGACAATGCCGCCGTGGCCATCATTATTATGCCTTGTTCTATCATTTTTATAATGAATGGAACAAAAAAAAAATCTGAAACATAAAAAAAATAGTCTGCATCAGAGTATTGCTTATATTCTGGCTCTTATAGGCCTGCAGGTGCAACTTTTTGATTTCACAACGACCTTCAATTGGACACTGATTAGAATCAAGTGGACGGCTAGTTTCCTGGAATGCTTATAATGTCATTGATTGTCTGACAATGACGAGCACAGGCGATTCTATGTCATTTTAGCTGCGATGAGATAAGTTGGCTTTATCATCAATTTTTATGTTTCCTTTCAAACGAATAAAAAGTCCAAGACATTTTAGTAAAAATTCATAACTTTGTTTAGTTAGATTCTGAATAGATTTTTTGTTTCTCAGATCTACGAACTTCAGTTATCTCTGTTTTGGCATTTTTTCTATAACTTCTCAGTAGAAGAAAGTAACCGTGACAACCTTTTATTTAGATTTGATTTGGTCTTTGGAATAAATTAATGGATCCATTTTTAAGATGTGTCCATTTTATCTGCGCATTTGAAATCTCATTTTCAGCAGAATTGACTGACTCTTATAGAGATGCTTGGGCGTATCTGAAAATATACGTCCATTCAATCTGCACGTTTACGGATGAAAGTGCTATTTGGACTTGAATGTGATGGACTGACTGATAAACAGATGCACGGATATATATAAATAAAAAAGAAAAATTATTTTCCTTTTTTTTTTCTGGTTGATATTTAAAAAAAAATTTTTTTTTTGAAAATTTGTTTTTTCTTTTTAAAATTTGTTGATTTTTTTTTTTTTTTTTTTTTTGCACATTCGTTGATTTTATTTTTTTTTTTTTGCAAATTTATCGTTTTTTCTTTTTTAAATTTGTTGATTTTTTTTTTTTTTTTTTTCTTTTTTCAAATTCGTTGATTTTATTTTTATTCCTTTATCAGCTTCCATATTTGGTCGCCTTTTCTTGCGACATCCAATTGACGAAGAAGCAAGGAGTCCTGTTGGTGCTAAAAAAACGGAACAGATGGAACTAGAAAAGAAGCGGGTGACGTTTATTACGCACTTCTTGCTCAGTGAATATGACGACTGATGGCGGGAACAGATACGCAAGAAAACTAATTTCCTGGACACGGAAGAACAGATGTGGTTGTGTGCGATGATGATCTTCTTTTTTTTTCCGCTTTTAGAATACGAAGATCTTTGGGATTTTGATTCTTAAGAGGAAGATATGTTGTGACGTCTGACTAATTTTTTCATGATTACCCATGACTCATTTCATAATGACCCCCGACTTCCACTCTTTGGGTTAAGTGCTCTTTTTATATCTGAATTGGCAAAATACTAAACCGTAGTAATACTTTTTGACATGTATGCACACACACACACACATATATATATATATATATATATATATATATATATATATATATATGTGATATCTACAATTGACCAGTGCTCAATTATCAGGGTAAGAGGCTAACATATTTATTAAATAAGATATTTACATATTGGATTGCATCATATCAATGGTTTCCTTGCCTAGAAAAGCTATTTTTCAATGACTCTCCAATCCACCTTGAAACTATTTATTTCTCACCACTCAGTGTGAAAAAAGAATTCGACAAAGAAACCATTGGTTAGAGAATACAATATGTAAATATCTTATTTAATATATATATATATATATGTGTATGGCAAAATGTTATGGTTTGTTAAAAACACTGAGTCGATAGGTATTGATCTACACTTGAAAACCTGATCAAAGTACATTTTAAAATAACTTGTATGTTAATAGTTATTATATTTAAATAAAATATACCTATAAATACTAAGTTATTTTATTTTAAAATGTGCATTGATAAGGTTTTCCAGCAGAGATTCGTATGTATGTATGTATGTGTGTGTTTATATATATATATATACAAGCAAAAAGCTACCTGCCATCTGGCAGTTATTAATCTAGTATTCTCCTTAAATTTATAACTTATATTACATATGTTTAATATAAACCTATTGCCATTTTAAAAACTAATAGTTTTCATTCAAATTATCTCCCTTGAAAATTAATGAACATAATATTTTGAGAACGGTTTTGGTAACTTATCCTTTTTTTATTAAATCACTTTAATTACTATTAATATCAACAACAACTATTGCATATATATAGGAAAATAAAACAATAACATTACAAATGAATAACACCAAACATTAATTTATTATAGAATGTTCAAAACATTTATGCAAATTAGGCATATAAATAGCTGTGATTGGGTTTTTGCTCTCGACTATTCAAAAGACATTGTTGTATTATTGATTCAAATAACAGTGAACCGTTTTGATGCTAATATAGGTGTGATAAATTAAAGATTTTTTGCATTTATTCATTTAGATATATATAGAATTTGTTTGAATAAAAGTCTAATACATAATTATTGAATAAGATATTTACATATTGAATTCTGTAATACCAATGATTTTTTTTGCTCGAAAGGCAATTTTTCAATGACTTGCCAATTTACCTGTGTGTGTGTGTGTGTGAAAAAGAAACTCGTTTCCTTCTTTTTTTCTTGTTTTTAAAGAAACACAAAAGAATGTGTCTTTACTGTTTGACTTCTGACCCCTATTTATTGTGATGCCTGCAGAGAATTAGCAAATTTGTAAGACAGACATTTTTTTTTATTCACTTTATCACTTTTTATCTGAGGGTAAATCTAAAGTTCCGAACATATCAGGCTGTCATCTCCCAGCACGAGCCATTGCTTGCCTTCGACATTGGTCTCTTTTAAAAAGGTGTACAAACTTCATCCTGAAGAAGATTGGTGTCGACTGGTCGAAACACTGTGAACTTCAATTAATCCCTTACCAATTGATCAAGTCTTTCAAAAAAGCCCCCTTTCCCCCTCATTTATTTGGATCAATGATACGACACAGGCATAGTCAGAAAATATTGTTTCAGAAGCACAAATAAACAATTATACTTGACTTTTGTCATTAAACTTAAATTTTAGTCAAATTATTTTCTATTTAATAGTTTAAAGGCTTAAACATCATTTTCCAAATTTTGCACAGCCATGAAATAAATAGGTGAAGCCATTTTGTCTATTTATTGATAAAAGACATGTGAGGCCCATGGAAATTCCACAGTTGTATACTTCATCTGTTGTATATGGCTGCCGTGCTTATGGGTGTCTATCTCCTTTTTTTACATCGCATCTTTGGCGATCAAGCGATGCCATCTTTAAAAAAGGAGCAGAGGGTGATAACATACGTATAAACATGAAATTGCCTTAGCGTATTATTATATAAATTAGACCCTTTGGGCCTAGACAGTTTGTCTAGTATGTGTGTGTGCGTATATATATATATATATATATATATATATATGACTCAAATTGTAGTAGATATTATATATTAAATAGTTTTAATGCCAATATGTAGTTAAAGCAAAATAAATTGTTTTGGACTATTAAAAGAATTTCCAACGCTATTGATAATGTTTAACCATTCGTTTATTTTTATTACCGCTTATGTTTGAATTCATGTTTTGAAACATGACATAAATCATAAATCTATAACGTCACGTCAAAGCCATACTTATTTTGTTATGGTAAAGTTCAAATAGCTCAGTTGGTAAAACCTCAGACTGAAGATCTCAAGGTTTTGGTTTCGATTTCTGGTCATAGCATTCGCTTTATTTGTTATGAATTTATTATTTAGTATTAATGCAATATTGTCCATCTATAAAAGAAGTTAATATATTCCTTAAAAAATTGTGAATGACAGCCACACACACATACACACACATACATACACACATACACACACATACACCCCCCCCCCATACACACACACACACAGAAAGTGCCCCTTATGTTATGAGTGGATTAAAATGGTTTGCACAGTGATTATTTTGTGGCTACATGAAATTAAAAAGTTGTGTTGAAACCTTTTAAATATTGACTAGCTAGAATTAAAGCTTCAAGACAAAGGTCAAGTATTATGGTTTATTTGTGCTCCTAAATGAAAGAAAAATTTATTTTTTGAACCTTGTATCATTGATCCATCTATGCATGTCAGAGGTCAACCATGTAATTGGTGAGAAATGCCAGTTCTTTTCTTATTATCAAGAAATGAAATTCCGGTAGCAATTAGGATTTTCTTTGACTCAGCCACCCATTATTTGTTGAAGAAGTACATTTTATGATTTGCGATTTTTATAACTTGCTAAATTTTATGCCCATTTTATGTCCAAACGACAACTGATATACGTTCTCATGATGTAGAAGATGAATGGAATCAAAATCCGTGTTTCATTCCGATTATTTCCTTTGGAGTTTGGGGATCTCATACAAATTAAGATGGAGTCTTTTGTACAAAACTTATCGTCTTTCATCGTTTGATCTGAAAACCAGAATGGATATTCTTAAGACGCGTCCATTCAATCTTGGCGTATCGCAACGAAAATGCTATTCAAAAAAAATGTGACAGACCAAACTTAAACATTATGATATAGCGACGGACGGACGGACGGAGCCACTTTATAGAACTGCGCAGACGCATTTAAGAACATTAACACTTCTCATATTTATCGACTTTATTGAAAAATGACATTAAAAAAAAGAAGCTTTTCCCAAGTTATCACAGACAGATTCATTTCATATCTTATGCTTCTAGATTCTTTCTCTCTTGTTTATAGACATTCAAAACCTTATCCGACCGACATCTAAGAAAGAAAGCCTTACACGCAATAGATGTTTATATTTGTAAGCTTTAGATGTTATTTATACGGTGTCGTTTATTTGTACACGAGGAAAACTCCTCAAAATACAAATGGAATAATAATAATTTGTTTCTTGTTCATTTTTCACAGAATCTGATTGATGCGATTAAAATCATTTAATTTTATTCTTGTCATTATTTTTTTTCGTTTGTTTAATTTTTGAGTTGCAGTACATTCTTTTTTTTCCTCTTCTCCCAAGAATGGTTCCGATCTGTCATCATAACTAACCAAATTTTGACAACGGTACTGCCACTAACTCAGGCATGCAGCGTAATAGATTTTAGATGGTTTACCTTTTTTTCTTTTTCTTGTTTCAAAGAGCGGCTTCAAAGACTAAATCTGTTTGAAGTAATAACGAAGGTCCAACAAAACGCAAATCACTCTGGAGTAAAAAATGAAGGTCCAAAGAAACGCAAACCACTCTGTCCGTAGATCACAAAGTCCTCTGTCAGCTTCCAAAGCAGATCTCTAGGTTCGTCACACGTGCACTTACTTCGCACCGTTTTAGTTGAAGACGGTAAGAGACCCGCTTTTATTAGGCTGAGGCACACCTAATTTGCATGCGTGCAATGTGACTTTGCGAGACTCCGCGTGAAGCGTACGTAATAAAGGTTCACGGATGCCATGTTGAATTCTTTTCCTTCATCCGCAGCGCACAGGACAGAGGAACACAAGGACGTTTCGCAGGTAAGCCCGCTTCGCGTTCCCCACACTGTTCTCACTTGAGCAGCAGAGGATGTGAAGAGACCCGATTTGGGGATACCAATGAGAATTTAAATCTACTTTTCAAAGAGTTTTTCATCCCAACGTCAAATCGTGGTCTCGGCAAATACCCAAAAAGATGTACCGTTGTCGCTTTTGTCTCAACAGAAGAAAGGCAGCATTCTCTCTCCATATTTCTGCTTCATGGAACAGCTTTTGTCTCAACAGAAGAAAGGCAGCATTCTCTCTCCATATTTCTGCTTCATGGAACAACTTTTGTCTCAACAGAAGAAAGGCAGCATTCTCTCTCCATATTTCTGCTTCATGGAACAGCCTTCAAGAAGATGTGGTGATGGTGCTTACTATATCCAGTTACAAACAAAGTTGCCTGGACAAACATTCAGAATGTATATAGATCTAAATATAAATTTTCAAAAAAATACCTATTTCTGTTTAAATTGGTAAAAACAAACGGCACACTTTTGAAATGTGGAACAAAAATTCAAGTAACAAGACCCCCTAGCAACGTCGGGGACCTCAGCTAGTAAAAAAACAACTTTGAATATATTTATGTGATTTAAATTTCAATATTTCGTAAGACATCCGAAAGATTTGAAATAAACAGTAATCTTGGGTTTTCAATTTTCTCGGGCAATATGTTGCTAGCAGACTTGATGTTCTAATTCTTTGAACAATTGGAATGTTCTAATTCATTAAATCCTCTTTATATATATATATATAGGCAGCATCTTCTCTTGCAGGCAAGTATTGTTGAATATAAGAGACAACTCATGTCTAGATCCTTTCAATAGTCCGAATCAGAATCTTAGTTTCGGAGGGGAATTGGCTGATGAATTTGCCATAGTTTAGATTTGTGTCCCAAGTACTTTCAGACCCATCCGGGTCCATCTTCAGGGGAATGAGGTTAATCAAGTACAGACCATGTGTTAGTATTATAGAAGGTTTTGGTGGGAATTATGTAATAAATATGAAACTATATTTAGAATTAGAGACATTTTAGTATATTATTACTGATATTAAAGTTAATTCTATTAATTAGGGTTATTTTGTTTTTTGTTTGTTAGTACTATATTCTAACATTTTGGTATTTTCTACTAAGTTTTCTGAATTCTGATCGGGGGCAAGAATGGTCGTTAGTTAAGTGTTGGGCTATGGCGCTAGTATCAGACAAATGCATCGTCAATTTTCTCAACAAAGTCGTGGTAGTCAAACCTATGTATATGTTTTTTCTTGGTTGTCGGAGACACAGTCTCCCAAAGGACATTTAAACTCATAAACAAGGTTTGTCTTATCCAAAACTCTAATCGAGAGGGAAGAATTATTTGTGATAATAAGGTTAGTGGTTTTACTTTATTGTAGAAAATGATCAGTTTTACTTTTTCATTTGGGTCAGTAGGGAATACGTTCTTATTAATAATATTTCTTAGAACTTGTTCATCTATTTTATAATTGGGATGGAACTGGTTGCGATAAAATAGTTTAACAGTTGTGTAAAGTGGAGAATTGGATTTATTATTATTATTATCGTGGGAATTATTTTGAAACATTCGAACTTGTTGGTCGATGACGTAGTTTGGGAAGCCATTAGTAACTAGAGTTTTTTTTATATTAATAAGTTCATGATGGAAGATTGTAAGGGAGGAGGCAATTAGTTTTGCTCGAGTTAGTAAGTTTTTGATAATGGCTATTTTATATCTAAAAGGGCATTCATTAAGGAAGTTAAGGGTACAAGAGTTTTTGTTAGTGGGTTTTTGATAGGTAGATGTAGAGAATTCATTGTGATTAGTGTCTATTAAAACGTCTAAAAAAGGAATTTTTTTTATTAATGTTTAATTCGTAGGTGAAATCAAGAACGGGGTTATTTTAGAACGTGGTTTTTAGTATATTAATTTCATTTATAGTATTTGTAAGAATCAAGATGTCATCTACGTATCGTAAATATATTGTTGGTGTATTGATAAGGTTAAAGATTTTAGTCTCTAAGTTGGACATGTAGTAATTGCTAAAGGTTGGACTAAGCACGGAGCCCATAGCGACGCCATCTTTTGGGATATAAATGTTGCTGCGATGATCGTAAAATGGAACTTCAGTCGTGCAAGCCAACAGAATTTTACGTAAGGTGTTAGGGTTATTTTTAGAGGGCGGTTATTCGGGTTATTGTAAATAGTATTAATGATTATATTAATAGTTTCTTCAACAGAAACATTAGTAAAGAGGTTTCCTACATCTAGGGAGGCAATAACGCCATGTTCAGGTTTTTTACTTCTTAGGGTTTGTATTAGTTGATTTGTGGGTTTAATACTATATTTGTTGGGAATATATGGGGATATTAAATTGTTGATTGTTTTAAATAATTTGTAAGTGGGTGTAGGTATTTGAGAGATAATTGGACGCAAGGGAAAGTTCAGCTTATGCGTTTTTACTGTTCCATAAATATATCCTTGTTTGAAATCACCTATAATTTTAGGTAGTTTTTCATTCTCGCAAACGGCGTTGTTAGCAGTAATTAATTTATTAATTTTAGTTTTAAGGGGGAGGGGGGTCGGATTATGGTTTATTTTTTGGAATTTGTTACGATCTTCGAGAATGCTTTCTAGTTTTGCGTAATAGTCAGATTTATTAAGTATGACATACATATTACTTTTATCTGCTTTTTTTATAATGATGTCAAGATGATTTCGCAGTTGGTGAGCGGCGAGTTTTAAATGTTTTGTTAATAAAGATGGACTAGGTTTTATGTTATATCTATTTTTAGTAGCTTCAACTTTTAGTAAATCGCGGAGTTCGGGTTTTAGATTAAGTTCATTATCATCCTCAAGTTTTAGTATATTTTGATATAGTAATTCTATTTCTGTTTTTTTGTGTGCAGATTTTGGTATCTTGGAAAAAGTTTAGAAAATCTTTTTGTGGCTGTGTTATTTCAAAGTCAGAATGGTTAATGAATTTATCTTCGTGATTTGGCAGTTGTAGGGAACCTTTGTAAATGTTGTTTAGTTTTTTTGTTTTAGTTTAAGTTGTGCAACTTTTTTAGTGTTGATTTGTGAGAGACGGAATTCAACTTCCTGGAGTTTTTTTTTGAGTAAGGTAGTTTTTGAGTTTTGTACGTAACTTTTCCGCTTCGATATAGAGATTGTTGGGATGATCTTTGCTGATTGTTATCTGTCTCTTCACGAGACCGCATCTGTATTGCCAAGTGATGGTATTTTGGTGAGCTGCAGGATCATGTAGTTTAAAATATGTATATCTAGGCAGCATCTTCTCTTGCAGGCAAGTATTGTTGAATATAACAGACAACTTATGTCTAGATATCCTTTGGTAAATCCTTTCAATAGTCCGAATTAGAATCTTAGTTTCGGAGGGGAATTGGCTGATGAATTTGCCATAGTTTAGATTTGTGTCCCAAGTACTTTCAGACCGATCCGGGTCCAATTTCAGGGGAATGAGGTTAATATATATATATATATATATATATATATATATGTGAAAGACAGAAAGATGTGTGCGAGTGCATACAGGCATCAGATTTAAAAAAATTGATAACACTCAAATATTCTTAATTAAATGAAAGAATATGTTGTTAAGTAAACATTTTGTACATGGAACAAAATTGCTCTGTATTTTAGAAATTAATGGAGTTCTTGGAAGGCTTAATAGTCTAAAGCAATAATTTTTTGTAAGTATCGAATCGATAATGGTTGATAATCTGGTTTGGGAATATTTTTAAAATACCTTATTTTACCATTATGTTTCTGAATTTGTATAATTTGGATTATTTGGACTACTGTTCGCATCTCGAGTGTTATTCTCACAACGTTTCAGCCGATGTAACCTCCGAACAGAATTCCGTCACTACTTCAAGCTTGTTGTCACCAGTATCCACCTCCGTCAATGGTCTGCTATATATTGGTGTAAACAATCTTTTTTAACTGATAAATTAAAAAAATAAACAAAAAGCATTTTTAATCATGGAGTGATTGTAAGAAAAAAGCAATTTATTTTGAATATTTTTCTTTCTCTTAGTAAGAACTTTGAAACAAAATGAATTCCACACGATTTCTCAACTATTTTCGTCAAGGAACTTTTGTTTTTATTACAGTTGTTTTTTTTTAATACTCTGGAGCACAGGGAGGAGCTGGTGCTAATGTGATTGCAAGAGTTACCAGTGGATGGAGTAAATTCAGGGAAATTCTGCTATTATTAACCAACAGAGCATTACCATTGTCGACCAAAGGAAAAAACTATACAGCATGTGTATGCAGTGTAATGATGTATGGAAGTGAAACATAGTGAGGGTTGAGGACATGTGTTGCATAGAGAAAAATGATATGAGAATGATACAATGGATATGCAATGTGAGTCTTAAAGACAGGCTTAGATTTGATGAGCTCAGAGGAAGATTAAATCTGGACAGTATAGGGAGATGTGTGTAGAGCAGGAGACTTTGTTGGTTTTGTCACATTGAAAGAATGGTTGAGTTCTTTGGTTAGTAGATGTAGAACAGTTGGGGAAGTAGGTTCAGTTCACAGGTGATGGCCAAGGAAAATATGGGAGGAAGTGATAAGGATGAATTTGAGATAAAGAAGGATAAATAAAGACCTGCTAGAGATAGGTTAGTTTAGAAGTCAATTTCTAAAAGCCGTCCAACACATGCCACCATGTAAAACAGATGTTAAACCGATGATGATGATGATGATAGTGATCCTCTTTTATGAACACTTCATCTGAGAATCTGTACACGATTCCAAGACGACAATTTCTACAAGCATCTGTCGCTCTATTAATTAGTGATGGGACGATTCCAATATTTTTCCCGATTCCGATACAATTAGTGATTTTGTTCTTATTTACCAATTCCAATACAATTACCGATTCCGATTCTAAAATCGCCTTAAAAAGTAGAATTTCATTTTTTGGGGGTGGGGTATTAGTGGAGAGTTCTCATCTACTTTTAAATGTAGATATTTTTTTTTAATTTGATAAACTTTTGTTTTCTCTTGAAACATTTTATCCAAGATTTTCATCTATATTTTTCACTCACGTCATTTTTACCTGCACCATTTTTTTCCAGCGCCATTTTTTTACCTAAATTCGTAATTATGATCTATAAAGTTTAGTTTTACTCATAGTTTAAAATCAATATCATTTTATCATTTTATACCAGCAATAGAAAATTAAGTTTTAAACAAAAAGAAGAAAAAAAAGAATCGTTTTTTGAATCAGAAACTAGGCTCAAATTTTTCCGATTCCCATCTTCCTGAGATTCTCATGGATGCCTCTGCTCTTGAGGATAAATCGACTCTGAAACTTCTTGGTCTTTCTCTCTCATATATATAAATATAACCCAAGTATAAATATGATAATTATTTCGGTTTATGCTAGGCTTGCGGAACAAAGAGTTTTATATCGTTCAAGTTAGATATCATCTGGTAGATATGTAAAAATTTCAACTAAATCAACGAGTCGAATTGGTATGTGTGTACGCGATAAGTTTGGACAAGATTTACCAGAGAAAAAAGAGTGGAAATTCTGTCTCTCTTGGATCACCAAATGCGTTGATCCGATGCTGTCTCGTAGTTTTGTCTCTTAGTGTCAGTGATTCGTCTTTGTCCATCTGTATCGTGTTGTAACGCGAAGCGTCCAGATTTATTAAATCAGAGCCGATGTACGACTCATTCCATTTACAGTAACACACATGCGTGAACCGACAACAAAATCCTATCCAGAAGACACAACACACGTTTTTTGCAGTTCATAGATTTATTGATATATCTCCTTTGCAAGGATAGTACAAAATGGTACTTGTTAATCGGACGACATTAAAGGACCACTAATCCTCCGCTCCTTTTCCAACCTGCATTTTGGGGAGAGAGGGAAGATCGACACAAACCCAAATAAATGTTTGCCTAAGACACTCACTGCCGGAAAAAGGTCCGACGGTTACTTCTTCAATTGTCGCCATAACGTTATTGGTCCCCCGATTTTATAAAAATTTTATAAAATCGGGGGACTTATGTTTTGAGGCATGTCCATCCGTCCGTCCATCCGGATTTTTCTCCGCAACCATCCATTGAATTTCTCTGAAATTTTGCATGAAGTTGTAACTTTGGTCAGGTTAGAAAGTGACATTCTCCGATTTTTGAAAAAAATCTGGTTAGGCCCCCAGGGGGTCAAAAGGCCCCGAAATGGCAAAAAATGACATTTTTTGCCCCATAACTTTTCATCCATTCATTCAATTTTTCTGAAACTTGGCCAAAATGTAAAGGCAATTGTTCTGGATATAAAATGAGCATCCTTGACCTCAGCAAAATTCTGGTTCGGGCTCCCATGGGGTCAAAGGGGGGTCAAAAATGCCCCAAATTGCCCAGATTTATTGCATTTTACACTCGCCACATCGAGTCACATATAGAGGGGGACCACACATGCGCGGCTTGTTTATAAGATATCATCCTTCTCTAATTATGTAACACTTTTTCGATCTTTCAATAAAAATTTTAAGAATCAATAAAAACGCAATTGAAACTCTTTTGTGGCCAAAAGCAAAATTGCAGAATAACCCCTACCCTCCAATTGCTGTGGATAGAGTCAAAGAATCCTTTAAATGTTTGTATCCAAAGTTCCTTCAAACTTTTCTTTTTTTTAAAAAATGATCGAGTATAAAAAAATAGATGATTTAAAAAATAATCAAATATGTATATTAATTCTTTTTAGAAATTGATATTTGGATTTCTGTACATAACTTTGATATGGATGGGCCAAACTGCCGTGGGTTTCCTTTCAAAACGAGTCGAAAGGAAGAAAACTTAAGAAACATTTTCAGGAAGTTAGTGACAGCTGTATGAGATTGCAGATCTTTTCTACTTCACTTTCATTGTTTGAAAATTGTGGTGTTCACGCATTTATGTGAAATATCTTTTTTTCATTTCGAGGGGAGGCAGACTTGCATGAAGCTATTGAATTGACTGCATCTCATTTTCTATTTAGTATAGAAATGAATGGAGAAGGAAAGAGAGTATCTTATACAAGCTAGTCATTTTTCACGTTTGTTCATATCACATCTCTACCTCCGATTAATATCTCAATAGCTGTAAAATGTAAGGAACCTCTTTGGTTCCTCATCTTCATCTATTATGTTCTCAATGTGTGCGTCTGCAGTGTCCGTCAAGCAGCAAATGTGTTTCTTACACCAAATTTGATCAAAAATCGGTCATAGTCTAATTTAGAACTGATTTCATTTTGAGATATCTAGGTCAAAGTTATGGAAAAGCTAAAAGTCACATTTTTGCCGATAACTTTGGTTCTGTTCAGCATAGAGACTCGCTACTTGGTCCATATTGTAGCCAATGAAGTCTTATATGAGCTTGAAAAGTTCGGTCAAATGCAAAATTTTTATGGAATTTCAACTTCAGATTTTTCCAAATTTGATGTATGAATCTTGATAACCACTATGCAAAATTTCAGCCTAATCAGATGAATAGTTTTTGAGTTATCAATGTTTCCATGGTATAGCGTCAAGAATACTTTGTACAATATGGAAAAGTAAAGCTTAGCTAGAACTTTGGCCCATCCTTACGTTGTCAGGCGGAAGGATGCAATCTAACAGCTGGCTTAAGATCTTGTTTACTATGTGACCTGATAAATATGTAAATAAGAAAATAGAGCTCCCTTTGTTGCTGATAAATCAAAAACATCTTTTTATGAGGTTTTAAAGAGTTCCTTGTAAAAGTTGGATTATTCTTTCCTTTGCCCCCCCCCCCCCTCCTTTGCATCAATTGTTTGACCCTTCCTGTTTGGGATCTACAAAACAAACTGAATGTTATTAGCATATCAAACCATTGGCATAACCGATTCTCATTCAAAAAGAATCTTCTCATCTTTGACGACGCATGTGCCATTATTTCGTGCAGTCATTTTACAAGTTAGAAATTAAAGTAATTGTAGGTTGCAATAGAAAGTTTATTCGACTCCAAAAGTTGATCAACAGACGACATTTTAGTTTCAAACGAAAATACCTTTTAGTGGTCTGCACTGAAAAAGGAATTAAACAGCAACATCGCCAGTGTTTATAAAATGCGACATGCATCATCATATCGTTAGGAATTTGGGGAAACCAACGAAATATGTCTGCTCTCAATGGCTCCAACTCTGGAGGAGAATGAAATTGCGTGAGTGCTGTAAGAAGAAGTCCGGCAATTTGTCTTCCTACGCCAGAGCTTCTGATTAGCTGGGGGAGGGGGGGGGGCAATCACTCCAGTAGTACACCTGTCTATTTACATCAACAGAAACTAGTACATAATACAATTAGAATATGTGACTGATACAAAAATATTTCCTAAAATCCTCACAGAATGGCTTCATCATGGAAGATAAAATCTGAAATTGTTGTGTTACTGATCCTCTTTGCATTTCAAATTTGATTCAATCATCATTTCTGCTACTTAAAATGCAATTAACCCTTTATAGGCGAGGGAGCAAATGACTATATTTGGTCACTTAAGTTGACCTCCCCCCCCCCCCCAAATGGCAGTAGAACCATGTGAATTTATTTTTCAACCAATTTGTATAAGTATTCCAAAAATCGCTGTGGAGACGAGTCAAGCGATAGGCCCCGCCATGCGGGACTTACTCACCAGCCTTGGTCAATTGACTTGGCTATAAGAGCGCCTCTCCATCACCGATATTCGAGGAAACGCCTCAAGACGACTCTCGGCGTGACAAACCAGCAGGACATCCAATAAAACTTTCTGATGTTCTGAATATAAGTTTTTTTTTAAATTTGGTGATTGAAAAAGATTTTTATGAACTTTTAAATTTAACTCATATTTTGTCAAATGTTGAATTATGTATTTTTTAAATGAAACAATCACTTAACCTTGAAAACAAAATCTGTAAAAATGAGGTTTCATCATTGTGTGCCGTCTTCGCATCTGACCAGCAACCGCCATAAAAATATGGATCCTTACTTGTGTCCACTTCTACACTGACGGTTCTAACCACAGAAATAAATAATGGTAAGTAATCGAAATTCATACTTATCGTTTTAAATGTTCAGAAAAGTGTCGTTTGTTTGGGATTTCTCGAAATGAGTTAAGTTTGTGCACAAATAAATGGAGCTATAAAATTTGATCATAAAAATGATTTCATAATCTCAAAAGGAATTTTTCGACACCATTGCTGGTTTAGAGATTTTCAATTTCCAATTATTTTACTATTTTACTGCTTGTCTTAGAAAAGGTTAACTTCGTAATACTTCAGAATTTTGAGATGAGGATTGATCATTTGGATTATTCGGACTACTATTCTCATCTTGGATGTTATTCTCACAATTTGGCTGATGTAACTTCCATCGACCTTCTTCGGATAAAGACATTGAGTAAGAATTAGTTCTTCTGGAGGTTGAATATTCAATTCTCATTTCAGGTGATAACGATAAATTCTACCCGGTCATGGCTGACAGAACGAGAACAATCTAATCCCATGGATTAAAAAATAAAGGATTCACTTCAAATTACTTATAGATTCCCGAGTTTGACAGTGCACCGGAAGAAGGTCGAAGGTTCCATGATCTGAAACGTTGTGAGAATAACATCCAAGATGAGGATAGTAATTCGAATAATCCAAATATTTTTATTTAATAATAACTTCGACAGCCAACATACAAAAATAAAACAGTTCATTACTGTAAGTGAACAATACAATAGGTAGTTATAAGTTGGGTAATTAACTTGTTATGTATACGGTTGGTCCAGCACTCTCAGTAGTCAGGGCTACTACTTTTTTTCACTAACCCATGTCAACCCAATATTTTGATGTACTTGCATGACATTTTTCTTAAAATTATCATCCTGAGGAAGTCTTACAAATAAAGACGAAACGTTGATGAATATATAAAAAAAAATATCTCTTGCTTTTTCCTTTTTCATTTCCCATTACATCGGATTACTCTCATCCTTCCTTTCTCATATATATATATATATATATATATATATTCGTAATAAATATAGTTTATTTCTCTCACATTTAATATTACTGTCATGATGGCCGAATGTATAAAGATGTTAGATTTGAATCAATAGTGACTCGGGTCCAGGGTTCAAATCGTTCGATCAACAATACAGTTATATATAGCCACACTGATGATTGGTAGTGAACATGAAACATATGTCTGTGGATAATAAATATTTATTTATAAAAATGATTTGATATATTTATTTATTTATATTTTTTATTTACAGTACTCATAATTGAAATAACTTCGACAGCCAACATACAAAAATAAAAGAGTTCATTACTGTAAGTGAACAATGCAATAGGTAGTTATAAGTTGGGTAATTAACTTGTTATGTTTACGGAAAACGGTCGATTGTACTCGTATGAGGCTGGCATTGTACTTCATGAAGCTAGCACTGTAGGCATTGATATGTTACTCAGAATAGTCCATTGTATAAGAAAAAGACGTGTCAGTACTTTTTCTACTACAGTTAATAATTTATTTTTTATTGCTGTTTCAAAATTAAAATCTCAGATAAGTCGATTTTCTAAAAACAAAGCGGCCATGTCACTGATCAGTACGTGATTGTAAAGGAACAGAAAATATTGAAGATCGAAGAATTCCGAAAAAAACCATTTTCCTCAAAAATGACTGATTAAAACTTTCTCACAAAATTACAAAATAAAAATAGCGACCCTTTTCGGTATGTCCTTTGGTCTGTCAAGTTTTAGTCTGAAATAAAATGTTCATTGTTAAATAACATGAGGGTTGAATGCACGTCACACCTTATTTTAGATTCATCTAAGCATTTCCACAAGAGGCTTTTTCAGTCGGTTGGTCTGTCACGCTTAAGTTTGAAATAGCATTCCGTTGGTCTGTCACTGTCATAGTAAAATATACACAGATTGAATGGACACATATTAAGAATATCCGTTCATGTTCTTTTTCTTATAGAAAGCACTGGAGAGCAAAAATCTAATCTCTTCTGGTGTGTGTGTGTGTGTGACATCAGTGTGCATTGTCCGCACAAGAGTATTCTTAAATATGTTCAGATAGAAAAACAGCAAATCATATATATATATATATATATATATATATATATATATTTGGTACAGAAAAATTAGTACAACATTAGTACCGTCGGTTTCAAGTTCAGAAGGACTTAACTATCTTGCTCTTTTCAGTTTATGTTGTCACCTATATATATATATATATATATATATATATACATATACATATATATATATATATATATATATATACATTTAAAAAGAATACGCGGAAATCTGTCTAAGGCCCTTTCGACTATCATCTCGTCAGGAGAAAATCGATAGTTTTAATTAATAATAACGTCGAAAGAAAGAGCAAAATGGGGAAATTGAGTGTGCCAAAATTAACGTTAAAGCGATTAAAATTCAATTTAATGATTTCGATTAAAAGTCGATTAAAAGGCACTACGTTAGGGGATAAAAAAAAAAAAAAATTGGGAAGGAGTTCAAAGTTCCCCAAAGAGATTAAGCGATCTTACAAATTCCTTCTGCCGGCACAAGGAAGGTTTTCGAATGGCAATAGAGACAGATTTCAATATTTTCAAATGGTTCTTGGAATCTGCTCGATGCAAGACCTCAAAACGGTCTATTTTATAGCCACTGGCACAGCTAGGGTTTTCAACCAAATGCTGGCCAATAGCAGAGTCCAAAGAATTAGAGGAGGGGTAACACAAGGACCCTACCCTTTCCTGACGTATTTTTGATGGAATGTGCTGGTTTATGCGAGTCTGCAAATGCAAGGAAGTGCGCCCTATATAGCCAGCATCACATTGGCATTTAAATTGGTATACAATATTACTATAATTTGTATAGGGCACACTATCCTTGCGAAAGGAAGGAAAAGTAGGTCTAGTAGCATAAACTAATCGTAAGGAAACAGAGTAGAAGCAATTGTTAATGCTATCAACAATCTGTTTACCCAGTTTAATACTATTTCCCCCTATCTAAGGTAATTTTAAATAAACGGGGCATTTTACAGGCCCAAATATTTTAGGGGATTTAAAATCAGCAACCTTTTTATTAATGCAATCATTGATAAGGTCCTCGGGATAACCATTATCAATGAATATATCCCTGATCCTATTGAGTTCACACTCTAATCTATTTGGAGAACAAATAACGAGAGCTCTATGCACCAAAGTGTAAATTAAGCCTATCTTTCTAGACTTAGGCACAAAAGAAGACCAGTTTACATACAGGCCCGTAAAAGTAGGCTTCCTGTAGATGGAAGTGAGAAAGCCACCCCTTGAACGTTCAACAAGAACATCCAAGAAGGGAAGACAATTATCTTTTTCACTTTCCATCGTAAACTTTAGAGCCTCATGAATAGAATTTAACTTATGAAAGAATGCAAGTGCTCCACTCTGCGAAGAAAACATCACAAAAGTGTCATCCACATATCTAACATAAGTAGTGGGCATATTTACAGATCTAAATAAAACGGATTCGTAATATCCGACGAAAATATCAGCTAAAGTGGGGGCCAATGGACTACCCATTGAGACCCCGTCGACCTGACTATTAATATTATCGAAGCTGAACTCGACTGATTTAGTGCATAGAAGTATCAATTCTATGAAGATCTCCCTAGAGAAACAAGGGGCAGTCAGGCAAGCTTCATAGAGAGCGTCGGCACAAATAGTTATAGTCTATGCTAAAGGTACATTAGTAAAGAGACTAGAGACATCAAAAGAGCACATAAATGATGTCTCAGAATCCGGATCTAACCCACGTAGAACTTTAGTAAACCGATAGGAATCAGGGATGCAGTGCGTCGTGTATAGATCACGCACAGGTTGCAGGGTTACTAGGAGCCACTGAGCCAAAGAATGTTGGGCGGACCCTATCATAGATAATATAGGTCTAAGTGGCACCCCCTCCTTGTGTATTTTTGGAAGACCATATAATCTAGGTCGCAATGACCCAGAGGGTCTGATCCTATCATAGACCTCCTTCGAAAAAACCTTCTTTTTAAATAAAGAAAGAAGACGCTTCTGCATCTTGATCTCGTTCTTACAAGTATTATCTGCAGACTCGACAGGGCCAAGTCTACAGAATTTAGTAGTGTCGTTAAGAATAGATAACATTTTGTTAACGTAGTCACTACGATCCAATACCACAACTCCAGCACCTTTGTCTGGTTTGCAAATGTAAATGTCCTCATTAGATTTTAATGCTTGTATGGTTTGAAATTGCGTTTTATTCCAAATAAAGTCAATGTGGTCAATGGACGCGTTACTGTATTGGTGTGCCAAGTCAACCAACCTAGATTTCATTCTAGAAACATTATCTAAAGAACTAGGAGAGTGATGTCTAATTTGAGAAAACAAAACCTCGAAAGAAGCGAGGGTTTTCTCTTTGTTAATGTGGGTAGGGGGAATACAAAAATCTAACCCCTTAGACAAAACTTTAATTTCGATATCTGTTAGTACAGTGTTCGAAAAATTAAATATATGTTTGCTCCCATTATTTATTTCACAACCATAACGTCTTCGAACAAGAAGGGCAAGTTGTTAATTATATTTTATAGAAGCATGTTGCTTGGCAAATTCATCACCAATAGACAGATACTTGCAGAAACGGAAGAAATCAAAAAAAGACAAGAAGCCTTTAACTGCAAACCAGAGACGATGACGAATACTAATAAGATATTCACACTTTTCAACCAACAGTACAGTTATATATAGCCACACTGATGATTGGTAGTGAACATATGTCTGTGGATAATAAATATTTATTTATAAAAATAATTTTCTGCGTTAATATTTATTTATATTTTTTATTTACGATACTCATAATTGAAAAGTATTCAAGTATTTTTACGGAAGAGCTTTTTCTCAATACTAAATGGAAATAATTAGTTCTTTGACCAGAGTGCTCATTTTCTCCTTCTTTCGGCACCCATGAAAACACAACACAGAAAATGGTGAGCTTGTGTGCGGGGAAAGGAATACCCAAATATGTGCGTCGCTAAAAACATAAAAGCTAGCGTATAAAATATTTGTCAGCTTTACATCGATATAAGAGATGCAAACGGGGTATTATTTGCGGATTGGTAGAGAGAGACACTTAACAGGAAAGATATTCTCAGAAATGATGAAAGGAAGGAAAAATAGGATTTATTTAGAGGGAGTCTAAAAAGGTGATATATACGTGTACAAGAAGGAGTTTGTTCTTATATGAGGTTTGTGCCTTGTTCAGTTCGTGAGTGAGAAGAGGTATATGTGTGTGTGTGTAACAGATGAATATACTAGGGAGGGTTTGGCTAAGATCAAAGTGTAGTATCTGTTCCGATGGATACTGCACCCTATAGACCGGTATTGTCTTGGCCTTCGGGGCTTGATTTACGCCGGTCTATGGGATTGTCCTGTGCAGTTCTAGGAGGTGCACCCTCCCAGGCTTTGCCTCCCCTCTTTGGGGAGGAGTAAGTTAATTGCTTACTGCTTGAGGCGCCCCTACCGGGGAATGCCGACGGGGCTGCATAGGCAATTTTTGATGGTCAGAGTGCTCACCTCTCGAGCGCTGGCTTTTCAACCCCCACTTTCCGACCCGACCTTGGGTCACATCTTACTTGTGGGAGTAGGATAAAACTGGCCTTGTGCCTAACTCCTGGAGAGGAGTAAATAATACTAGGGAGGGTCAAGCATGCATAAGATGTGCATCTCCCTTGTATATTTAAATGCGACATACTTAAGTGAAATATAGCGAAAAGAAAGATGTCCGCTCGTTTCGGTTTTCAAAGGGAAAAAGAGAGAAAGATAAAGTCACATGACTGGAGCCAATATTTACATTTTAAAGTTTGAGAGAGGGAGGGAAGACATGTTAGACTTAATTGTTCTTAGAGTTCCTGTAAAGGAGTAAGGTGAGGTGACGACCAGCATCTTTGAAGGGTCAAGTCTTCTCTGTTGATTACGATTTGGTCATCTTCAAATCCAATGTCAACAATTTTTTTGTCCTAAACTCACCCATAAGTAATCAAACGCATTCATACCATTGATCAATGTGAGTACTCCCATAGTGTTCATCATCATTCCGTCTCATTAACCCTTATCATCGAGTGGCTTGTGGCCTTGATAAGTGGTGACCCAATAGAAACAAAAACAAAATGGTTGTTATGTGAGTAAGTATAATTTGTAGTGTAGTCTCTGACTGAAGTATTTGGACTTTTGTAGCTTTTTATATAGATCGGTTCCGTATTTAAAAAAAAAAATTTTTTTTATCATAGTTCACCCCAAACAAGGCAGACCACCACTGTAGACGTAAGGGGGCTACTGAGAAAAAAGGGTGAAGGTGAAGGGTCAACCTAAATTGGGAGCTGTGCAGCGAGATGTCTGTTTACATTAGTTTTAAATTTCTGCATGTCAGCACAGGGAAAGAAGCATTTGGAGTAGAAAGCTCTTCGGCATCTGGGGACCTCCACAGCAAATGGATGGGATTTGGCAGATTGTCGGGTTGGTCTAGTGAATTTAGGTCGTGGGGGCACCAGAGCAGCAAGCTCATCAGAGCACAATCCATTGAAGTACTTGTAAAACAGGCACAAGGAAGCAACATTGCAGCGATGGGACAGAGGCTGAAGCTTGGTGGAAAGTGAAGGACCTATCAAGTTGGCAACTCTTTTTTGGACATTGTCTAAGAAGGAGAGACTAGCGGATGATACACCAGCCAGTGGAGACGTTTTGGATTGGTCCAAGAATGTAAAATGCAACCCTTTTATATTTAATATTTCCACCGGATGTTCTGCATCTGCGTTTATGTTGACGTTGCAGGTTGAACATCCGGTTCCATGTACGTCACCACACCGACCATCGAAATAGGTGGTGTTACGTAATCGTGCAAAAATATTGAATTTTTGTTGTTCATTTCTCAAGTAAAACATGTCGACCGAATTTCCAAAAGTTATTCCCACTGTCCTCGTTATGGCGACAGAAATCCTAGCAGACAGCCGAGATTTCATTAGAGTTTAATAATAGTTCATGTGGAAATCGGCCATTGTCCTATTTTTGATGAACAGTGAGAAAATAATGTGTTAAAAATAGATTTTAGCATAAACAATTGAACCTATCAACTGTTTTCTCTTCAAAAATCACTCGATCGATCTCAACCAAAAACACGCCGGTGAATTCATCTTTGATTTTATGTCATGATTTTCTTCGTAAAAGTCTTGGCGCTTTTGTTCAAAACATTTGCTTATCAAATCGGATTCTCTTGTAAAAAGTGATTAAAATGCGAACATCAATTTTTGCCTTTAAGTTTTTTGTTTTTATTTTTAGTAGCACTGGTAAAAGTGCAGAATAGTTAACACTAGAGAAATCCCCCCCCCTCCCAAGAACAACAACACATAATTTATATAAAACACATTAGAATGAAATTCTTAACCGAAGACGCCTAGTTTTAACATGTTGAAACGATTTGTGAAATTTTTTAAATGGGAAATGTACAGAATAGTTAACACTTGAGAATTCGTAACTCGCCTTGTTTTAACGTGTTGAAATGTAAGATTTTTTTAAACGGTAAAAAAAATCTTACAAATTGTTTCCACATGTTAAAACTAGTTGGGTTCGGTCGATAATTTTATTCTAATGCGTTTTATATAAATTATGTGTTTTTTTTTTGTTTACGAGTTCTCGAGTGTTAACTATTCTGTACTTTTACCGTAGCAAGAACAGATATTGTTAGGATGTGTCTATAAGTTTTATCGGTTTCTTATTCTATCTGTAGCATTACCTCCCCTTTTCTACACAATTACGCATACATTCACCAGGAGGCATTCAGACCCGAATCATCTTTCCTTTTGCTATGGTAGAGGGCGCTACAATCTGTGATATAAAAAGGGAGACACAAGAAAATTCACACTCTTTCTTCCGATCTCGCCTCTGAAGAACACACTCACCAGCACATGTGAACTACGCACACACATTTCACTGTATGTAAGACATTTCCCTTAACTTACACACACACACACACACACACACACATGTACACATCCTTTTCAGACTTTATAGCACATATTTTTATGGACACAATCTTTATGTGAACTCTGTTGGGTTTGCAATGAATAAATGTTTTTTGCATAAATCATCGTTTCCGTGTTATTTCTTTGTTGGTCCCCCGATTTATAAAATCGGGAGACCTATGTTTTGAGGCATTTCCGTCCGTCCGTCCGTCCGTCCGTCCGTCCGTCCGTCCGTCCGTCCGTCCGTCCGTCCGGATTTTTCTCTGCAACCATCCATTGAATTTCTCTGAAATTTTGCATGAAGTTGTAACTTCGGTCAGGTTAGAAAGTGACATTCTCCGATTTTTGAAAAAAAATCTGGTTAGCCCCCCAGGGGGTCAAAAGGCCCCAAAATGGCAAAAAATGACATTTTTTTGCCCCATAACTTTTCATCCATCCATTCAATTTCTCTGAAACTTGGTCACAATGTGGAGGCAATTGTTCCTAATAGAAAATACCTATCGCTGACCTTGTAAAAAATCTGGTTCGCGCCCCCTAAAATGACAAAAATTACCCTTTTCTCCCATAACGTTTGATCCATCCATTCAATTTTACTGAAACTTGGCCAAAATGTAGAGGCAATTGTTCTAGATATAAAATGACCATCCTTGACCTCAGAGAAATTCTGGTTCGCGCCTCCATGGGGTCAAAGGGGGGTCAAAAATGCCCCAAATTGACCGCATTTATTGCATTTTACACTCGCCACATCGAGTCACATACAGAGGGGGACCACGCACGCGCGGCTTGTTTTATTTGTAAACGCTTGCATTAGAACATGTATAAGGGAGAGACGCTGCCCAAAGAAGTTAAAGAAAAGAGAACTAGCAGAAATCTAATGTAACAGGATTTATTTGCGCTCAAAAGTAATACATTAAATATGTACACATGAAGAGGATAAGACATTATCAAAAGAAAGGAATGACAAAGTCTATCCATAGAAATTAATTAATTTTTCTTGACAACAAAAGTGTTCATGAAGAATAAGAGTTCAAAGAGTCCGAGAACGTTCTGGAGAAAGGAAGGTGTTTGTCGAGAAATTAAGTGCACACATTTGTTTTGGCTGGCGCTACACACATTCATGTGTGTGTAAATGGTGTTCGTCTGTTTTGTTGTTTTTAATGGATGTGTTTATTTACGTATGTGTAAATAGGATAGGTATATGGAGATGTGCGTGGGTGCATTAGTGTTCTTCTTTCGTTAGTGAAAGAATGTACATACTAATGTATGTGAGAATGTTCGGCTAACAGGGTGTATATGCTTAGTAGTCTATGAAAGTCTCTCATTCGTCTGTCGAGACCCTTCAGCCATAGGCTCGAATTAGCTTTGAGGACGTACTCACGTGCATTGTGTAGCGACGAAAATACTGGAACAAAGAGAGAGAGAGAGAGAAACGCTGTGTTTGGCTTTTTATAGTACGCGCTGGCTTTTGGCACCGAATATTATCGCTTGTTTAGTTGGCTGAAAAGAACTGATTATTTGAGCTTTTGTCCAATCAAGAGTCGATACGTAATAACCATGCCCACTGTCGTTGCTGCTTCCAATACACACGTTAACGCTTCCTAATACGTGTATATAATGAAAGACGGCTTACAAAGCATTTGTAGAAATCTGGTCTCCCAAACCACATCAGCAGAACTGGTCTCGATAGAGAGGAAACTGACCTCATATTGTCACCTTGGTGGTCAGATCGAAAATGGGGAAAAGATGTTAAATATCTTAACACCATTCACTGATAATCCAATTCCTTTAACAATTCTTCTGGTCCAATTGTTACTTAACTTCTCAACCCATTCAATATGGCTACCAGACTCTTATAGATCTTAGCCCTGGTGGCCATTCCTTAAACCAAGGGCAGTAACCCATATGACATTAACAAAAGAGTCACCCCCTTTATATTTGTGACAACAAGTCGGAATCTGCTGCTGTCTATAATCATGATGTGCGGGCACGTGGGCGCATACATGACTATTGTTGGTGCTAATTTTTTTTTTCAAAAATTGTAAAATGAATCATTTTTCTTCAGTCCCAGAATAAACGTTGATTATTTCACACATGATTTGATGCTTTCCTTCATTTGATTTAATTTCGTATCTAATTTCACTTCCAAACATCCAACAATAAATGATTCAACAAGCTATAGTGGACATTCAATAAACTTAACACATGGCCAAATCAACCAATGGTCGACCGTTCTGTTGTCACGTGATTTGGAATTCTACATAGTAAAAACAGCTCCGAACACGCACAATTAAGCTGTGTATTTAGAGATACAAATGCTATTCAAACTGAAGCGGTACAAACCGACAGACAGAGCCTCTTGTAGAGATGTATGGACGCATCTAAAAAAATAAAGTAACGTAAGAACAAAACCTAACTATGTAGAAACGTTGTTGTTCTGTTGTCAAAAACCGAAAATAATTTTGGTATAAATCTATTTTGGTAAAAAGAAACAAAAAAAAAACAGCATCACGAGATTTTTTATTGGTTAACGGAGACAATGCTTATTAATTTGTCGACTAAAATATAATGTTGAGGATTTTATTTTTGGTTGATCCATCTCCCACTTCCACCCATCCTTCTTCAGCGATTATTATTATTATTATTATTATTATTATTATTATTATTATTATTATTAACAAATATATTATTTATACATCGGAGACTAATGTAAGAAAACAAAAGTTATTAGATAAATCCAAATTCGACTGATTCAATCACAATGAAAATGACAGTAAATATTGTTTAAATGTGGTAAAATTTCAGAAGAACTACAGCAGAGAATCGGATGTTCACCCTGCGACTTCCAAATAAAACTGTTTTTAAATGGTTCATATGCAGATAGCTCCATGCAGCATTTCCGGTAAAATCAATAACTACGAAAAATGTTTATTTTTTAACCTACACAAAAGTGTCTCCGCTTCAATACAAAGTTGTGAGACATTTCGCCAAGATTATGAAAAGCAATAAAATCCTCAAATGAAACCAGTAGAATCGTCAAGGTAAATGTCTGTTCTTGCCTTACTTCAAACACCTCATTCAACGCAGCTCCTTACCTCACCAACCCAGGCATCTCTCTACAAAGAACACTTAAGTATACTTTTTTCCTCTTCCTTTTTGATCATATGTTGAACCCTTCTCGCGTTGAATACTACTAAGCCTTTTCATACATTCATGCTACTATGGACAGTCGCACATACGTGCTACTATAGACAGGTACACTTACATCATACTGTAGACAGTTGCACTTGCATATCACATTCACCGCACTCAAATTTCAAGAGGCGTTGATAGTTTCTCTCTATCGTTATTGCCATGGAAAGTGCTCGACTGAGCTCCAATCTCTGGTTCCTTCCTGTAAAAAATTCACAGCAATAACTCATCTATCTCCCACTACTGCAAATAACTTTCCTTTCTTCCTCTGTGTTCCTAGCATCAAATTGAAGTTCCACGAGCAGAATTTCTTTCAAAAGACTTACCATCTGTGGAACATGTTACCACTGGTCTGCTTCCCTGTAGACTACAACATGGTCGTCTTTATGTCTAATGTCAACACATACTTGTTGAGCCGTCCTCTTAAGTAATCACATTTTGTCATCCATCGTTTTCAATCTTTTTATAGAATTGTTCATTATCCAACTGACAATCTCATTCACCCTTATCCTCGAGTGGCTTTTGGCCTTGTTAAGTGGTGACTCATTAGTATAAAAAATTGAATAATAAACTTTTACCATCACAAAAATTCATCCCCAGAATATTTTCCTACTTTCTTCCAAGATTATATGTGAATTTTGTATGTTTAAATAAACATATATATATATATATATATAGCTAAAATTATATATATATATATATATATATATATATATATATATATATATATATAACATAATATATAAATAAAATTATATAAACATTAGAAACAGTCTAAAATTTATGTTCTTAACTTCTTTACTAACTCAACATTTGAGAAGTAAAGGCAAATATTTAATGGAATATTCGAATATCTATGTATCTCATATAGAGATCAAGTGTTAGCCCCAAAAAGGGGCCCCTTGATTTTTGAGAACTTCAACTGAAGTAAAATGAAAAATGATTACTACATGTACAGCAAATCGTTTTTAATCACATCTGTATGTACACACCGACGTTACATCAATAATTTGTCACATTCTTAAGGCGTCATTTTGTTACATACCTCCTGCTGTTTCTGTCACAAAATAGTCACTGTGACCGGCACCGTTGCCATAAGATTATCACCGAAAGATATTCAATTGGGATTTTACTCATTAGTCACTACTTATCAAGAGCAAAAGCCACGCGGGGACAAAAGTTAATGAGATGGATGGATTGTCAATTGAATGATGAAGAATATTATGAGAGGATTGAAAATGATGAATGGAATCGACAAAATTTGATCACTTATAAGGACGGTTTATGACAGTATTTGTTGACATTGGATTTAAAGACAACCATGTTGTAGTTTGCAGGGAAACAGTCCCGTAGTAATGTGTTTCACAGATGGAAAATTCTTGGAAAGAAACTCTGTTCATGGAAATTCTGTTTGATGTTAGCACATGGAAGAAAAAAGGAAATTTATTTTCAATTGTGGTAGGAAGACGGGTTCTTGCTGCGGATGTCTTACAAGGAAGAACCCAGGCATCTCTCTACAAAGAACACTTAAGTATACTTTTTTCAGCCTCCTTTTTGATCATATGTTGAACCCTTCTTGCGTTGAATACTACTACACCTTTTCATACATTCATGCTACTATGGACAGTCGCACATAAGTGCTACTATAGACAGGTACACTTACATCATACTATAGACAGTTGCACTTGCATATCACATTCACCGCACTCAAATTTCAAGAGGCGTTGATAGTTTCTCTCTATCGTTATTGCCATGGAAAGTGCTCGACTGAGCTCCAATCTCTGGTTCCTTCCTGTAAAAAATTCACAGCAATAACTCATCTATCTCCCACTACTGCAAATAACTTTCCTTTCTTCCTCTGTGTTCCTAGCATCAAATTGAAGTTCCACGAGCAGAATTTCTTTCAAAAGACTTACCATCTGTGGAACATGTTACCACTGGTCTGCTTCCCTGTAGACTACAACATGGTCGTCTTTATGTCTAATGTCAACACATACTTGTTGAGCCGTCCTCTTAAGTAATCACATTTTGTCATCCATCGTTTTCAATCTTTTTATAGAATTGTTCATTATCCAACTGACAATCTCATTCACCCTTATCCTCGAGTGGCTTTTGGCCTTGTTAAGTGGTGACTCATTAGTATAAAAAATTGAATAATAAACTTTTACCATCACAAAGATTCATCCCCAGAATATTTTCCTACTTTCTTCCAAGATTATATGTGAATTTTGTATGTTTAAATAAACATATATATATATATATATATATATATATATATATATATATATATATATATATATATAGCTAAAATTATATATATATATATATATATATATATATATAACATAATATATAAATAAAATTATATAAACATTAGAAACAGTCTATGCAGATCAACAGCGTCTTAACGTGTTAACGTCAAAACATTGGTTGATCCGCGTAGACTGTTTCTAATGTTTATATAATTAACGTCAAAATGTTGCTTGATTCACATAGACTTTATAAAACCTTTACTTTGTATTGAGCACTTTTGAAAAATTATTAGTTTTAAGTTCATTTTATCAATATATTTGAACTTAATTAACTAATATATATATATATATATATATATATATATATATATATGAAACAAGCAGTGATTTTAAGGCTAGGTACAGAAACCATAAATTAGAAAGGAGACACCTCATTATTTAAATACATATGGTCTCTAAAGAAAAACAATAAGGTACCTAAACTGAAATGAAGCGTCTTGAAGGAAACTTCAACACCTATACTGCACAACCTCAACTGTTTTCTTTGTCTTAATAAAAAAAATAGCCATTATTACTTTTCCTGATAGAGATAAACTACTAAATCAAAGAGATGAAATAGGTTTTAGCTGTAGACACTTTAAACAGTTCACCCTAGATAAATATAGTAACATCCGTGTGAATTTACCATAACATTTCATAAGGAAAACTTTCCCAACTTAGTATACTACTAATATAACCTTAAATCCTTGACTAATTGTAATTAATTTATATATCATGATAACTAATTAATAGATAACTTTAAATATAAACCACTACAGTTCTACATATAATAAGTCAATTGAGCAAGATTATATTTAATTGTTAAATAAATAGAAAACCAAATATAAGGCTCTTGGTAAATTGCTATAATAATATCTGCCTCACTCACACTATTTTTATGCTGATAACGATGAGTTTATAATTTTTATAATTTTTAAATTAATTGTGTTATGTTTGTGTAGATGTGTTCCTTTGAGCATGTAATTGATATATCTTGTTTGTAATTGTTTATAATATGAGCTTTGACAACTATTTCCCTGTTTGTAATATTTATAATAAGGTTTTACAGAATCTTGTTTTTACAGAAATTTGTTTGTGTGGTTCTCTAACTATTGATAATATGAACTTTGACAACTATTTCCCTGTTTTTATTAGTTGGGCTTAATAATAAGTATTAAATTAATAGGTTTAGTAATTACTGGTTAAACTTTTTAATTGGCTGGTTTGAATATAAACTAATTTATTAAACCAGTTTATTAGCTTGGCTAAGTAATAAGTATTAAATTGATAGGATTAGTAATTGGCTTTCGTGATTTTTGGATAACCTACAATAGTGTTATTAATAGTGGCAAGTCTGCTATTCGTCCTCTTTGTAATAGTCTTCAGGTTATTCCATCTTCTAATGATAAGGATGATTTCTTTGCTCGTCTTTTTGCTGACAATTCTTCTCTTGATGATTCTGGTGCTGTTCTTCCTGATTTTCTTTTGAAAACTGATCAGTCTCTTCATTCTGTTATTATCATTCCAAAAAATGGTTGCTAGGGTTCTTTTCTGATATTGACTAGTCTAAAGCTTTCGGTCCTGATTCAATTCCTGTTGTTGTTCTCAAACGTTGTGCTCCTGAACTTTCTTCAATCCTCTCGAAATTATTCAATCTCTGTTTGTCTCAGTCCTGTTTCCATTCTTGTTGGAAGGAGTCCTCTGTTGTCCCTATCTTTAAAAATGTTGGTGATCGGTCTGACCCAACTAAGTATCATCCCGTTAGTCCCCTCCCTGTTATTAGCAAGGCTTTTGAAAGGTTGGTCAACGGCAAGCTTGTTCATTTTCTAGAAAGTCTGGGCTTCTTTAGTGATGTTCGGTATGGCTTTTGTGGTTTTCGTTCAACCGTTGATCTTTTAACTGTTGTAACTGAGCGGATCTGTCAGTTTATGGATAATTCAGGAACGGGTAGGACCATTGCGCTTGACATTTTGAAGGCGTTCGACAGACGGTGACATTCTGATCTTCTACAGAAACTTCAGGGTTTATGGTATTGGGGGTGACATTATTCGGGCTTTTCTTTCTGATCAAAGCTTGCGAGTAACTTTGAACGGTGTCTCTTCATTCTCTTTTTCTATTAATGCTGGTATTCCTCAAGACTCTATTCTAGGCCCAACACTGTTTCTTCTCTATATTAATGATCTTCCAGAGAATATTATTCAGAAAATTAACATCTACGCTGATGATACTACTCTCTATTCTGGTGTTGTTTCTTCGCCCATTTCCCTCGGATCAGTTGAAATATGCAGCTGATCTAGCAGTTGGCCTGGGTTCAGTTGTGGATTGGGATACGAAATGACTTGTTTCGTTTAATCCTGTTAAGACTCAGCTTGCGTCTTTCAACCGTAGACGTGCCCTTTTTCTTCCTGAGATTCTCATAGATGGCTCTGCTTTTGAGGAGAAATATGGGGGAGGGTGAAACAAAAATCTGGGTGAAGTCGAAATTTTTTTTTCTTTATATTCAACTAAAAATATTTTTGGGTCATAAACAAAGAAACTCAATGTCTAACCACCCAAGAAATATGACTGGGGATCCATCGGTTTACGCGTGAGCGTTCATTTCTGACACGGCAGCCTAGCAAAAATATGTGACCGGAGGGAGCATATTTTTGCTAGTATACTATAATATAGTTAACTGGTCAATTAGTGAAAGAAAAATTTATGTTCTTAACTTCTTTACTAACTCAACATTTGAGAAGTAAAGGCAAATATTTAATGGAATATTCGAATATTTATGTATCTCATATAGAGATCATGTGTTAGCCCCAAAAAGGGGCCCCTTGATTTCTGAAAACTTCAACTGAAGTAAAATGATTACTACATGCACAGCAAATCGTTTTTAATCACATCTGTATGTACACACCGATGTTACATCAATAATTTGTCACATTCTTAAGGCGTCATTTTGTTACATACCTCCTGCTGTTTCTGTCACAAAATAGTCACTGTCATGTGTTTCACAGATGGAAAATTCTTGGAAAGAAACTCTGTTCATGGAAATTCTGTTTGATGTTAGCACATGGAAGAAAAAAGGAAATTTATTTTCAATTGTGGTAGGAAGACGAGTTCTTGCTGCGGATGTCTTACAAGGAAGAACCAGAGAATGGAGCTCAGTCGAGCACCTTTCATGGGAATAAGGATAGAGTAGATAAAGACTAGCAATATCTCTTATATGAGAAAGAGGCTGTAGAGTAAAAAAGGGGCCGTAGCTTCCAAAAATTGTTTTACTATTTGCATAAAGAATTGATGTTTTCATAGAAGAGACAAACGTGATGTTCAATTATATTCTTTTACGTTGTGTGTAGCATTTCCTTTGGCATGTAGCTGAATGAATGGACTAAAACCTCTGCCAAAGAACTCTCCATACTAATAGACAACCACCCCAAAATTAAACTGATTTTCCCCTCAACCAAATAAAACTTACTTTCATCGCTGCTGATTGCTGTTTTTTTATTGGTTAGGCGACTTGGACTTCTGCACCAATCTCACGCAGATCATGATGATGATGATGATGATGATGATGATGGACTTCTGAATAAATAAGTGGTGGCTTTTGTTGTGTGAATCAGATTTCTGCACCGATCTCACGAAGATCGTGCCTCATGGTTGTCTGGTCTGCATGAAGTCCTTCTCATTCATCGCTTCTATTCGTTAACCTTCAAGTTTGCTGATTTTTACCCTCAACACCGAGAACAGTAAAGCTCAGCGGTTGCATATGAAGTCGGGGAAAGTTTGACCTAGAAACAACGTTGTTATCTGCACTCCATTGATTTACAGTTTTGTGCCTAACACGTCTTTGTTTGCCACACGCAGAAACAGAGACGACTAGAAAATGATGGATTCTAATGCTGACTCCGTCTGGATTTTAACCAGAGCCCTGTTAGCCAAGTAGCTCTGACACTAACACGTTTTTCTTACCACTTCTGAAGAAGGGTTGGACTTTAGCGGATCACCACTTCTGAAGAAAGGTTGGACTTTAGCAGATCACCACTTCTGAAGAAGGGTTGGACTTTAGTGGATCACCACTTCTGAAGAAGTGTTGGACTTTAGCGGATCGCCACTTCTGAAGAAGTGTTGGACTTTAGTGGATCACCACTTCTGAAGAAGGGTTGGACTTTAGTGGATCACCACTTCTGAAGAAATGTTGGACTTTAGCGGATCACCACTTCTGAAGAAGGGTTGGACTTTAGCAGATCACCACTTCTGAAGAAAGGTTGGACTTTAGTGGATCACCACTTCTGAAGAAGTGTTGGACTTTAGCGGATCACCACTTCTGAAGAAGTGTTGGACTTTAGCGGATCACCACTTCTGAAGAAGTGTTGGACTTTAGCGGATCACCAGTTCTGAAGAAGGGTTGGACTTTAGCAGATCACCACTTCTGAAGAAAGGTTGGACTTTAGCAGATCACCACTTCTGAAGAAAGGTTGGACTTTAGTGGATCACCACTTCTGAAGAAGTGTTGGACTTTAGCGGATCACCACTTCTGAAGAAGTGTTGGACTTTAGTGGATCACCACTTCTGAAGAAGTGTTGGACTTTAGCGGATCACCACTTCTGAAGAAGGGTTGGACTTTAGCAGATCACCACTTCTGAAGAAAGGTTGGACTTTAGTGGATCACCACTTCTGAAGAAGTGTTGGACTTTAGCGGATCACCACTTCTGAAGAAGGGTTGGACTTTAGCGGATCACCACTTCTGAAGAAGGGTTGGACTTTAGCGGATAACCACTCTAAAGAAGGGTTTTGTACACCCCCAAACGAAGCATGTGATTTATAGAGAGGCAACCTGGGTGGGGAGCTGGGCTGCAAAAGTTTTGTTCACATTACATTAAAATTTTTGCATGTTTGTATGAAATCATTGGAATCAGATTTATTTTATCTGATATTGGTCGATATATAAAATTTAACATTCTTACAATGTGTCCATTCAACCTGCACGCTTAGTGGTACAAATTCTATTTCAAACTTAAGCATGACAGACCACTTAAACGTTACAGACACCAGAATTCTATTTCAAACTTAAGCATTACAGACCACTCAAACGTTACAGACACCAAAATACTATTTCAAACTTAAGCATGACAGACCACTCAAACGTTACAGACACCAGAATTCTATTTCAAACTTTAGCATGACAGACCACTCAAACGTTACAGACACAAAAATTATATTTCAAACTTAAGCATGACAGACCACTCAAACGTTACAGACACAAAAATTATATTTCAAACTTAAGCATGACAGACCAACCAAACATTACAGACACCAAAATACTATTTCAAACTTAAGCATGACAGACCAACCAAACATTACAGACACCAAAATACTATTTCAAACTTAAGCATGACAGACCAACCAAACATTACAGACACCAAAATACTATTTCAAACTTAAGCATGACAGACCAACCAAACATTACAGACAGCAAAATTCTATTTCAAACTTAAGAATGACATGTTAGTTTGCTAGTATCATAATACAGTGATGGCCGCAATGATTGCTTGTCTAGAAGCCATCTTTATTCCAGTTGAATATAAACACAAAGCAAAGAGTACAACTCTATATACATACACCAAGGGACACAACTCTTATCAAATCAAGTTAGAGAACTGAAACTTCAACATTGCTGGTATCTCCTTGTGAAGACTACAGTTCTATTAAATAAACAAAAAGACAAAAGTAAAGCAAGTTAACTATACAACAAATCTCTTAGAATTTCAGAAAAGGCTTCCATCTTTGTCAGACAAACTGTGACCTGTTCTCGTTCCTGATTCATTCGGTTTGGATCTCCTTCTTCACCATCATTTCCTTCACTCTGGCCTCATCAAATCTCAGAAGCTGGTCACTCACAAGATTTGATGACTTTAAAGTCTCTACCAGACGCATTGTCCGTTTTACAAAGGAGTTCAGGCAATCTAAGTAGTCTGAATATCTCTTGAAGCATGACGGCTATCAATATACCAGTATCAGCTGCTTCACTAAACGCAAGAGTCTTTGAGACTAATGGACTTTTTGTTACACGGTCAAGTTTTTTTGATGACCAGCATATAGAAGCAATTCTGTTCACCTAACCACAAACAAAGATGATAAAACCACCCTGTGAAGATCCATCCTCTAAACTAGCATAGGTGGCATCTGAATAGCAAACAATATTCAGATCCGAAGGTTTTCCAAGTTATGGCAAAGATATAGAACCTGTTATTGATTTTAACTTTATTAGTGACTTGTTTGCTTCGAAAAGTAACTTCATGTTTAGAGATTTTCCAATATTACTCATTCTACACACATCAAATGATAGGTCAGGTCGAGTCTGAGTGGATACCCACATCATTTGACCTGTCACTCTTTTTAGATCTGTCTTCTCCTCTTGACTCAACTCATCATTTTTTCTTAAGGACCTCCCTTTCTTTATGTCTACTGTGGATATAGATGAAGCATATTTCAAACTTAAGCATGACAAAGCGAGCAAACGTTACAGACAGCGAAATGCTATTTTAAACTTAAGCGTGACAGACCAAAGAAAATTGTCTTTCAAACTGGAGTTGAAAGGACGAATTTGAAAGAAAAAAAAAACCTTCAGAACTCTTGAGTCAATCCAACTCGAAAACAGACAAGAATGTTGAATAAAAGAAGACGAACACAACATAGTTACTTATATATAAATGTACAAGGGTATTTTATGTGAGGAAATTGTTTGCTAGAAAAGTTGAATGTTTGAAGTGTGTTTGTCTATGTTTGTTTTCAGTCAGTGTGTCTATGTGTCTGACACGGTGTGTGTGAGTGTGTACTGTCTTTTGTTAATGTGTGAGTGAGTTGAGAATAGTCGGGGGGGGGGGGGGTAGAGCATAATGGAGTGTATTGGCTTGTCTTGTCCATGGCTCTACTGTCAGGAATGTTGAAATTCTGATTTTTTTATGCTTGGCGACCTGATCGAAAAGTGAATTTACTTTGGCCGTCAAAAATGATTTTCAAGCACAAAGAATAATTTTGGCATGTGGACGTAATCGTACGAATACTCCATGACCTCTGTTTTCGCCTTTTTGTCAATATCCTGCTGGAAGCTTCATTTTACACGAAATTGCTTTTCTATTTAGAGTATTTTTTGTGTGGTATCGCACACGCCGTTGGTATATAGGATTGAGATACATGTCAATCCTATGAGACCAACCTACCTACAGAAAAAAAGCCGGATCAACTGTTAAAATTTTTTTTGTCAACCATTTTTTTAAATATTTACACTAGCTGTGCCTATAGCTGTCCGGGAGTCTATAATGGTGGCTAACCGTTCTCTATTATAATTAAGGTAATTGTAGACTGCAATAGAACGCTTATTCGACTCCAACAGTTAATCAACAGACGACATCGTAGTTTCAAATGAAAATACCTTTCATTGGTCTACGCTGAAAAAGAAATTAAAGTCAGTCTTTATAAAGTGTGAAATGCGACTAAGTTAGATTTATCATATCGTTAGCGATTTGAAGAAACCGCCGAAATAGATCTGCCCTGGACGGTGGACTGGCTTCAACTTTTGACAGAGAACGAAATCGTGTGGATGCCGTAAAAAGAAGTCTGGCGATTTGGCGATTTATTTTTTATTTAAATTTTTTATTTAAATTTTTTTTATTTAAATTTTTTTTATTTAAATTCTTTTATTTAAATTTTTTTTATTTAAATTTTTTATTTAAATTTTCTTTATTTAAATATTTTTATTTAAATTTTTTTATTTAAATTTTTTATTTAAATTTTCTTTATTTAAATTTTTTTATTTAAATTTTTTTATTTAAATTCTTTTTATTTAAATTTTCTTTATTTAAATTTTTTTATTTAAATTTTTTTATTTAAATTTTTTTTATTTAAATTTTCTTTATTTAAATTTTTTTATTTAAATTTTTTTTTATTGAAAAATTTGTTAACGAAATGATTATTTTTTAAATAGGATTTTGAAAGTTAATTTTAATTATTACGCTATCGTTGAATTATTAATTTAACCAAATTGTTATAAAACTCTAACTAATGCTATGAAGATAATGTTTTAATCTCAATTCATAAAATTATTGTAAATAGCTTCCAAAAAATGTCAAACTTTTTAATGCACGAGGATTTGCAAAGAATTTTATTGACAGAAATGACAATTTGAATGCTTCCAAATTCCTTTCAAATTTCTAACGTTAATGAAATAATTTCTGTTCAACTATTAACAAAATATTAAAATGGCTGACTTATTTACGAAGAAACCAAAAGGTATTCTGGTTGACTTAATTTCGTAATTAAATTATTTTTAATAGGATTTTTTAAATTTCGTTTTATTTTACGCTATTGCATTTTTTATTTCAATAAATGATTTTCATAAACGACTTCCCTGATGACATTGTGTCTGAGATGGGTATATTTGCTGACGACACCACGCTCTACTCTCGTCATGTGGGAAAAAAAGACGCGCACATATCCGAGGCTATGGCTGAATCCTTAGAAAGTGACCCCCAGTCTGTAATGGAATGGTGGCATAAATTGATGGTAACATTTAATGCCGCAAAGACAAAACTCCTTTCCTTCAATAACTACAAGAAACCTCTTCAACCGCCGATTGTCATGGCAAATAACGCCTTACCTGATAGTCCAACGTTCAAACTACTCGGCCTAAGATTCACAGGTAACATGAATTGGAACAAATACATTGAAGACATGCTAGTGTGTTTGTAAACTTCTCACACCTGACATTATCCTATATCTCTACAAAACCACCATCTGCCCATGCATGAAGTATTGTTGCCACATCTGGGCTGGTACACCATCCACTGGTCCAACCCCCTTTAGACAAAGTTAAAAAACGAGACGCTAATTTAATAGGTTCCTCACTATCCACCAAGCTTCAGCCCCTGTCCCATCGCCATAATGTTGCATCCTTGTGCTTGTTTTACAAGTATTTCAATGGATTGTGCTCCGATGAACTGGCTACTCTGGTGCCCCCTCGATGTAAATACACTATACCAACCCGACATTCAGCTAAGTCCCATTCATTCACTGTGGAGGTCCCCAGATGCTGGAGAGCCTTCTACTCCAATAGCTTCTTTTCTCGTGCTGCCGGCCCCTGGAACTCCCTCCCTGCTCCCTGTTTTCCCGACTGTACTGACATTCAGAAATTTAAAACTAATGTGAACAGACATCTCGCTGCACAGCTCCCAATTTAGGATGACCTCCAAAACTTTCACCCTAATTCTCAGTAGCCCCTTATGTCTACAGTGGCGACCTGTCTTGTTTGGGGTGAACTAAGATAAAAAAAATTCAATGTGTAATTATCAAAGTAACGTTGACGTGAGAAATACACATACACGTGAAGTTGTCTCATAATTTTATTAATCTAGAGATTGTTGCTTTAATGTAATCTCTGAGTATAAAAAACTTAACAAAAACTTGATTGTTGGTTTAATTCACTTCAAACTTGACACAAGTTATTTATACTCTTTTAAGTGCTGTCAGCACTGAATGTCATGTGTTTTGTTTTCGAATGCAGAACATCGGAAGAAGAAAATGATTGTCACACAAAACGTTCCCCCTTTCCCACCACCACCCCCTCTTATGTCGCCCACGGATTCACTCCTGCCATTGATAAAACAAAATTAAAAGAAAAACGTTTCATTATCACTTGGATTTTCCCACATTTCCGTTGTTCCTGAAAGTTTTTTTTTAATGAACTCGCCAGCTGTTCACATTGAATTTCAAATTTTAGTATAGAAACTGTTGGAATATCTCAACGATTTCACTTGGTTTTAGCCTAAATTTGAGATAAGAATGATTGTTTGTCTTAAATTGTATTGTTGTGTACTCAGCCGTGTGTCATACACGAAGCAACCAACTTGCCATCAGCATTACAGAAACATTAACGTTCCCAATGGTTATTCATACCTTTATTGCTTGCATAGTCCTCCCAGACTGAGGGAATGCATATCATGCAGTCAAAGCTTCTAATTCATATAGTCAAAAAGACTAACTCTATGCAAATCTGATGGAAAACAGTGGTCATTTATTCAACATGATCTTTGTTCCAAATCAATGACCAGTGTGGGGGGGGGGCGATACAGAGAGAGAGAAAGAGAGAGATATCAAAATCATTAATTAGTTATATCTTGTCAGCCCATGTCATTACACATCCAAGCGCCTCGCATACTTCCAAACGGACACTCTTTTGCTATCACCTTCTCTCTTTGAACCATGTGACGTTATATTCGTTTTTAATACATACCCACAGCCTGAGTAATTTTCAACCCGGGTTTCATCAAGTTGACCTCTGCTAACTCCTGGGCGGTTCTATTTCCTGTAATTCTCAATTAACTAAATTATATACTAGGCTATCTACCCGCTCAATATCTAACAGTATTTCTTGCCCTGAAATAAATTCTTATTTTAGTCTGTAACATATATAGATTTTAACTTTTATTCAAAATCTTTGCTCCATGACAGAAAATTTCCTTTTGACAATCATTATTATTAAATTATCGATCAGTATATTTTAACCTCTTCATTATTATTAAATTATCGATTAGTATATTTTAACCTCTTCATTATTATTAAATTATCGATTAGTATATTTTAACCTCTTCATTATTATTAAATTATCGATCAGTATATTTTAACCTCTTCATTATTATTAAATTATCGATCAGTATATTTTAACCTCTTCATTATTATTAAATTATCGATTAGTATATTTTAACCTCTTCATTATTATTAAATTATCGATTAGTATATTTTAACCTCTTCATTATTATTAAATTATCGATTAGTATATTTTAACCTCTTCATTATTATTAAATTATCGATCAGTATATTTTAACCTCTTCATGATTATTAAATTATCGATTAGTATATTTTAACATCTTCATTATTATTAAATTATCGATTAGTATATTTTAACCTCTTCATTATTATTAAATTATCGATTAGTATATTGTAACCTCTTCATTTTCTTTAGATCCCGTTAATAGTTGTGTTATTTTGTGTGTAAAAAAAAAATGTTGAAAATTTATTTTTAATCAAAAGCTTCGTCTTTTTTGTTGTGTATAATAACATTTTTTTACTGAAAATATAATTAAATTATACTTTAAAGTCTTCAAAAAGTAAATTAGAATTTCCGTTCTGAACAAGATATTAGAGAATTTAAATACTATATTTTGGAACTAATAATTAAAACATGCCTCCAAAAACACATCATCACTTACAAAAATATGTTTTTGTGCAAATCGAGGCTTCAGGGTAAAGAGGACTTGAGGCAGATTATATGCTGCGATTTCTATAACAACCGGACGGTTAAACTTCAGATGAGCTGGTTGGTTGAGTTTTTCTGTGGTAAATCCGACGATGGAAATTCTCAGTGGTGCACCATCTAATAAGAAAAATTGAGTGCCTTCTCTTAATTCCTGATTTCAGCCTTATCAACATAATAATACGCTAAGGAATTCATGCTCGTACCTATGTTATCACCTTTCACACACATTAGAAAAATGAGATCCTCAATCAGCAAAGATATTGATTGATGAAGAATCTGATGTCGCTAAGGTAAAAAATTCTCACTTTACTCATTTTAAAATGAATTGTTCTAAAATCAAATTATGTCAACTAAATTATGTCAACTAAATTATGTCAACTAAATTATGGGACTCAGGGACTCGGCTGTCTGCGACTGTGATCACTCTGAACAGACAGTAGACCACATCATCGAGTCATGCCTTAAATATCGACCACCCAACGGCGAAGCCGGCATAGCTGCGCTAGACAACAAAATATTAGCATGGCTTTTCTCAACTGAGCTGGTGATCTAACAGTGAGATGCTGTGAAGCAAACGAAAGAAGAAGAAGGTGCGGTGAATGTGTGTGTGCGGCTGTCTACAGCAAGACGTAAGTATGCATGGCTATAGTGGGATGTATGTGCGACAGTGGCAAGTACGCGTGAAAAGCTTAATGATAGTTATAAGTGTTCGACATAAGGAGTGATTAAAGGAAAAGAAGAGAGACGCCTGAGTGGTGAGTATTGATTTACTCCTCTCCAGGAGTTAGGCACAAGGCCAGTTTTTATCTTACTCCCACAGGTAAGATGTGACCCAAGGTCGGGTCGGGAAAGTGGGATTTAAAAATTGCCTGGGCAGCCCCAGACAGTAAGCAATAAACTTACTCCTCCCCAAAGAGAGGAGGCAAAGCCTGGGAAGGTGGACCTCCCAGAACTGCACAGGACAGACCCATTGACCGGCGTAAATCAAGACCCGAAGGCCAAGACAATACCAGTATGGGGTGCAGTATCCATCGGAACAGGTACTACACTTTGATCTTAGCCAAAAGGAGGTGAGGCGGTGAAGGTGGGTGTCGTACAGAGTCAGTGGTAGACACAATGAGTTGATGGGTGAATAGGTGAAAGTGGGAGCACCAAGCGAAGTGATGAATGCAAACCGTTGAAAATTCTACTGTCAATTTATGGATTTTTTAGTGAGTTGTATAAAAATAATTTATATGAAATAATAAAAATATTTATAAAAATGTTCGTTTCACAAAATGATTCTTTTGTTTGAAATAAATTATTTCTATATAACTCTTTACTTCTTTTCGTCTTAATTATTCTCCGTTCCAAGTTTTATATCGACTAGCTTACAGACGCCCATTTTAGATATATGCCAGTGTGTCGGCTAATTTACTAATTTAAAAAGTGTTTTTTTCTTCCCTATTTCATATGTAATACTAAATTGATGTTAATTTTAATGTTTTCAGCATGTCATAATCTTAAAAATACAATTTTTGAGCTACTTTATCTTTCCGATAAGATTACAATTTGGGTCGGGAAACGACACGTTTTAACAAAAAATTTCACAATTTAAACCGCTTAAAAAAATTCCCTGCTGTTTAACGCGGCCGTTTCCGGAGTTCTATAAGCCACGAGAATGTCGACACTCTCCTCTCAAGTTTGGCCTGACTCGCCCTCACCGACGAATGCCGACACTTTCTTTGGAAAATCTGCAGTTTTTTTTTTATAGAACTTTCACACAAGTAATGCTAACTCCATCTTGTCACTTTAACCAACATCGACTGCAAAAATACTTTGGTGCTTGTGGATTGTAGGTCTGGGAAAAAAAGTTTATCTTTAATTTGAGGAGAGTCAAATAAGGGGAGATAACTCTAGTTTCAATCACGATGTATCTTAAAATGGATTTTACTATTGTAATTATTCTAAAATAAAGTTTTTAAAAATGTATACGTAAAAGGATAATTTAAGAATAGAACAATCACACCGCATTCGGCACCAATGAAAAATAAAATGATTTTGAAAAATAAAATGATTTATTAAAATAAATTATCTCAGAAGAAGGCAAAAATATAAAAAATACGTAAATGGAAGGGGGAAAAATATGAAACACGGGAAATAAAGTTTTTGAAATAAATAACAGTTTTACACTGGGTAAAATTCGGCAATTTGTTTGAAAACAGTTTCTTTTACGTATACATTTTGTTAAACTTTATTTTAAAATAATTACAATAGTAAAATCCATTTTAAGATACATCGTGGTTGAAACTTGAAATTAGAGTTCTCTCCCCCTTATTTGGCTCTCCTCAAATTAAAGATAAACATTTTTTTCTGGACCTACAGTCCCCAAGCACCAATACTTCTATATCAAAACTACAGAAATTTTGAATGGAGTTTCCAACATTTTCTTTCTCAGTAGAAACGGTGCAATTTTAGTTAAAGGGCGATGCAGTTAATTATTTTCATGTAAAAGCATTATTTTGTACTTACTCAGTCATATTTTATCTCTCACGGCACGAAAAAGAATTTAAAAATATCAAGCAGAACTTTAATTAGAACGATTTTTCCATTTCGATGTACAACCTGTATTTGCGCCCGAGCCGACATTTTGGCTGTGAGCGGTCGATAGAATAGACAAGGGCATTAACTCCGTTTTTATTGTTAGGATTATAAAAAGAAAGAAACACATAAGCAATAATAATAAAATATATATTTATTAAATAAAAAAAATAGAAAATTAAATACTTTGTTCACCGGGATACTTTCCACGATATAATCCTTCAAATTTAATGCGTTCACGTCCATTCTCAGAGAAATTCTTCAAAAGTACTAATTAGGTCACACGTGCCTACCTAGGGGACCCAATTTCGCGACACTTATCTGCCCTTAGTTAGCTAACCGGCCACTCCGAAAATGGCAGCGGCTCGACGTTTCATATCGCCCTTATGGAAATGGAAAAATCGTTCTAATTAAAGTTCTGCTTGATATTTTTAAATTCTTTTTCGTGCCGTGAGAGATAAAATATGACTGAGTAAGTACAAAATAATGCTTTTACATAAAAATAATTAACTGCATCGCCCTTTAACTAAAATTGCACCGTAGAAACTTTTACACTTGTTGACTAGACATTTTCAAAAACTCTTTATTTCATTTTTGCGTAGATCGAAGGGGTTAAAAAGAGAGTCAGTTTTGAACATTAAAATGAGTATATCCCCCCCCCCACACCCACACACACACCCACAAAAAATGATCGACGCCATTGTCAAAAAATTGTGATGGCTAAACACGATCGTGACGTTTGTGAGTTTCCTTTTCCTTCATTCAAGACAAACGTCGCCATTTTTGTGAATTCTGGACGACTCTGACCGATCACCGGATATTGAGTAGTATGACTTTAGCCAAAAAGTGACATAGGACCAAAAATAAATAAAAATAACAACAAGGAATGGTTGTTGTTGGTGGTGGTGATGGTGGTGGTGATGGGGAGGAGGAGGAGAAATTCGAATTATGTCGTTCACAGGATACACTTCACCGCACCATTACTGATGATGACGTTCGGACGGGAAGGGCAAGAAGTTTGAGAGGATTTGACCTCTTCAAACACACACACATTGCGGATCCCTCAAATCAATTTTGGATTCCTTTACGGTCAGAGGTCAACAGAGTGAGAACTTCTTTCACTAGGTGAGTTTCTTCTTACATTTGTTAAATATCTTTTCTTTTTTTTTTTTTAATTCCTGGTGTCCATTTTTAATGAAAAGGACCAGCAAAAAGTGTTTACGTTGTAAAATTTGCTTCTTTTAAAAACTTAATCATTCATCCTAAATCCCGAATTATCAAAAACACAAATACTTTTCAATAATAAGATGTTGATATAGTTTGGCTTGAAGACGACGGTAAAAGTGAAAATAGTTTCTTTGTTTTGCTTAAGCCTAGTGAATTTCTGTCCCATTTGAGGGTTGTTGATGAGGTGCAGAAACGTATCTGTAATTTGATTGACCCCCACCCTTTCTTTTTATCTCTGCACCCTCTCTCTCTCACAGATCGGCTGAAACGTTGAGAGAATAACATCCAAGATGAGAACAGTAGTCCAAATAATTCAAATTTGAAACGTAAAGATAAACAATGTCGATGTTTATCTTTCCATGGAAAGATTTTACTGTGAATCTTCCAAATATCAATTCCGAAGTAATTTCTGGCAAGAATTAAAGTTTTTTAAAAATTTTGTTCACCCCAAACAAGGCATACCACTAGGCTGCTTCCCAACCGACTGCAACATGGTCGTCTCCAAGTCAAATACTTATTGTTCTCTTGGATGATCAATTCTTCCTAAGAAATCTTCTACCCATTTCACCCATTGTTTCCAATTCTTTCGTGATGGCATTTATCGTCCAACTGACGATCTCTTTAACCTTTGACCTTTAACTTTTGACCTCGAGTGACCCCTAAGCCTTAATATGCAATGACCCATTAGTAAAAAAAAATAAATGTTGCAACTGGAGTGTAAAGGGCTACTGTAACAGGGGCCAGATTTATATGGAAAGGCCAACTTGTATGAGGGGTTGGGTAGCAAGATGTTTGTTCACATTACATTTAAATTTCTGCATGTTAGTACAGTTAGGGAAATAAGGAGCAGGGAGTAACTGCCACAGGCAAGCGGTCCAAGAAAAAAAGCTATAAGAGTAGAAAATCTTCTGGCATTTAGGAACCTCTACAGGGAAGGGGTGTGATTTTGCTGCTAGTCGGATGCGTCGGAGGTATTTATGTTGATGGGGTTCAAGTATATTAAGTTTATCGAAACACATTCCATGGAAGTACTTATAAAACAAGCACAGGGATACAACACTGTGGTGATGCGACAGGGGCTGGAGCTAGGCAGACAGTGTGGTACCTATTAGGTTAGAGATTCTTTTTTGCGCCCTGTCCAAGAGGGAGGGGTCAGTGGTTGGTGCACCAGCCAAGATGTGGCAAATATACTCCATGCACCGGCAAATGGTGACTTTATAGAGATATAGGATACTGGCAGGTGTGAGAAGTTGTCTAGTCCGGTAAAGGGAGCCTACCTTATTTTGGCAGTATCTTTTATGTACTTATTCCAATTCACGTTGTCTGAGAATGTCAGGTCGAGAAGTTTAAATGTTGGACTCTCGGGATGAGTGCTATCGGCCATGACAATCGGTGGTTGAAAAAGTTTCTTATAATTGTTGAAGTAAAAGAGCTTTGTCTTGTTGACATTAAATGTGACCATCCATTTTTGGCCCATTCTATACAGACTGGAGATAATGTTCGCAGGATTAAGCTATTGCCTTTATTGTGTGGGCATTCGATTTGCTCTCATACCAGGAATAGAACATGGCGTCATTAACAAATGAACCCATCTCAGATGCTATTGCATTAGAGAGGTCGTTTATGAAGATCAAGAATAATATAGCATTGATGTGGTGATGTCTGGATCTTTAATTTAGCTAAGAAAGATCTGATTTTATTAAATATTCGTCAAGTAATACAGTACGAGTTGCTTTTCCAGAGAAGACCTTCATGCCAGATCTTGTCAAAAGCTTTGGAGATATCTAGAGTTACAACCTTAGTTTCACTTAACATATCCAGTGTGCGGTATATACGTTCGGAGATAGGCCACAGTCGAGTACGGTTAATTTCTGCCTCTAAACCAAAGATGAAACAATATTTCTTGGAAAAGTTTCTAATCTCTAAAAGAACCAAAACATAACCCCACTTCACCCTCTTGATTTTAAAACCGAACAAATCCTTCGAAATCTAAAAAATTATCCAGATGAACGAATAAGATCCACAGAGTTTAATACTAAGAGCAATGACGTTACAAGGTTTTCTTTCTTGTCCGGTCAACAACATTCAATGTGCAAACAAGTAAGCAAGATTATCAGAGTTTTAGTGTTATAGACCAGAAGGCCCATCCGGCGTTGCCAGGTAACGAATGAGAATTGCCACCATGTTCTCCTGCTCCCATGAGATACGTCCATTCAGTCTGTGCATTTAGCAATGAAAATGCTATTTAAAACTTAAATGTGACAGACCAACAAAAAATCTCATTTTTTTTTTAAATATCTTCAAAACTCTTGAGTCTATCCAACCCAAATTTCAGACATATCAGGGCTCGTATCACTATCTACATAGACCAATTTCTATCAATCTTGCCCGCGTATTTAAAAAACAATTTTTTTTAATATTAAGAGTTATTAACGAATAAACATACGTAAATGTGACAGACCAACCGCTGGAAAAAAACGTTACTCATAGACTTCTACTTGCTTCTGAATGTCCAACCAAGAGCCGGGCCGAAACTAATCAATAATGCAGGTGTCACAGATTTCTACATTTTATTGTTTTTGATTTTCTTATAGGTCGATGATTCAATATATTAATATATACATGAAGCAAATAGGGATGTCTTACCATTATATATATATATATATATATATATATATATATATATATATATATATTAGTATTTCATGTATCCACATAAAATTTTATAAGGAGATATAATTTTTAATGTATCAATTTTCAGTATTTACTTCAACAGTGCTCGATACGTAAGTAGAGCTAGGTAGTAAGCTATGAAAATATATTTATGGCAATTAAGCTACACAGTATAAATGTGGCTCTTTTATATTAAATATGTGCATGCACACACAGATACCAATTTTTAATAAGAAGATTGAACTCACATTTTTTTTCACAACTACAATACTTCTTATATATATATATATATATATATATATATATATATATATATATATATATATATATGATTATATTTATTTGCACAGACATGTACAAAATCTGCGACACTGACATGTCGATGTTATCGAGCAACAGCTATTATAAACTGAGATCTCATCAGACAGAGTTAAAATCCGATCTTAACCTTAGATCATATTTGGAAAGAATTAAACCTCATATATAAAAGCTCTATTTGATATTGAGCACTTTTTATTAACCCGGTTGAAATTCTTGCCTGGATTATATATATATATATATATGTAATTATGAAGAAGTTGAGATAAATAAAATTAGTATATTATTTTGAAAAATAAAATTGAAAAAGTTTATCCAGTCAGGAAATGCGTCCGCAATCGATGTAATAAATGACAGTTAAAAATGCATCCAATGTTTATGTTAAATTAATAAAACGATAAAGGAACCAAATCAAATAAAAAGTTCAGTAAACTCACTTAGTGTTGAAATCATAGTGTTCAAAATTCAATGATTTGATCGGTGAACTTTTTCAATTTAATCAATTCTTTCATTTTTGGACTGTCACTCACTACCTGGATCAATCTTCAATCAACCTCTTGGATATCTTTCCCGAATTTGTTTCAAATTATATGACTTGGATTGTATAGCTTTAACAAAAGTATGTTTTGGGCTGATATATTTGATGTGTTATATACTTTTATGCATTTTTGCATATATTTTCATATATTTTCAAAGTGTAATTTTATCACCTGCAGTGATGTCACTGCGGTAATGGTCCTCTGAGGAGAAGAATTATCTTTGAAAACTCATGAGTTAAGGACGTTGAGATACTTTGCCTGAATTTTGAATTCTAATAAAATTTGATTTGCACCTTATTTTATTACTTCATTTTATATTATGCTATTAATGCTCTATCCAGTATATTGAGCTTCAGTCTTTATCCGGATGTTTCACTAATTATAAGATATTAGTTGACGCTTATATCTTCTGTTGGATTAACTTATATATATATATATATATATATATATATATATATATATATGTGTGTGTCTGTGTGAGATATGAAAAAAAAAAAAAAAATTATATCTCTA